>VWPU01015227.1:0-11079 GCA_013398955.1 Callaeas wilsoni
AAAAAGCGTGTTTTTCACATTCCCCATCTCCCACCTGACTCGGGCCCAGAGCATGCTGATTCCTCTACACTGACACTAATCAAAATTTGTAGGGCTGACCCTGACCCCAGCTCCTTGCCTGTGCATGCCAACTTGGTTCCCAAATGTGTAGGGGTTTGAGGAGTTCTTTTTTTGTTTTGTTGGGTTTTTTTCTTTCTTAAGGAATTTTCCCCATACGTGTTGCTAATGGGCCGTAACAACTGGACTCTTCACAGACAAAAGAAGTTATCAGCTCAGGGGAGAGGGCTGGTGGCCCCTCTCTCGTTACCTGAGAATGCCCAAGGAGGAGGGAGATACCGCGAGACGGGAGACTGGAGACGTCAAGGCTGGACACAGCCCCTCTCTCTCACTCTCTGGCTCTCTCGCTCTCAACTGGGGAAGAGGGACGGACGACCGAGGCTGTTTGGAAAGGAGAGTTTTTTCGGCTGTCATCGTGGACCAGCCCGGTCCTGCTTCTTTTGCCGCGAGTGAGCCCCTGCTCGTTAAGAGCAGCCCTTTAAACTGAGACCTTATCAACACCCACCTCACTAAGCAAAGGACCCTCCTACCATCTGCCTGGGTCCCTGTGATCCTGCCTCTCCCTGCCTTCCTTGGAGCCGGACTGCCGTGGCCCCGCCCGGCCCCCCGCAGCTTTTTCGGAGCTGCTGCCAGTCCTCGCTACTCTGTAGCCCCGCACCTCCTGCCTGCTGAGACCTCCCGGGGATTTTCCCACTGCAGCTCCAGAGCGTGATACATCTCCTCCACCACTCCGGGACTTTTGCTCATCTCTGCCGTCCCAGCTTGCCGCCGGAGTGCCCCTGCAGCCGCGAGGGAAAAACCATCGCACCTGCCCTGCGAACCGAGAGATACCAGCACTCCGGCCAGCTGTGACCGGCACAGCGCCAACGGGCAAAGTGCCTGCGGCCAAGATGGCCGTCACTGGGTTCCTAGTTCTGTTTGTTGTTAATGCCAAAGTTGTTGTTGTTTTTGCCTTATTATATATACTAGTAAAGAACTGTTATTCCTATTCTCATATCTTTGCCTGACAGCCCCTTAATTTCAAAATTATAACAATTCGGAGGGAAGGGGGTCCACAGTTTTCCATTCCAAGGAAGACTTCTGCCTTCTTTAGCAGACATCTGTCTCTCAAACTGGGACAAAATGCTACTCAACAGCTGGCCAGATCATGAGACGTTCCAGAACACCTCCACAGGTCCCAACAGTCCTGGTCCTTGCAGGGCACTGCCAGGGCAAGCACTAACCCTGAGCCTCACAGGGGTCATGCCACCCCCACAGAAGGGAGGCCTCTGGTTTGAGAGTGTGCACAAGGGAAGCACAGAAGCTGAGCTTCTCCTTGCCCATGCTTGCCAGGCATGAGGTGTCACTGCTGCCTTAGTGGGAAACAAGAAGAAAACCTTCAGCCCCGAGTGAGGTTTCAACTCTCTGGGATGGGATGAGTCACACATCATGGTGAGATATGGACCCAGCTGCACTCATGGTGCTGTGAGGCTTGTACCCCATCCTCTGCCTGTCGGAAGCGGAGGGAGACAAGTACATCCTATGATGGTCGACAAGCCTCAGTTTATTGCTCATAATGCATACATTTTATAAGAAGCTTAATAGGCTCATGCATATTGCAAAACTAAAGCTCAGGATTGGTTAGTACTCTAAAGATCAGCACCTCCCAGACCTGCATTCCTGCGGTTAGGGCTTCAACATTCTTTTCGTTTTTCTCCTCCTTTCCCATGCTGCTATTGTAACTCCTTGCTGTTATCCTCCTTTCGTTCTCTCCCTACTTTCGTATCCTGTTCTTGTATAAGTTTAATCTCAAGAACATGCTGGCTTTGTGCTTTGCTACACTTGCACAAGCTCGATGTTGCTATCATAGCTCCTTTCACTGAGCCAGACTTGTGCCAGGCTCTCCACATCTGCCAACCCTCTCCACCCCCTGCAGCCACTGCCTCTGGTGCTGATCTTACATGGGCTGGGATTTAGCACAACCCTTACAGGATTTTCGTTTTCTGGCCCTACTGCAGTCCTGCAGCTCTCCTCACTCCAGCAGCCAGTGGGGATGCATGGGACAGCTCTGGGGCTGCTAGGAGGGAGAAGCCACCTCTCCCAGCACTTTTAAATTGGGGAGGGGAGCAGCAGGGGGCTGGTGCTGAGGTGGGTGAGGAGAGGAGGAGCTGGCCAGAGCCTGGAGGGGGAACCTTGTCTGCTACAGGGGCCAGTTGGGACACGCTTCAAGAATGTCTTCCAGCACCAGCCCCCGCCAGCTCCATGCTGTGGCACCCAGCCCAGCATCCCAGGAAAGGGGCCCATAACCCCTGGCCACTATCACCAGTCAGCTCGGGGAGAGCCCAGAGGGCCAGGGTGACACTCACAGTGCAGGCTTGGAGAACACTTGTGCCAGCCCATGGGACAACCCAGCAACCCGAGAGACCACGAAATAGACCAGGGTGGGAAACGGTCAGCCCTTACCATCTGCTGATCTACCCTGATGGATCTGGGGTAGAAAAAAGCCATGCCAGGCCTCCAGGCTGCACTTCACAAGGGAAACAGGGAGAAGTCTCCCAGATCCTCTGTGCCAGAGGGGACAGTTTATAGCACTCCCCTTTCTGCTGCTGTCTAAGGTCTCATCCCTGTGGCAAAAGGAATCAAAGAATGACATCAGGATGGAGTCAAGACCAGGAAGTTGCCCTCTCTGCCCCAGTAGCTCCTGGTATGTCCAAAGGGAAGGGGATGCTCCTGGTTGTGAGGGACCACAGCCACTGTGGAGGTGGCAGCAGTCTGGTGACTGAAGGATGATGGAGGCAAGTGGTCCCACTGTAGCAAAGCTTGGGGTAAGGCTGAGCCTGCTGTGCCCTCACACCAGGGCTCTCCATGAGGTGCATGCGTGTCCCAGCTCTCTCACAATTGCTGCAGAGGGATGGAAAGTTTTTCCTGTCCATAAACTATTGTGTCTGGAGGCTGCAGCCAGCACAGCTGCACATCAGTATCACCTGAAGCTGTGCTGGACTGTGGCCAGGCCCCACTGGCCATTCAAAACGGGCTCAGGAAGGAATGGTGACACAGTGGGGATGTGACCTTTCCCTTGGCCAAGTAGTGCAGGAGAAGGCAGCCCTGGTCAGCGTGACTGCAGAGGCCAGGCTGGTTCTCAGGGACAGTAAGTGAGGGGAGAGCCAGGCACCGCCAGGGCTCTGCCAAGGGCTGGCAGTACCTTGCCATGGCATGGGGCCAGCATGCTAGAAAGAGAAGGTGACAACGGGGCTGATGGAAGCAGGATAAGGAGCCAGCACCACTGAATGGGGCTCTAGAGTCCATAGTTAAAAAGCTGCCCTCAGCTGCATCCTGTGGAGGGCTTTGGGTGATGCTGGGGATACCCAGAGAGGCTGCACAGTGGGGGGGCTAGGTGTCGGGGACCCAGGGGGAGGCAGGGGGAAGGCATAAGCGGAGTGCAGGCAGGGGCTGAAGTGCCCCATGCTGCAGGTGGCCACACACACAGCCTGTCTCTTCTGCAGGAATACAGCTTCTCGACTGTCTGAGGCTCCCCTTTGCTCCTGGCCCTGCAGTCTCCACTTGCAGCTGGGTATAGGCTCAGTAAAATCAACCCGCCTTGCCCTTGAGAACAGGCATGTAGGAGATGATAGAAATGCAGGGACCAGGTGCAGCAAAGCTCCCCCCAGCACCTCTGCATGGGGCCAGTGCTGCTTTTCCTCAAGCTGACTGTCCCATGGGGTGTTTATGCCCCAGAGATGCCCCAGCCAGCCCAGCACACACAGCTATGAAAGGAAACTCTTTGTAGGAGCAGATAAAAATTCCCTGCCTTGGGGTTACGAGGATTGAGGTGCTCCCAGCCCAGCCTTGGCTGCAGGGTTTGCAGGCAGCAGCAGGCAGTGGGTGGCAGCACCTAGGGCACAGCCAGGCTTGGGGTGCACAAAGGGAGACCCAGGGACCCACTGCAGTGCAAGAGCGGGGACTGGCAGAGCAGAGGGAGTGGTTTCCTCTCGGATGCCTGCAGGAAGGAGAAGATGAAGGGAAGTTGAGCCCACGTCGCACACACTCAGGGCATGAGTGCAGAGCGTGACTCGACATGCTGGGCGGCTGAGCCAACCCGTGCCTGCCTGCCCAACCCTGCGCCTCTGTGGGGCTCCCCAGGGACTAGTATTGTCGGCAGTCCAGCGCCTCGGGCCAGGTGAGCGATGCAGAGCTGAAAGGTGGCATTCCTGCAGCCTGCGCCTGGGAGAGCAGCTCGAGGCAAGGCCAGGGCACTGCTGCTTCCCTGCAGTGCCTCGAAAAGCGAGATCATCTTACCTGCAAACACCAAGATGCCACACCTCTGGCTGCCTCGAGCCCTCACTAGCACCCTCACCACACTCCAAGAAGGTGTGTGGCAGATGGGACAGCTCAGAACCCACGAGCTGCTGGGGGGCTGTCACAATAGGGACTGCTCCTGGCCTTGCAAGGTGCTCTGCCCCAAAGCTGGCTTCCAGGGGAACCATGGCTTCAGGGGAGTGGAAGGGCACACAGCAGCAGCCGAGCAGCGGCTCGGAGATCTGCAGAGCCCAGATCTGCAGAGCCAGGGCACTTGCAGGAGCAGCACAGCAGCCCCTGTCACATGTGGGGACAAGCTGCCCATCAGATCCCAAACCTCGCACCACCTCTGCTCCCCATCAGAATGGGAAAAGTACCATGAAGCCATGGCTGCCCCATCCCTCCTTCCCAACCCATGCTGGGAATAGATGGTACAGGGGTAGATGGACAAGGCAGCACCATCTTCCCTACGCATGGAATCTGTTCTGCTGCCTGATGTTGAGCTTTTCTGGGAAACAGCAGTTGCCCACCTCCCAGCACAGCACTCAGGGACACAAGGCCAGCTGCAGGCCAACCTAGCTATGGGAGTCGCCATGGACCCTGGAGAATCTGCAGGAGAAGGCAGCAGTGTGGTATGGGGTGCTGGGGGGGAGCAGGGTAGTGACAGGGGCTCATAGCAGCTGCCAAGTAGGGCGGGGAGGAAAGCCAGACAGGCAGCATGCGGGCTTGGGAAGCTGGAGCCATTCCTGGGATGCTGCCAGCTATGCTGCAAGAAGCTGCTCCTTGCAGGGGGTTTGCACAGCTTGATGAGGCTGGGTATATTAGTTCCTCCTTTCAATGGCAACAACAGATGCCTCCCTGGCTGCAGGGGCTCAGGATAGCTGTATTCCCAGGGGAGGAGTTTTGCCAAGAGGAATACCTTGGCTATTCCTCATAAGTCCGAGGAGCCAGTCCTCAGGGGCCTCTATCCCAAACCTCAAGGATGGACATGCTGGACCACTGTCCTAGGACCCTGCTGCTGCACCACAACTCACGGTGGACTGACACTGCCTTCCCAAGAGATGAAATAACGAGTCACTAATGCCTTGTGCTCAGTCCCTCCTGCTACCAGCCCACAGGCACTGGTACCACTGGCCCTGGCAGAGCAGCATGCCAGCTTGGGCTCACAAGACAGCAAGAGAGGCACACTCTGGAGCTGCTCAAGAAAGAGTTTGCCCATCTCATCTCTCCAAACCCAGATTTCTCATGACCCCTGTGCCAGGGAAAGCCTGTCCCTCTCTCACTCCTCTTTTGCATGATCCTGCTCTCACTTCTCCACTTCTGCATCTGAGACGCAGGCCTGATGGCTGGGAGGATGGAGTGGTTGCTCAATGCTTCCTCTCTGCCTCTATTCAAGTGTTTCACAACTTGCACCAATCCCCCTAAAAACTACCCGCAGCTCTATATAAATTGCTGGCAGGATTCATGAAAAAGCCCCTATCCCACTCTTTCTGAGGCTTGGCCACTCCTTGCACAAGGGGAGCCCAGCAGAGCTGTGGGGAGCATCACCTGCAGCTGGAGGGCTGGTGGGAGATGTGCAGCCCAGCAAGCACCTGTGGGCACGTTCTTGACCACTGAGGGGATGGCACAGCTCACACCTGGGCGTGGCAGGGGCCTTGCCTGGGACAGGCAGGGGCACAGGAGGGTGTTCTTACCACTAGAGAGTTTGGGCCATGCTGCAGCCTCTGGGGAAGGAGTTTTTGCAGGCCTTGGGCACTGATAAAGGCACATGGATAGCACAAAACTCTTTTACCCACACTTGCCCATACCAGGGATATGTTGGCTAACAGTGTTGGATCCCCAGCAGCTGCAGGATACTGCCCTGAATGTTTCACACATGGCTGATGATCCATGGGAAAGAGGATTAAAGTCTGGTTATCAGTCTGTTAGGATGGTGAGGAAGCTGCAAGGAGCCAATCAACTCTGCAGGAAGGGTCACGCTCATGCTTAGGTGTGGGGCAGCAGCCAGGCTGCAGAGGAAACTGCTCCAGAGGGATTCAGGCAGTTCATGAGACCAGACTTGTCTTTGTGTCTCTCCCCCTCGAGGCTGTGCCATTGCTCCTTCAGCTCTTTGGCTCAGTGCCAAATCCTACCTTCTTCAGAGGAGACACCCCTCTCAGGACATTTCCTCCTAACGTCTCAAACCAAGACAATCCCCCTCAGCAGAGCTGGAGCGAGGTCACTTGTGTCACTGTGAGGCAGGAACAGGAGATACTTGTGTTTCCATGTCATAGGGAAAAACCCCAGGAGCAGCACTCAGATATTCAGGCTCCTGTTTCAGTATCTTAAGCCCTGCTCAAACCAGGCATTCAATCTAGCTCCCTTCACTGTCCTCGTGCTGTCTCTGCTGTGCAGCTCTCACACTAAACCAGGATATGGAGCCTTAAATAACCCCAGATCCTGGCAGAGGCTCAGCAATGGATCCTGGGACACTGAGCAGGAGCAGTGACTCCAGGGCACCTGGCAGGTAATCCAGCACAGGTACTATTGATACCTCTTTGTACAGAAAAAATCCCTCTTGCTCTCACAGATCAGGGCTGGGACCTCCCCAGGCTGCCACCCCAGCAGCTCCATTTTCTATTCCTGAGCAGATCCTTCTCCAGGCCCCACACTTCAAATAGCTTTTCTGGGCATCCCCAGTTATGGTCTGAATGGACAGTAAAGCCGAACCTCAGCCTGGCAGCCCCACTAAAAACCTCATAGCGACAAGGAAGGAAAATGTGTAAGAAGAAAGGACAGGGAAGCAGAGACTTGCATGAGAAAGTGAGACTCATCCAACCTCTTTGGATGGCGTGTTGAGTAAAGCAGCTTTTAATAAGTGTGTTCAGGGCTCCAACTCACCCCTTCCAGGCACATCACTGCAGACAAAGACAGCTCCTGCCGCCATGCCTCATGCCTCACAGCAGCCCGGGATGGCTGTCGCTGGCAGTCAGGCCTGGATGGGCCTTTTGTCCACTGCTTTTCCACGCAATGAATACACTAAAGCTTTACACAAGACATTTAACCCTTTTCCAAATGGGAAACAGGACTGCTGGATATGTGTCCAGATACCACTGCTCACTGTTCCTCTCTCCTGCTGTACAAAGTCTTAGCAGTGCACAGAAGGGCAAAGTGAAGTGCAGGAGTCCTGGTCAGGACCACCAAGCACCAGGTACCTCCCTCAGCGTGGCAATCCTGCAGCCCCACTGAGTGACACTTCATCACAAGGAGAACTCATCCCTTTTCTAAGCAAACCACACTATACTGGGGTGGGGATGGATGGGGAAAGAAGTCTCTGGTCACAGCCATGCCATCACCTCAGTCAGTCTGAGCAGAGCAAGGCTCCAGCAACACAAGACACCACAGAGCTGCATTGCTGCCCTGTCTTCTAAATCCCACTCACCTATGGCTCCCACTGCCATTTTTCACCAGCCTTGGCAGGACAGCAGGTACAGAAGCAGGCCCAGAGCGCTGTAGGCTCTCCTCCCAAAAGTTCTCTGGCACCAAACACTGGCACAGCTCCAAGCCTCTCATTTCCGTGAAAGCCTCCCTGCAGGTCCCTGCTTCCCCAGGACAGGCTTGGCTCAGCACCCATGATGAGTATCAATTGTACTTTCCAGGGTGGGTACTTAGTTCAGGTGAGGCAACTCTGACAGTTGGCTGCTGTGGCCCCTCTCTTGGCAAGCACTCAAATCACAAACAAGCATCTCACATATCCAAGGGGCTGCCTGCTCCACAGGCAGATCCACCCTGTACATCTGCCAGGCCTAGCCCTGCACTGGTGATACCAGCTGCTCTCCCTGCAGAGACCAAGACAACATGGAACACTCAGCACAGGGCTCTACTGAGTACTCCCCATTTTCACTGCTAGAATTTACATTCCTGGAATAGCTCTGTGTAGTGGAGACAAGCCACTGAAGTGCTGCGCAGGGAAGTGCAGAGCCTTGCACAGAGTGCACACAGCAATGCACAGTATCCTCCTTTCCAAACCCTCTCTTTTAGCAGTCAACAAATGGAATGCCAAGGTGTCATGGAATAAAAGCAATTGCAATAGCTTGAAAGAGGGGACTTAATCTGGAGAGGGTAAGACCGTGCAGAAGGGGAGGGAGCAAAGGCCAATCCATATACCAGGCTAAATTTACCAGCACAGACTAATGGGATCCCAAGTAAACTTCCAAGGAGCAAAACAAAACACTTAAGCCATTGAAAACTAAACTGGTCAGAGCCCCACTGAACAATCCTGCATTGTCCATGGAGCCAGGAAACAGATTTATTGGGTCACCCAAGCCATCTCCAGTTACAGTGAATTTCAACTCTCTCCTCTGGCACTGTCCTTCACAGGGGAGGGGAGGGGAGGGGAGGAGAGGGGAGGGGAGCTTGTTTAGTTTTTCAGCCCTCAGTGCATTTGTAATGAGCCAGAGCTTGTGAAGATAGTTAAACTCAAATTGCATCAAGAACATTTAACAGTTTCGGACTTGCCTAGTATACACAATGAGCTCAGACACACTGATCAAGAATCCAGATTCACCACAAATTATTTAGTACTCTGGATTAGTCTCAAGTGTAATGACTAATTCTGAGAAACTTTTGCACTATTTTTAAATCTCACTTGTCAGGGCAGAACCTGGAAATTAAATTAGAACCTCAGAGACATTTATCCCAAAGAGAAAAATCAAACACGAATACCTTGCAGCTTCCAAGGGTAGCTGTGATAGGCCAGTGCCACCTGGTGGGAAACTTTTCTCCATCCTCGCCCCCGCCCTTGCTCAGCTTCATGCTTTCTGTTCCCATGTTCCAACTTGCCAGAGGCAAGACAAGGGAGCAACAACCAGTTTAACACCAAAAAAGCAGAAAGGGCTGGGTAGCTCTTCCAGCTGCTCAGATCTAGAGATTATCTTATGGGTATAGGCCAGTCAGCAGCTTCTCAGTTACTGCATAGCTGAGCCTGACTGCATGAAGAGTAAAAGAAGAATGTGTAGACCAACACCATCACTACATAATAATCTCTGCTCATTATTGAGCTGGTGTCCTGGGTTGCAGTGTATTCTATTACCATCTTCATGAGTTGTTGAAACCAGGTGGGGCTGTGTCCCTTGCCTCCTCTCTCTGGACTATCTTCTGTTAATGGGCCAGCTGTCAAAACCAGGTGGGGCAGGGTTCCTTATCTCGCCCATGACCCATCCTCCCTCTAGGGGGGATATCTCCTGTTAATGGGCCATCTAGTCTCACCACATGACTGACAAAATTACATCCTCCCATTGTGAGATGCTCTGCCCAGAGGGAGGAACCAAGCATCCCATCCTGAATATAAGCTAAGATTTTGAACACCAGAGTCAGCCCTTACCTACTGGATTCCCAGAGGACAAGAGCTACCACTGGACCTTCAGGTGAAGACCAGACCTTTTCTACAGGATCACTGCTTCAACAGGACCATCTTCAGCAGAACTCTGGAGGACTGCAGCCACCATTTTATTGGACTGCTACCAACATCCTGACTGACAGGGTGTCAGGTTGTATCCTGACTCTGTCAAGTGGTTTCTTTTTGTATTATTGCATTTATTTTAGTTTTTTCCTAGTAAATTATGCTTCTGATTTGGAGTTTCTCACTGGTTTTGCTTTCAAACCAGTACAGTTGATTAGTAACAATTTCTAGAACTATGTTTCTTATGTTACTTCACTATCCATAAGTTCCTAACCTTGTCTACAAGCAGATTCACATGGTCTGTTTGTAAAGACACATTTATCATATTCCTTTCAATCCCTTCTCTTTTTATTTTCTCCGTATTTGTCTTTACAGACCTTAATTACTTTTGATTGACGTTTTTCTTCCTGGATCTTCTTTGGTTTTGCAATTATTTGCAGTGACATCACTTTCCATCCTTTCGTAGTCATTTCTGCATCAGTCGGTGTGGCTGCTACCTACATGCCCTTGATCACTTGCTGAAAGAGTTGCGCTCAGCAAGGTCTCATGCATGGTAAAAAGATTAGAGCTGCCCTAGCACATAAGAGGAGAAATAGTATTCATTTAACCCATAGATTGCCAGGTAACTATGAAAACATATCCCATTCCCATCTTTTCCACATTTGGACTGGTACATGAGCTAACTTTATTTCTTTTGTTATGTGTTTGGCCACTTTTCCTTTGCTATCTCTTTGCAAACAGCAGTTTGAGTCATTTAATTTTCCACAAACTCCTCCTTCTTCTGCTAATAGATAATCTAATACCATCCAGTGTTGCAATATTGCATTCCTCATTTGAGAAGAATGGTCGGCAAGAAGGTCAAGAGGTGTAGCTGTCTGGTTGGTTATTATTTCAAAGACAGCTTGTAACCTAATTATCCCATTATGGGTTCTCTGGCACCTGACATTAACTCGTAAGGATTCCAAGTGGCTGGTCCATAATGCGGTAGAATTTGTTCTGGTGGCCATTCATCTTTTCCCTGTTTTGGGGTGCTCCCTCCAGCCAGGGCTGCATCAATTGATTGCTTTTCTCGAACTAAATCATCATAGATTTTGATTCCTAACAGATTTCCTGGAACTTGTGGAACATCTCTAATTGGTCCAGTTTTGGCCAGCAGCATGTCCATCTTCAGAGCCATCAGCCATTGGCTCTGCCAGACATGGTGGGAAGCTTCCAGCTGCTTCTCACAGGAGCCATCTTTGTGGCCCCCCTGCTACCAAAAACCAAGCCGTGCCAAACCAATACAGATCCCAAGTCAGAAATACAAT
>VWPU01015229.1:0-14424 GCA_013398955.1 Callaeas wilsoni
CCCCCCGCCCCGCCGGCTCCGGCGCCTCCGCCCGCTGCAGCCGCAGTGCGTCAGCGGCCCCGCCCCGGGCAGCCGCCGGCACGGGGAGACGGCTGCTGTGCGGGCACTCGGCTCTCGACACACACACAGACAGACACCGACACCGCCTCCTCTCCACATACCCCTTTCACACACGTTCACACACACCCGTCGCTCCACATACCCGCTTCACACACGCAGGCACACGCACACCTGTTCGTTTTGTGGACGCACGCTCCTCGCATTTGCTTCTCCATACACACACACACACACTCTCACACTCGGTGCTTGCTCTCGAGCACACCCAGCTCTTCTCACGCCTGCTCTCCCATGAAGGCTCACGCACACCCGCCTTGCCCGCACACTGTGCGCTGCCAGCTTCGGGCGCGCACGACGCCTTCGAGGTGCCTGGCTCACACGTGCCTCTGCCCCTGGCTCCCACGGGCACGCGTGTGGCGCTGACACGCCTGCACGCAGGGCTCCGCACGCACGGCTCGTCCCCACACACCTCCCCACTCTCGCTATCAGCACGCACGGCTCTTGCGCACACAACACGCAAGGGCTCGGCACGCAGCTTCCAAGGCCTCCCTCCTGGGAAAGAGGGGCTTATCCCGCTGTCAGGGCTGGGTCGTTTGCCCTTGCACGTCTTTCCCTTTCCCAGGCAGGAATGAGATGTCCTTATGCCTCTTCCGGCCCTGTGTGGTCCTCGCGACCCTCATGCCTGCGGGAGCAGGCAGTTCTCCCACCTTTCTGGCTGTACTGGCAGGTTTGTTTGCCGAAGCTGCTCCAGCCAGGCATCTCTGTTCTCACTTCGCTAATGAAATGCCTGGCTTTGAGCTGGAAACTGGGTGGGTGGATGACACTAATTTTTGATGCAAATAGTATCCCTGCCAGGAAAGAAGCCTGATTATTTTGCCCAAAAGAATTCACATTCCTGAGGAAGATTTTCCATCAGAATAGACCTGGGTTTGAATTTGTAATGATATGCTAAAAACCTTGCAGTTCAAGTTGTTTTGCTTCTGATAGTGAAGGTTGATCACGCCCAGGCCCCAGCCTCTGTCAAAGATGGGCAGGTGAGGTCTCCCAGCTGGATGAGACCTCTAGCCATACCCTTTTATCTTTCAAAAGTCCCTCCTTCTCAGCAGGAAGGTGTTAGTGTTACTCTGCATGTTTCTCACAGTTATTTTCTTTAACTTTTCTATTTTTCTTTACTTACTTAGAAATTGGATTGTTTCTAGAAAATGGCCCACCTGGAAGTTGCTATACAAAATGATGGTCTCCTTTCTTCTGAATTACACAGCACCAGCATTCAAATCCCCAACAGCATTTGAAAACATGGGGGACTTAAACTACATACCATATTGCTGAGGTAAACTGAGATAATATTTATCCAAAAGGCAGAGAAATGGAGGCACAGATAATTCAGTATGATATCATTGAGGGAATCTGGTACGGGCAGAACAAAGACTACATTTCCCTGGGCTTCTCAGCTCATTATTCTGTATTTGATGCCATAGGCCAGATGCCTTGTTTCTCCTTTGCCATGATATATTATGGAATGGGCGAGATAGCAGATAAAGAAAAAGCTCCTACAGGTGAATTGTGTTGGCATTCATACCAAACAAAATGAAAATGACAGGAGTTTCATAGTTCAAGGCATTTCCAGCTGGAGGGGACTGAGCACTCGTGACTGTGTTGCGCATCTGTGGGTATTGTACTGAGCTCTTTAAAAATACCTGCAGCCCACCCAGAGTGAGTAGAATCCTACGGTGTAATTAGGTTCTGCTAATTTATGTACACCAGGTTTACAAATCAAGCTAACAATAAAACTTAAACAAATATGGAAAAGGTTGCTATTTCTTATCCAAAATATCCAGTGCATTTTTTTCAGCTGGCACAGTTACAAGGTTAATGTAATAAGCATACTCAAGCCAAATTTGTACCTTGGCAGTATCTTCCTGCATTTGTTTCACACAGCATCTTTTGCTGGATGGACCACAGTCCAGCAAAGCTCATCCACATCACATTGCCCATGCCCATAAAATCCTGCTAAGTCAGTGTCTCCAGTTTGCCATGTGAGCTGTGCTGAAAACCCAGCAGGGAGTAGCAGCTGCGGGATGCTCAGACTCAGAATTATACTCTAGACCTTTCCAGGGCCATTTCTTTTCTGGCTGTTGTGTGGCTATTAGACATTTGCTTCAGCTTGACTTCATCCAGCCGTCTCTCTTCCATATTGAAAAAGTACTTAGCAGATTAAAAAGTCTGGCAGAAGTTCTCCTGAGCTTAATGTCATGTAAGTAAATGTGTTGGTATCCACAGATTTCAGACCTTAATGACAAAGATTTGTTATCCACATTGGCATTAAACAATTTTGGTGCTATAATAAAATTATTCTATTCTAAGTTATGGTTATTTCAGTCCTACGGTATTATCCACATATTTTCTATCTTGGATATTTCACTCCAGTTCCATGCTCTTCTGAAGCTGATATAGCAAGTAACATTTAGCTTCTTACCATGTTTCATGCAAATCTCCTGATTTGTGTCCATTCAGATGTAAAGCAGGAAAAAGACATAGGTCCTGTTTCTATGCGGGATTTTTCTCTGTGTTCCCCATTTCCAGAAAACATACAACCCTTCTGTCAAAATGAGCTTTTTATTTTAGTTTTTCCCAACTCATCCAATGTAAACAAGCAGAGTGCTATACTGTTAAGTTGGCTGCACCAGGAAACTTAAATCTGCTTTTCATTTCTTATAATGTGAATGACCTCTGCCCTCCAGCATCCTATTCATCTTCTTGAAGGATTAACTTGAATAATTAAGGGCACAATATCTCCCTTTTTTCAATTGTCTAAGTACGTAGCTAAACTGCCAATGTCTTGTTTATCTTTATATAAAGCTGTATAAGCTAGATGGTAACGTTTACAGATTTGTCCAATCTCACAGCTAATGAGTGAGGCTTTCCTAAAGGTCCCCTCTCCTCATGGCTGCAACAGCACAGGTACCAACCAGCTCTGGTCATTCCCTGATCAGCTGCAGACAGAAAGGGGACAAACTGCAAGGCTGGTGAGCAGGGAGGGAGTTTCCAGCTCTGGTCCCTGCTCGGTGCTTAGAGACGGACTGCTGGGAACACCCCTCATCCCTCCCTGGCAGCGGTCCCGGGTGACTGCTGTCACACTTTCACTGCCTCCATTCTCCTGCCATATGACTCAGCACCGTGAGCTTCATTCACTGGGCAACCAAACAAAAACCCATGTTTGGAAGGGTGAGTGCTCTGCCTGACACACACACAGCACGCCCTGCACAGATGGTCAAGCTGCTCACAGAGTTCCTGTAAGTCTCAGAAGCTGCCTAAAATCACTGAGCTGCACACGACCTGAGAGAGCCAAGCAGACTCCACTTCGGAGTCAGAGCCCCGTGCTTGACCTGTGTATGTTTGCAGACAAGTTGTATCAGCTGTGCCTATGCTGTACCAGTTGGTTTTGAAATGATCTAATTAAAATAGACCACTTAAAATGGAAGAGACCTCACTTCGAATTTTTTAACCAATAACTTACCGGTGCTAAATAAGCCAATTTAATCAAAGATTTGACTTGTTAGTTGCATATTTCTTTGACCTGTTGAATATTTCATTTAATTTGAAGAAGAGATTCTCTTGAGTAATGGAGATGACTTGGCTTCATCAAGATAAGCAATAGTATATAAATCACTGACTTCTGATTAATCTGTGTCAAATAGATTAATTGCACCATGACTGGTAGAAGGCTTCAAGAAAAATTATTAGGTTTTGTCAAGTTAAGCACTTGACCTGGGCATTTGCCCACCATTATGGAAGGCAGATATTCTTTCAGATACAGACAATGGAACATGAAATATTCAAGTGCTATAAAAGAACAATACTGGTGTTCTGAAGGACATTACATCTCATCATCTGCATAGTTCATGCTGGTTTATCAAATTCGCACACACAAAATAATCAGCTAGTGTATAATCTTATTAGTGACTCTTGTTTTCTTGAATGTATATACTAAATAAACTCTTCTTTGCCACATAAAAGCCACAATTTATTCAGTGATTTTTGACACACCATGAAGCCTAAACATTAGGCAAATAGAATATAATGTATACATTTTAATGAGCAAAATTTATATCATATTCATTCATACAATAGCTTGAAAAATTGGGATATTTTGGCTCCTGTAAGTGTCCACAGATTTTCTCTATAGCTTTTTGCTTGTCCATGTCTGTCTATGAGCTGTGTGACCCAGTAACTCCTTGTATTCCAGTATCTTCTGATGCAGGAAAGGTAACTGGACTCTTATGCTACTCGGTTTCATGAGCTGTTGCTGATGGAAATTATGTCAGCAGCATTCACGCATCAGCAATAATCACTCCATTTTATCTCATAAACACTAAACTCTTCAACATTAATGTATGCAGTGCTTCCAGCTTTCTACTTGGCAAAGTGAAACTTCTGTTTGTATTCTCTGTTTGATGCCTTGGGCTTACATGAACCTTAGACTTTTCCATAGTCATCTTTTGAATGATCCTCACTACAAACAAAACTAAACTTCTAAAAACTGTTACATCTTGAATTTTAAGAACTTTCTGAAAGTAGTTTTTTCTTCTCTGACTGGCTTCTCGCTTTAAACTGCAGGTCTTGGAAAGCAGTTAAGCCTATAACAGACATTTAAAATACCTTCCATTTTCTTCACATCACTCACTAAGACTTTTGGTTAAGTAACAATGAGTAAAGAAAAGTATTAAGCCACTCTTAACTGGCAGGCTAAAATACGTAACAGGGGAGTCTTTGCTTCCAAAAACTGTGGAGAAGAAAGCAAGCTGCTGAAGGAAATTATCACTTGGCTCATGACAGGATGGGGGGAAGTAATCTCAAAGTTGAGAAGGAAAAAAGGAGTGCAAGATGATGTTTATGTAATCAGAATAACACCAGATAAGGAAAGGAAACAGACTGGTTTAGTACAGACCTCTGTGGAGAGAAGAAGGTAGAGAAACCAGAAAGGGCAGGGTGGAGAAGGAAGAGGGATTTCTGGAATCAAAGCCAAGCAATGGCTCTGCAGGGTTATTTCTGGAGCTGATCAGCATAAGAGGAAAAGCAGCATGAGGCACCTCTGAAGTGAAAAGAAAGGAGGTTGGTGTTTTCCATCTACCTTCCAGAAAATGAATGAACTGTACAAGAGAAAATGCAATGAAAATAAATATATGATAAAGAGATCATATCTGGAGCTGAGCAGAGGATTCAGTGGGAATAGGACCACTACACTTGATGAAGAAAGAAAGAATTTCATTATGTATGAATGCTTTTTACTCATAAAAATTTTACTGTGTTAACTATATTGTTGTTAACAAAGTGGTATCATTTCCTCTGCTCCGGGCAGGTAAGAGTGGTTGTGTTAAATGACAAAAATGTGCTTTTACCCATACACTTACTTATCTTTCTTCTGGGCCTAGGGAATGCTGTAGTTTGTACTACTATAACTGCTGTCTATACTAAGATGGTCATATCAGGGTCATATATATTTTGATATTAACATACATGTTGTCTTATATCCCATGTAGCACAAATACACATTAGATCCCCACTGAAGCAGTACTGCTAGACTAGAAGAAAATACACGAAAAAGAATAGAGCTAAAATATATCTCTGGGGAAAACTCTACCATGTGATCTCAAACAGACTCATTACTCAAATCAGTGGATATCACTAAGAATGAACATGCCTTTTATGTCAGTGTGTTTTAAGGATTTGTTTGGTAACTGAAAGTTGGGATCACCTGGTTTGCAGTAAAATCTTGCAAGTTCACCTGGCAACTGAAAGTCTCTTCAGGTATTAAAGGAAGAATCTAAATAATGGAGATGAGGGAAAAAAAGACCAGAAAATAGTCTTTAAAATAATGTAATTTAGTTCAATCATTTATGATAATACTATTAAATTCTAGCACAGTATGAAGAATAAAATAAGTCTTAGTAGGACAAGACCTTACTGGGTCTTTGGGTTGTTAAGTATATCTCGAGATTAGCTGGGTCTGGTAGATATTGCAAGGGACTTAATCCTGTGGGTCAGAATCTTGTGCTTCCAAACCTGGTCCTTGGGCCTGATTCACTAATGCCTTGAAGCAAACCTCACGTGATCAGGATAGCTGAATGTTACGCAGTCTTCATGTTATTGCAAAAGACTGGAGAGTAGTAACTCTGCTACTCAGCTACTTTACAGATCTTAACCAAAGCTTGTACAGCTCTTTCCCTTTCTTGTACAGAGGAATTGAGGGAAGAAGGACACGTGAATCGCAGATGCCTGTAGAAGAGATGGTTGTCAAAAACAGTATTAGGGCTGACTCCTGTGCCTGTGCAAACACTATTAGGCCACACCTTAACAAGAGGAATTATTAATACAAAAGCTGCACGGGAAATTAATTTCTGCTGCCTCTCACCAAAACCAGCTGTTCAGACTTGAATGTGTCACAGTTGCACAATGCAAACTTTGCCTTAAGGATACAGTTACCCAACATGATGGATTTTTCATGGTGTCCTTCCTAATAGTATCCTCATCCTTCCTCTGTCCTTCCCACTTCCCTCTTCATCACCTTGATTTCAATTTTTGGTTCAGCCTTCTGGAAGGTACTGAGTGATGGAGTCCTGTACATGTATGGTGAGCACAGCATTAGCGGTCGCAGGGCAGTCTCCTCTGGGCAGCATCCTCTGGGCAGCCTTGCCAATCTGCCCTGGATAAGATAGAAAAAAAATCACTTTACATGTTTAAATGACAAGCATCAAACCCTAGCACATTCCAGATGAAATCAATGTTAAGTTACCCATCTCTGGTAAAATTTCTGGATGAAAGTAGCTTCAATGAGGCCAGGAAATTTTCCATTTCCCTACAGAACCTGCTGATGACTACTAGCAGAGGTTAGTTGCTGGCCAGTTCTATTATTACACTGTGTAAACATCGTATCCTGCTGTACTGTTCTCCCATGCTCCCTCTCACTTCTCTATTCACTACCCATGGAGTGCCTAAGACCCAGATGGTGAGTTCTTTGGCCTAGAACTTGTACAATTTTTTACAGTGAAGTCTTATTTCCTAATTGGCATCCTTAGGTATTAACACAATAAAAACAATAAATAATAATAACAAAAAAAGAAGGATGGAGGGTGGGCAAAGACATGACTAATTACCTAAACAATACTTGGACCACAAGCCATAGGCAACACAGGAGCTTGGGGAAGAGCAAGTGGGCGGAGAGTTACCTGAACAACAGAGGGTTGGGCAGGTAAAGAATAGATATTGCAAGACAAAACTGAGAGTCTTTATTTTGATAGCATCATGGAATTTATAAATTAAGGGATGACAGCAGTAGATTAAGCATGGCACAGGTTGCTTTACTCTCTCTGTGAGCACAGCCTGGCTTGGCACTGTCACAGACTCATGAGAAAAAAGGTTAGTTGAAATGGTGATACAACAAGCTGGGAGATGTGAGAAGCAGAAGTTCCCAAGCAAGGTTTGCAGAAGGACCACGTGCTGTACCATGGCAGCTGCAGCGCTAAGCCTCACCTCCCCTTCCCGTGAGGAAGGATGTGCTTCCATCTCAGGGCTGGGCTTACACTTAGGTGGAGAAGAGGCACGCACTTATCCAGGTAGTAGCAATGGTTAAACAACAACTCCTCACTTTCCCTTGGAAAAAGGCAAGAGATTGAGCCTTGTTTGCCTTTATATTTATTTTAATTCCTTTGCATACCACTCACTGTGTGTATATCACTTGGAAACACTTAGGCCAAAAGATGATACTCACAACAGTGACAGACTGAATTTTATTTAAATTTATATTTATGGACTAGGAGCATAGATATAGTTGCTCCTGAAATGAAAGAGCACTTCTTTGCACAGCGGGAAATGAATTTCCGGAATTCGTTGCCACAGGAGGTTGGGAAAGCAGGCTATTAGCAGGCATAAAAAGGGATTAGACAAGATTTGTGAACAATGCATCTATTAACAGATAATAAAAGGAACAGGCAGTTCCAATGTCTGTGAGCTTAGGACACTGGACCAGAGGAAGAGGCCAGGTACATATGCTCTCCCTGAAAAGCATCTCCTATTGTCTGTCCTCAGGCTTTGCTATCTGGATCTGCCTGCCCCATCTCTGTTTATGTTGTGCTGGGAGTGCGGGGCACTTTCCAGGCTCTGCTGGGGCCTTCAAAACCTGTGGCTCAGCCAGGGCAGATGGCCAGCACCCATGCAGCTACCCCAGTGCCATCGCGGGCGTTGGGCAGCAATACCACCTGGAGAACATTTCTTAATGCTCTGATGGGTTAAGCCCTAAGCAGTGCTGCTCTCAAAGAGGGCCAGAAACCAGCATGGTGGAATTGAAAAGAAGTTATAAAGAACAAAAAGGAACTGGCTTTAACAAACCATTCACTGAGGATCAGGAAAATATAGATGGAGGAAGACAGAAAATTCTGTTAATACAGTATGAGTTTGATAATTTTTTAGGATAGCACCAAAGGGGCTCACTCTTCAAAAAGTGAATAAAACCAGATATTCCTTTATTTCAGGGGAGTGTTTTGGTTTGGACAGGGGTTTACTAAGAAAAGCAGGAGCTTCTCTTGGAATGAGAAATGTAAACTCCTTTTCCTCCGAATTATTATAAATTTGAAATTAAGGGGCTTTCAGGCAAAGATATGAGAATAGGAATAGCAGTTCTTTACTAGTATATTTAATGAGGCAAAACCAACAATTTTGGTATTAACAACAAAACAAAACCACAAAAACTTAGTAAGAGGCTGTCTCGGCTGCGGGCACTTTCTCTTTTGGCACCGTGCCCGTCACAGCTGGCAGGGGCGCTCCGGCGGCAAGCTGGGACGGCAGAGACGGGCAGAAAGTCTTGGGATGGTGGAGGAGATGTATTACATTTTGGAGCCGCAGTGAGAAAATCCCCGGGAGGTCTCAGCAGGCAGGAGATGCGGGGCTACAGAGTAGCGAAGGCTAGGAGTAGCCCCGAAAGAAGCAGCGGGGGCCGGGCTCCCAGGGAGGCAGGCAGAGGAGGGAGTCCGGGCACTCAGGCAGCTGGTAAGAAAGTCCTTCCCTTGGTGAGGTGGGTGTTAATAAGGTCTCAGTCTGAAGGGCTGCTCTTACGAGCAGGGGCTCACCTGCGGCAAAAGAAGCAGGAGCAGGCTGGTTCCCGACGACAGCCGAAAAAACTCTTCTTTAAACAGCTTCGGCCGCCTCCTTTTTTTCTTCAGTCGAGAGCGAGAGAGAGTCCGAGTCCCAGGAGAGAGCGTTGTCCTCCCCCCCTCCCCGCCCCCGCCGTGCTGTTTCTAGTCTCCCGGTATTTTTCCCCCACCTGGGCACTCCCAGGTAACGAGAGAGAGGCCACCGGCCTTCTCGCCTTGGTTGACAACCCCTTTTGTTTGTGGAGTGGCCAGTCATGATGGGCCATTGGCCACACTTATAGGGAAAATTCCTCAAGAAAGAGAACAAAACCCAACAAAACAAAAGAAGAACTCAAAGCTCTACAGGGGAGCCACTAAAAGGAAGAGTGAACATCAAACTAGACATGACTTTTCAGCTGTCTCTTTTTCCAGCTGAAGGCTCTAAATCCATTTGTTTCTGCTCACACCATTTCTGAGTACTTCTACTGCCCTTTTCTGGATTCTTTCAACTCTGTTACCTCCTGCCTCAAATCGGGAGACTGGACTGGAACTATATTCAACATTAGGCTGCACCATGGATTCTTACCCTAGCACAAGGATGTTCTCTGTTTTTCCCATTTCATTTTCAAGTCCTGAGGCTTGACCAGCACTGAGCTGGAATTTGTTATTCACCATCTAATATCTTTTTCCTGTATGGTAATAGTGAAATCTTTTTTTGTTTTGTTTTCCCTGTAAAATGAAAGACCATTTTCTCCTCTGTCTTTGTGCTCTGAATTTCATTGACAATGTTTTATCACTGAGTCATTCTGTATTAGGAGATTCTTCTAGATATTTTCATAACTATTAAAGTTGTTATCTCATTGTCTGGCTTTTCATGGAGAATGTAGATCTTAGCAAATATTCTTCTGAGGCTCACCTAATCAAAGCAGTGATGAAATTAAGGCTGTTTATAGAAAAATAAGAGGAATGAGGGAGACCTGTAATATGCGATAGACTGGTACAAGGGAGAAGATTTAAATTAGCTCTGTGTGTGTGTGTGTGTGTGTGTATCCCCGGTTACATAATAGCCACAGAGCACATAACCAAAGAACAGAAATACCTGGGGGGAATGAACGAAGAATGACTTGCAGAGGAACAGACTGTGATTGAGAATACAGAAGGGAACATAGAGGATCTCAGGAATGAAGTTCATTACAGTGATCTATGTACATATCCAATAAAATCTTTTTAGGAAAGTACGAAATTCCTGACTGCTGGGACACTGTAAATGCCACTGGCAAAAAAAAGGACCAGGAGCAACAGCAGTGTCCACTCAGAAATGCACTGTGACCTTATTTGTATCTCTGGGGCCATGGGCAGTGACTAATCAACACAAGAAAGAATTCTGGTTTGCTTTATGCTTTTTCTTCGGCGTTTTCTGTTCTTTGAGTGTAGTCCTACTGTAACAAATGTGGCAGTGTAGTGAAAAAAATTTCCCTCACAACCATTAATAGTAATAGAGAAAAGAGCACCACCTAGCGCTACGTGCTGTTTCTTGGTGCTGAGGTGTCTCCATACACGCTTACCTTCTGGATGTCTTGATTTTAGCGTTTTCCCACAGTTTACCCATCCAGAGAGGATTTAATCCTTAGCATCAAGGAGTATCCAGGCTCCTGATAAGAGTAGCTGGTTCATCAAGAGCTCAACATCTCTCAGAGTTTTGGGCACACTAAGGTAATGCCCTAGGCACCTAGTTAGCATAATTGTGGTTATTTGTCTGATTCATTTGGGCTGGATTCTACTACCCTTACTCACCCAATGGAGTTTTGTGCTCCACAGATAAGACTCTCTGCTTTCACTCAAGTGAAATCTAATCAACACTTATGGGACAGGCTTAAGATACCAGAAGATCAGTCTTCTAATGCTGGCATTTATAAGGATTCATTGCATTTACAGTCTGATCCTACAGTCACATCAAATTTTCAAGCTTTTCTTGGAAATGTGAAAATTGTGCTTTTTTGTTTGTTTGTTTGCCTGTTGTAGTATTTTCCTGTTTGATTGGGGTTTTTTTGTTTGTTTTATATAAAATATCCAGATCCTCAGAAAAACGATTGTTTTACATGAGAGTTGCCTTCATTATCATGATGATAGATCATATGTAACCTCAATTATTTTCTCAGCATTTATAATTAAAATCTATCATTGTTTGCTTTGTTTTCTGATTACTAATCCACATTATGCTAGTGTGCTTATTTTTGGTCTTCATAATCTTCTGCTTTGTATCACAGCACTGAGTTTTCTGTCATAATATAATTAAAATTTCAAAAGAAGACAAGAAGCAGGTAAATCAATTTAGAGTGACTCTGCATCAGCTATCGTTATGTATTATTTAAATATTACCAGACTTGAAGATACACGTAGCATTGGTTATGTGGGTTAATTTACATATAGATGTCTATAGTAAAATGCCATTTAGATTTGTGATGTTCAGTGACACCGTGCTACCATGGCCAGATTAAATTTCTCTAATAATGGAATGATTTCTTCTTTCCTTGAAATTAGTCATCATTCACCACCATTTTAACAGGAAGATGATGAAACTCATCTATTCAAATTCCTTCCACATCCTCTGATTTGCAAAACATAGTTTAGCCCATAGAGGTTTTTATTTCTGTCCTTTATAGTCCTACATTTTTCTCCTATCAGGCAAACTTCACTAAGTGTAGTCTTCACCTGAAAAGAAATGCTCTGGTTACCTGCAGCTCTTTCTGCCATATTGTGTCTATAGCTTCACTGTTGCAAATATTGCCACCCACTAATGACCATTTCTTATTTTAATTTCTAAAGTATCAGATGATTGGTTTGGGTGTTTCTCTTTATAGGAATATTTTATTGTTTTGTGGGGGTTTTTTTGTTTATAGGATCTTGGTTTATTCTTACATATTTATGTCCTTTACCTAGAGAAGACAGCGGAATTTGTCTGTATGAGTGTGTGTGTGTATATATATATATATATATATGTATATATAAAATACTTTGGAAAGGGCTGGAATTTTGCATCTTTTCTGTAGTCACAACTGTGGGGAGCATGGGAGAGTATGTGGGGAGTGTTATCTTGTTGCATGTGGGTTTAATTCTGTCACCACACTCAGCAATAGAACTTAACATCTATTCATAGCAACCCTACTGGCACAGTAATTAACTAATTAGCAGGGACTAATTGTTAAAAATACGGTATTGCAACTACGGTGAATTAAATCACCTGTGTACTTCTAACAGGGAGTGTTATGAGTTCATACTTTTTCTCCTCAGGAAGCAAATAAACTCCTGAGAAATGAAACCAAACTCAGCAGTTCAAAGCACAATTATACTTTGCTATGAGTAAACCAGGAGCAATAAGAGACTCTGGCAACTGCATAAAGTTCAGGTTTATGACCCCCTGCGAGGAGAGTGCGTAGCCAAACCTTAATGACACCCAGTAGCAGGTGAGATCCCTGCTGACACCAAGGGCCTGCTGCTCTGCCCTCCTCAGTCTGGCACCTTGGCTTTTTGTTTTAGAAGGAAGCACGGGTCACCAATCCTACCCTT
This sequence comes from Callaeas wilsoni, assembly GCA_013398955.1. Lineage (NCBI taxonomy): Eukaryota > Metazoa > Chordata > Aves > Passeriformes > Callaeidae > Callaeas > Callaeas wilsoni. The sequence goes on from VWPU01015229.1 coordinate 12,750, forward strand.
CAAACTGAGTGGTGCTGGACTCCCTTAACACCAGCTCAAGGAAAGGGCAAGCCCTGCTCCACTGTGCCTGGCAGCTATTCAAACCTCCTTCCTCTGTTTGCTCCACAGGGTCTAGGGAAGGGAAAAAATATACCTGTGTTAATGCCAACTTGTGAGAGTTAGTTATTCCCTAGGGACTTCTTTCTTTTCCCACACAGCATGCCCACCGTCAGGAAAATTTGGCAAGGGTGAGGCTAGTTGCAAGGGAGAAGCCAGAGTCCTGCTCTGCTGTGATGATAGCTTTTGCAGGAGCAAACAAATGGTATCTGTTTAAAAGTTGTTACAGACCAAAGATTTTTTTCCCAGACTGTCTGTTTGTTCCCAGTTCTGGTTTTGTTCTGTGTTTTCAACGAGCATATAATTACCATGAATTATATAGCAGAACAGGGTGTGTATAAGGCACACCTTGAACAAGCAGGTTCTCATTGGCTTGAGCAATGGCTTGAGAGGTGCTGTTTCCCAAGCACAGCTTGCAAACCCACAGTCTGGGAGGCCCCTGCCAAAAACTGTTTTGTTTTAAAACTTTAAAAAGTGACATATCATACCTCCTGCAATGACAGGGCACTCTGTAGCTCTTAGATTAACTAACCATAGCCTCTCCTTATAGCAAAAATGGAAACATTAAAGATCACAGACTAATATTATATTAAAGCAGATACAGATACTCACTGTCAATCATTTTTAGCAGATGTCTAATAAATCCTTCTTTTCACGTTTGGGCAGGGTAAAGTAACCGTCTTGCAGATTCTGAGCCATCACCATATTTCAGTTTAGTCCTAAGATTATTTATAGAATGGTTTGGTTTTGAAGAGACCTTATAGATCATCTAGTTCCAACCCTCCTGCCATGGGCAGGGTCACCTTCCACTAGATCAGGTTTCTCAGGGCCCCATCCAACCTGGCCTTGAACACTCCCAGGGAACCAAGGTGACACTGACAGATCTGTAGTTCGTGACGTCTTTCTTTTTTCCCTTTTGAAAAATGAGGGTTATGTTTCCCCTTTTTTTAGTCAATGGTAACTTCACTGGACTGCCACAACTTCTCAAATATGATGTATATTGGCTTACCCACTTCCTCCACCTCAGGACATACAGATGGATCTCATCAGGTTCCATGGACATGTGTACCTTCAGGTTCCTTAGATGGTCTGAAACCTGATCTTCTCCAACTGTGGGCAGTTCTTCATTCTCCCAGTCCTGCTGACTTCCTCTTTGCATCACTCTTGAGCTTGGAGGAAGTGACCCTTGAATATTAACCATCTTTCTTGAACCCCTCTTCTTTCCAGGACTTTCTCCCATGGCACTCTAACAAGTAGATCCCTGAACAGGCCCTGCTGAAGTCCAGGCTATTGAGCTTGCTGTGCACCCTAATCACCACGCTGAGGATCTCAAACTCCACTGCTTCATGGTCACTGCAGCCCAGGCTGCTCTGGAGATTCACATTCCCCACCAGATCCTACTTGTTGGTGAGAACAAGGTCCAGCATGGAACTTCTCCTTGTTGGCTCCCCTATCACTTGGAGGAGTTACCATCAATGCATTCCAGGAATCTCCTGGATTCCTTATGCTCTGCTGTGTTGTCCTTCCAACAGATATTGGGGTGGATGAAGTCCCCTGTGAGCACCAGGACTTCTGAATG
>VWPU01015229.1:14439-69161 GCA_013398955.1 Callaeas wilsoni
TGTGCTTCCTGGCCTGGCAGCTGTAGCAGACGCCCACTGCAATGTCACCTCTCCCTGCCCTCCCTTTAATCCTGACCCACAGCTCTCGGTTGGCTCCTCTTTGCCCCCAGGCTTTGCTCCATGCACTCCAGCTGGTCATTGGCATGGAGGGTGACACCCTCCCCTCATCTCTCCTGCCTGTCCTTCCCGAAGAGCCGTGTCCTTCCAGTCCAACAGTGCAGTCACAGCAGCCACCCCAGGACATAAGATCACAGCCCTGCAGGTGTGGGCACGTCTCTACCTCCTCCTGTTTATCCTCGTGCTGTTTGCACTTGCACAGGGGCAGCGAAGTCAGGTCCCCAGTGAACCCCAACTCACTGGCTGGAGTGTCTGTAATTCCTTCGTGCTGCCCTTCAGGTGCTCTCCTGCTGACCTGTGATTCCACTTGAGTGTCTGGGCATCTCTTGCTGTCCCTAGCATCAAACTGGTATGACTGGAAAGGACTGAGATTTCCCTCCCCTGGCACCTTTACTTTAAAGCTCTATTCACCAGCTGCATAAGCCCTTGACCGAAGATACTCTTCCCTTTCTGTGACAGATGGACCCCATTAGTCCAGGTTTCTCAAAGTGGGACCTGTGGTCTAAAGAGCCAACTCCTGGCTGTGGTCCCAGTCCTGTAACCATTTGTTGAGTCACCAGGTTCAACAGGGCCTTTCAAACCCCTTCCCTTTGACCAGGAGAATTGATGAAAAAATAACTGCTCCCCAGAGTCCCTCACTCTCCCACGCCTCTGTAGTCCTTCTTGATATTCTTCTTACAGCACTAACTTGATACCCCTGTTACCCATTCTGATACAGAAGCCTCTCATGAAGGCATCCTGAAGCCTTCAACATGCAAGGTGATTTTAGAAACTATCAAAAACTAAAGTGAAGAGCAAATCATTGTCAGACAAGCACACGGAGAGATGGAGCTCACCTGCCTGAAAATCAGTGCTGCTGCTCCAGTCAAAAGAAGAGGTAACATTATCATTATAGGCACAGGACAAATACATAGGGAATATTTGTTGATATTTAATCTTCCTATTTACTTCTTGTTGTGTAGATCTGCTCAGTCTAATTCCTCAGTTAGGTTGATACAGCAGCAATTCTGAATTTTTTCTGGGACCTTGTTATGAGTACTATCCGTGCTCCTCACTGACAAAGCAAAATGCAGTAAACCCAACCTGCTTCCTAGGTGGTGGTTAGCTCATGTGGTTAGCTCAGATGGGGGCAGGACACAAAGAAGGCCCCAGAGTATTACAGAGTATTTCAACACTAGTCCCTTTCACAGAGTTAAGGTTTTTAGACTGAAGAGCCAAAGACAGTCTTTGTGCTCTGAATTTCTCTATTTACCTGGTAAAACAGTGACCATATTTTGCTGCTTGACAAACTCTGGGACAAAGTTCTAACTCACTTCCTTTTTGCTCAAGCATGAAGGGCATGATGTACATGCAGGCCTGGAAATGTGTTCCCCTGATCTGTGACATCCCTGTCACAAGATACCCTCAGACCAAAACCCCCAGTGGCACTCAGAGGAGACTGACGTTTTCCTGTGTCCTTGGCGAGGTGCTCCTTGGTTGTACAGCGGATGAGTGGTGCTGGTGGCCTGTACTTTGCCATGTGATTACCAAAGATGATTACCAATAAATAAACCCTTCACATGCCAAAGTCCAAGTCACATTGTGAATAACTGGGGTTACAGTAAGCTACTCCTGTGGGCAAATTTTCATGTAATTGTCCACTATGGGTACATGTTCACACAGCTTCCAAACTGTCTTTCAAATGAAGCTAAACCACTCAGACATGTGGCAGCTCATTCACCTGGCAAACCCTCTCAAGACACACAGAAAGTTTGGTTGGAATTTGAGTTAAAACCAAAGGAACTGATGTAATGCTACTTTGAAGAGACAGTTCCTGCCTCCCCTTGGCTAGGCAGCATTTTGTGCAGCCATGTCATTAGAAAGACAGGATTTGTCATTAAAGCCTTTCTGCTGCCTATTTCCTCTAAACCCTAAGTTAGGAGACAGCAAGAATAATCAATAAGCTCTGCTTAAGGCCCATAAGCCCAGAATCCATCTACATGATAATACAACTCAATATTCATCACTATCTAATTTGCTGTTCAGTCTTTAGCGTAAATGCATGTACTTCTCCAGAATGCTCAATAAAACAGTCTTAATTATACAGGTTTTCCTGTATATTTTCTAACCGAACTACTACTTACAGTATTTCATTTTAACCTGTGGGTCATGTTCTTTGAAATGAATCTGAACTTTAACCTGTTACTGTCATCAGCCACCTGCTGAGCTATCTTCTATTACCCAAAAAGTTTTTGTGTAGAAAATACTGTGATATATGTACTATAATACAACCCTCTATTTAGTTACACATAAAACCTTGTGAAATCTTTTCTGGGAAGACTGAAATTTTCCTGGCTTGACTCAGTTGAAAGATAAAGTTTACACATAAAATAAAAAATAAAATAACCTTTTTTTGCTTTGTTATATGGCATAAAGACAAAGTTATTTTCTAAATTTTGTAGTTGGGCTATATCTTGTCATGTTATCTTGTCATTAAGAGTTTCAAAGATGTGATGTTTTTCATAAAGGCCAAACTACTGCACACTCATAGTTATGCAAGAGTAAAATCTTTCCGGATTAATAGGAAAGTATCCAGCACTCATATTCACAAAGAAAATATGAAAACTCAGATTAGCCGCATACTGAAGGCTTGTAAATCAGGAATATTAAGATAACAACAATCCAGTATTTGTTGTTTTCTAAAAAACCCACTATTTTTAAGAAAAACTGCTTGAGGTGTGGCATTAAAACATGAAGCTTTGCTCCATTTTTCATCATGAAAGTATCAGAAGTGTTTGAACTCTGCATTGGAAATGGATTGTGCAAGCCATCCCCAGCACGTAGAACCTAGTTTTGAAGCATGAAGAAACAGGTTTTAAATCACCAGGGAAATGGTACTGAAATATCTCTAGTTAAGAACAGGCGGGGAAACATTTCATCATGTTCTCTAACTTGCAGATCCAGCTATTTGTGGCACATGCAGCAGCAGTCATAAGAAAACCTATTTTCCACATTTATTTACACAATACATGTGGCATGCCATGACAGTCATATCAAGGCAGCATCTACTGGATGCAGAGGAAGAACTATGCAGAAAAGGCAAAAGCACCATAAAACTTGGCCCACATATTTCCCAGGCTGCAGCAAGCAGCAGGTTAGAAACATTCCAGTCTTGCCATCGTGTTCAGGACACAATTGATAATCACCAGGAAACACACCTAAAGGTATGCATGGGTGTAAGTCTGTGCTGGCAACATTGAGTAGTGCTGCATCCCCACGAAGCACATCAATAGCTCTCATAAATCTTGATTACAGTGGAAATAAAGAGTAATTTCACATCCATGTGGGCTGGTTGGCAATCCACCAACAGCCTTCATGCACTGCTTTGTGTCCCACCCACACAACAGTCACCAGTTCAGCTGTTCTCCCACTCTGGAGTCCCCTCCTCTGGGCGATGAGGAGCTGGCTGCCGTGGGTACTCGTGCCAGCATATGCCACACACAAAGCACTAGGTGGCCCTTGCAGTCTGTCCCTGTGCCCCACACACTCATCATGTTTATCACTGGACCCAGTGGGTGGCCTGGGACGAGTGTCTTCCAGCATGACAGGAGGATGCTGGATGTGCTGGTGTTCACACAGAGAAACCATGGCATGCCAGAAAGGTTGTGGCTGGATGTGGCCAGAAGTTCCCAAAGGCATCTAGTGTCCCATAAGGACCAGGGATTCAAAGAAGTTCTACAAATGGATTGAAAGAGAAACATTAAAATTTTATTTGGCCAATACAATACTGGCTCTAGGGGGTGAAGGGAGCCTGATCTAATGATTCGCTGAAGGTGGGCAGCAACTCCCCTGGCTGTGGGCAGGCTCTTCTGGAGTGGGAATGAGGGCTCTCTGCAGTGGAAAGAGTGGTTTTGCAGCTGCTCCAGCTAACCCTGTCAGATGGTGAGGGATGGGTCCCTGGCTAGCAGTCCCACCCCGCTGCTCTGGCTGGGGAGTGGCTCTGTCATCTCATTCTTGGTTGACTTCATGGCAGCCCTTGCATAATCCCTGGAACCACTGCCAGGCATCTCTGTTATGTGAACACCCTCAGAGCTCTTATGTACTCAGTTTGAAACAGACTTCAAAGATGCGCTGCTTCTAGTCTTCAAAAGAAAGTTCTACTGCCCCAGAGGGGAAGCATTCCCTGGCTTCCCTCTTCCCCAGCTTTCCCCTTCCTCCACCACACTGCTGGCTTTTTGCTCCACTGAAGTGCAGCTGCCCTTGCAGCCTCTGAGCCTTTAACCTCACCCCATCAGCCTGTGATAGGAGTAATGTTTCCTCCTTCCCCAGGCGCTTCCCACAGCGCAGGGCCTTCGGCAGAGCAGCAGGGTGCATCGGAACGTGTCTTCGCCCAGGAGCCCTGCAGGAGGACACCCCAGGATGGCTGCTGGCCTCGGCCCCACTCCTTCACTGGGCCCAGAAGAACATGGTGTTTGGGGAAGCCAGGCTGCCGGCTCTGCTTCTGAAACAGCCCAAATGCTTAAGCTGGAACAGATCAGAGGAACTAACCTGTTTTCTCAACAAAGCAAATTCTCACCTTTTTTATCACAAGTCTCCTAAGAGCTGAGTTTCACCCTGCCCTGGGAATTCCAGTTCTGTGGAGGTAAGTAAAGGAGAAATATACACAGGGGCTTTTTTTAAAAGAAAATAAATAAAAAGGAACCTGTTTTTAGTTTCACAGCCAGAGAATAAAGCCTTAAAATATGAACCATAGGTAAGGCCAAATGCAAAGCAGTGCCATGGGTGTGTGTGCTTGGTAGGTACTGCCTGTGCTGTGTGGCAGCTTCCTGTTCTGGGACTTCACCAGCACCTCCTCTTGAGAAAGACATACCAGGGTGTAAACAGTTGTGCTCAAAACTCAGTGAATAAACAGAAGCACAAGAGGAAAAAACCTAAAATTCCAAAATTTCCAATTTCCAGAACATATGACCTCCCCTTACTTCACCTTGGAAGGACAGTGTTGGGAGCATGTTCCTCTGTCTCTTGTCTTCAAACTCTGTGGTCTATCAACAGACAGACAGCATCAGTGATCCCTGCAGTGGAAACCTGTCTGAAAGGGAGCTCTGACAGTCTCAGATCTGCTCTATCTGGAAGCTTTTCTGGGCTAACCTCTTCAAAGTGCAGGAAGGACACACCATCTGCCTGCTGGATCAGAGGAAGAGTGTATGAGATTTAATTAAGATGATTTTGCCCTCCAGTTAGGCTGTTTAAAAATTAATTTTAGTTCTCCTACCTCTTCCATTAAACTTGTAAGCTAGAGGGAGCAATGCACCCTGAAATATTGATTCTGCCTCGCAGATGGCAGTGACCTACATTCATGGGTGCTCAGCCCATGAGCTGATGCCCGGGACTGTTGCTATCCCACCACTCTGCAGACTGGAGGAATGATCAAGGTGCTGGTTTGGATTAGAGGCAGAGTTTGACATTAATCCTTTAATTTCTTTTAAATGCACCATGATTCATTATCTCAGGCAGGATCCCATATCAGGTGCATTAGGAAAGATTTGTGAGAGACAAGCTGAGGTTGTTTGATCAAAGCTACGCCCTAGGCAACATGAGAGTTCTTCCCAGCCTACTACAGCTGGTTTCTGTAAAGGCAGACAGCACCAATTTGAGTGCTGGAATTGACTGGAAGGAAACTTAGATGTGTTTCATTTTTTTTCCCAATTTTTTTTCCCCTCAGCTTATCAGTCATGTCAGTCCTACTCAACAAGGAATAACTAAGGGCCAAATTCAATTCGTCTTTGATTTGCACCTGCAAAGCTTACCTCATCCTCACTGCAGGCTTCCTAAATGTGGCAGATGAGTATTCAGCTAGGAAAATGTCAGCCTGGAAGAGATAAAGTCATGAAACTCTTGGGAAATGCTGTGGTTAGTGAGCCTTCCCTGCAGCAGTGCTGCTCCAATTAAGTAACGCAGTGTGCAAACAGTGGGGAAAAGAATTTGGGAAGGAATTTAGGATTTATTAATAATTTTGACTTCAAATCTCACTGATGAGATATGCCACGGTGTATTGCATAGTCAGTCACTCCCAAGAGCAACTAAGCACCTTAAAATTAGATTCATATAAAACAAAACTCTTAAGTGCCTTCACAGTGTTAGGGGCCATGAATACAGTCACTATTTTATGTGTTATGCCTGAAAGTAATGACTATTTCTTAGCCCACTAATGGCAAAAGGAGTTGCACATGTCACCATTGGAACTCACTATCAATAATCTTTACAGGAAATTACTGTGAAGGAAGCAAGCCTGCATTGGGAGCAAACCTTGGCAATGCTATGCTGATAGGAGTCTGCAAACTCAGCAGTAACGTGGGTTCTTTCAAGTTCCTCTCTAATAATCTAATCAGTGTCATTAAGGAAACCTTTTTGGAACAGCTGAGTGACTGCTGACTGGTGACTCTAAGCTTTATGGTTCAAACATTTGCTTTGTTTAGTTTCCCTGACATGCTCTGTGTTTCACCAGCAACAAATTTGGCTCCACTGCTCAACATGGTGTTCAACTCAGCATCACTTTTCTTTCCTGCCAGAAGCCCACTAGACTGGAGTTCTAGCAGCACTTTCCAAACAGCATTCCTGAGGCTTAGCATTACACGTGGAGCAGGAAACCTGAGCCTCTAAGACAAAAGAGACAATACACAAAAGCTTGTGTATTTGTGCCTGAATCTGGTGCTCAGCCAGCTGCAGGACCATCTGATTGAGTTAAAGAAGCAAGACAGAAGATGAAGAACTCTCCCAGGTCTGGAGTGTTCCTGAATGCTCATGGAGTGCATTTCTGATGAAACTCTCAACCTGAAATCTCTCCATGGCACACAGCAGAGTTCTTACCTGAGTCACTGTGGGTGAGGACTCATATTCAAGGGCAACAAAGCAAATAGTTTCTGCTCACACACAGCTCATTCTTCAGGAGAGCGTGTAGCTGTGCCTCTTCTGCCTCTACCCACAAGAAATCAAAAACCCCTTGAAAAGATCGTGACAAATAGGATTAAAGCACAAACCCAGATATATATAGCAAGTCTAAGACCTGTTTGGGCAGGTGGGTGCAGACAGCAGAGGTCTGCTGGCCATGTTCTGGGCTGGCGTGGCAGGAGCCTGCTCTGGTCTGGAGGCAGCCCAGCACCGCAGTTCATGCAGCCCAGCATCATGTTCTGCCTGGCGCTGGGTAGTGCAGGACAGCTCCTGAGGGAAGAAGTGAGTGCCTTTCAGGGTGGGCAATGCTGACTAAATGTGCTTTCATGGGTGCTGGGGCAGGGCAGCTCAGGTCTGTCTGTACTTGCTCCAAACAAATGCAGGAAAAGAGCCAGAGAGACTCGTCCTTCATGGCTCCAGGTCTTCAGTCCTTTCCTCCCAAGCTCACGGTAGCTCGTCCTGTCCGTGCAGCAGAGCTCAGCAAGGTGGCTGTGCTGTCCCTGAAACCACAGGGTGCTGCAGTCCTGTTGACTCCAGCAGCATGGAAGTTTCCACTTTCCTGCTGGCCAGGAGGGACTGGTTTGGCATCACTTAACACAAGTCATAGATGCCATCAAACAACACCCTATGCCAAACAGGCACTTTCTGCTGGAGTACCCCAGCACTCATCAGAAGTAAAACCTGTCCTGGCTTCATTAGAGTCTGAATTTGTCTACTTCCAGCTTCTGCATCTCATTTATGTCTCTTGCAGCAGCGTAAAGGCTCTGAATTAGCAAAGGAAACACACATCTGCAAGCATAGCTTTAAACAAACTGAACCAATACGCTTTGAACATGGCCTTACACTCACAGCAGCCTAGGCAGGTATTTGGTGATACAGCCCTAAACTATGTCCTAGGTAAGAACATGCTTTGGGCCCATCTGGTTCATCTTTAAGGTGCCCCTGAGAACTCCAGACTCCCTGGAAATCTGGACAGGCAAAATAGGAGTGAAAGTCAAGAGAGTGAGAAGAGTTTTTAGGAAATAATCCCTTTTTGGAGGGGAGGGGGTTGGAAAGGTTGGAGCCCATGCGGTGCAGTAAGCTCTGGTTTCCCAGAGGCACTCAGAGGGGCAGAGGAGCACCTTGATGGTGGCCCAGCCCTCAGCAGTACAGCTCCATCCTTGCCCAGTGTCAGAGCACGGGACAGGCTCTCAGGAAATTGGCCATGCCAGATCACATCAATTAAGGGAACACCTATCACGCTCATTTTTTAGAAACAGACACTTTTAAATACCTTTAAAACTGATGTTGCCACTGGTTTCTTTTTTTCCTGGTTGTTAATTAAATCCTCTGCCAGACAGAAGCAGTTTTCAGCCCATGACTTGAAAGAAGAATTGAACCTCCCTTCAGAAGTCCCTGGAAAGAAGTCCTTACAAAGGAAGTGCAGTCGTTCTCCCAGGCCGGATTACCTTGCCTCCACTTTCATCTTGGCGTGAAATACATTAATCACTCTTTTCTTCCACCATAAAAATTTAAGCAAGAGTCTAATAAACAGAGTCCTCATCCTCAGATGCTCAGCAATGAGCCACATGGCACATACATAAGGGAACATTAGCAATTAGACAGGAGTTGAATTCTCTGTAACATGATTACAGTATAAAAATAGGCCAGCAAGAAACTGCAAGAGCACCTCTTTGTATGCTCATTTTGCACTAGCAAGGATACGAGGATTTTTAGAATTTTGCTTCTGTGGCTGCCATTTCATACTGCTTATAAAGAGATTTTGCTTGAATAGCAGGGCTCAGACAAGTCATGTTGTTATTTAAGAACAGATTATATATATGGGTTACCTAGAAATAATCCAAAGGACACTATAAAAGGCAATTGTGTGCTTCTGATGAAAATTGTGGGCTAGGAGTAAAAGTGTATTACTTGTTTGTCACAAATATGACCTGTGTAGGCTTTAAATCAACCTGGCTTTGCAAGTATAAAGTGATGCTGGGAAGTGTTAGCTCAGTGCAGGAACGTCCTGTTACTGTGAGTGTGCATCTAGCAGAACCCAGCTTTACCACTACCAGTTGTTGCACCGGATTACGTTGCATTAGTACCTTGCCAGCTGCTGCATTTTAGTTGTGCAGACATTACTCCTCAAGACTTTTCCTCAAAGTGTTTGGATCTATAAAAAAAGCAGATGTATTAGACAGGACCCACCATCCCACTCCCTCTCTTCCAGCACTTGCCATCAAAGGCACCAGCCCCGGATGTCTCAGCGCTGCATCCATGCCAGTGGGGACAAAAGTGGGATGAAAGGGTGGGAAGGAAGACTTAGAGCAATGCATATAATAAAGATAGAGATCTCCAAACACACCAGCACACCAAGTGGTAAAGAAGTATCTCATAAACTTGATGTATTTATAGCACACTGGTACTACAATTGAAGAGAAGAGCATTTTAACTGAGAACAAGAATGTTGGAATTACTGAGTGCAATTTTTTTGGGTTGCTTTAAATATTAAATAGATTGGGTTTGCTTCAATATCGTATCCTTTAAAGTAAGAATAATTTCTAATTCCCAAAGACTTGAGTCTTTATGAAAAGCGTTATGAATCGTATCTATTTGAAATGAAACTCTAAACTCCAACAAATATGAACTCTCTTCCAAAGACATTTCAATCTAAATAACTTTTATGACAGTTTTTTTTTCCTACTAGAGTTGATCAATAAATGAGTAGCTTTAGTTTTTTGTTTGTGTTATCCTAGAACTGCTGTGTCAGAGACAGCTTGTCTTTGTATGTTTGATGACAAGAAAACTAATGTACTATTGCACAATTACTTTATTTCCAAGACAGGTTTCATCCTTCTCTTTTTCTAACATCTGGCTCCTCCCATGGGCTCTCCTGGACTGTTTTTCCCAGACCTCATCCGAGCCTGGTGTATCACTGGGAGCCCAGCCCCAGGACCCAGCTGACTCCTCAGCCCTGCATCAGCCACCATCACAATGTCTTTCTCCCTTTTTTAATTACCTGTTTAAAACCAGACTCTTCAGACACATCAGACTTGCATTGAGTCAGTGCAGTATTTTTGAAAAGTCACTGTTACCCTCTCAGAGATGGTATCATGTTAGGTTAAAGACACTAATTTCAAAAATACAAAGCAGGTGCAGCAGAATGAGCTATAATCAGAAATAAGCCATACAGAGACAGCATTAAGAAGTTCTTCCGGCTATTCCCCACCTAATAGAAAATTTCACCTGTGGGAAGTCTTTGAACACCTTTGCTCTGAATATTTCCTGAGTCCTTTTAGCTCCCATGATGCAAGTCTTGCTGTTCCCTCTCTTCTGGGAATACCTAACCCTTGGGCAGAGGCTCAGTACTATGGCACTTCACATCAAACCCATGGCACCAGTCCTCCTGATCAGAAAGCAGGAATCCTCTCCAAGGAGAGGACACCAAAGCATTTCTTGTCAAAAAAGGTGAAACTGAAGTGCAACCTCAGCTTTCAGCTCACCTCCTCCACTACCATGACACCTGGTTTGATGCATGAGCCCCAGCCTCGTCCTACAGCCTGCCCAGAGACCCCCAAAAATGAATCTCTCATTGCTCATGTCCTGGACTTCACTCTCTGCCAGTGTTCTCCCTCCGAGTGGGTGCAGTGGCTGCAAGGGAGGCACGGGGGTCTGGACTCAGGTCATCCATAAGAATCTAGTTCTCAGGTGACCATCGTCTCCCCAACTGCATAATCCAGGTTCTGTACCACACAGTACCTCACCATCCCCTGCCACACAGCTGGAAAGGGGCTGGACACAAGCCAGCTCTGTGTCAATGCTGCTAAGGAGCCAACCATTGCCCTCAGACTCCCTAGGAAAAAACTCGCTCCTCTGTTAGGCCATCGTGAGCACTTGCTTGTTGATTATTTGTGACACTGTTATTTTTTGTGACAGTTATACACATAACTGTATCTTACAAAAACCCTAAGGGCAACCTTTGGGAGTGATGCTGCTGAGGCACCTGATGTTGCACTGCTGACACGGTCCCCTGGCACAAAGCCCCAGCAAGGGGTGGCAGCTCTTGTCACCTTCCTGACATCAATCAGGTACACACCAAAGTGGATGGCACGAGAGATGAGAAACCTCACAGCAGCCTTTGACGCCAGCCTGACCTAGGAACGAAATACTTGTTTTAACTTGAAAACACACAACATCCACCCCGAGCTTTCCTGCTCCATCACAGAAACAAGGCTTGGGAAAGGACTCTCAGAGCACATGCAGGCAGGTCCCGACTGCTTTGTGAATGACTCATAAGGAATACTGTAAACCGAAAGTAAATGCAACATGTTTTATTTGAGGTTGGAATAAATTACAACTGTAAAGCATATTTTATTGCTTTATAAATTGTCAGCTCTTAAAAGGCATCAATATCAAACATAAACAAAACAAAGACACATTTGATTAACAGTTCAGTTCTCATAAGCTTCATGAACAGCTCAGTAGGGGATTTCTTCATATGATTGGCTCAGAAATTTGACTTTTGACATGCATTATCACCATTCCTAAGTTTGAGTGGACTGCAGATGTGTTCATTTGCTTTAAGTTATAATTTTCTCTAAAATATCCCATTTAATACCCAGTCCTTCATTCCCTACTTAAAGAAAAATCCCACTGCTTCTGAAAAATTCCTTTAAAACATACATGGGGTTTTCTGTCCCTGCAGAAGAAGACTTCCAAGTCCAAACCAGGAATGAGTCTGGCCCCAAAACTAAGTGAAAAACTCCTCCCAGCTTAAAATAGTGAAATCCCATGCACAAAAAAAAGTGTCCTTTCGTTCTGAAGATTCTTGCAAAAACACTTTGCATTATCTGAACACACTGACATGGAAAATTCATATTTTTGTTGTACAGATACTACCTGCCTGAGGCAGGTATGAATTTTGCTCATCACCTGTACTCCTCTAGGTGCAAACAGACCCAGGCAATCCAGTCTGTCCTGAGCCTGGGGGCTGAGAGAGTGCTCACAGGGCTGGGTGTGCTCAGCACTGGGCAGTACTGAATGCACAGACACTGTGGCGGGGTCTGGCTAGCTCCAGATAGGTATGACAGGCAGAAAGGAGGCCAAAAAGTCACTTCCTCAGCCTCCTGGGGAGCCACAGCTCCTGAACACCAAAAAGGGAATGAACATTCATAAGCAGCTCTCATTGCACCACAAAAAAGCTTCCGCCAAGGTATCCTGTCCCACTTTGACCCTCTTGCACTGCCATTGCCATATGCTCCCCATGCCCTGGCTCTAGAACAGTGTCTCCCTGAGCTACTCCTGAGCAGGGAGCATGGACCTCTGCTAGGCTGGGCCCAAAGCACCACAAAATGAGCTGGACTATGTCCTGTAAAACACTCCAGAAACAGAAACGGAGACTCCAGTCTCAATTAGCCCTTGGAACAACACAGAAAGTTTGCAGAAAATATCTCCAGGGCAGCTTCTCTTCCTGCCACAAAACTAACTTGAAGAATAACAAGCCACTAGTACAGAAATTCCTTCTAAAACCAGCTCGGTATTACTCAGAAAGTTCCTGTTTAGAGAAGTGTTTCTTCTCATAGCAGCCTCTTATGTTCTTGCCATACCTACAGGAAAGCAAACAGCTGAGTGAGATGCTAGAGTATTTTACACTATACAGCTGAATGGGAATGGTAGTCTATTACTGGATCCAAGAAATATATGTCAAACTTCAAAGAAAATACTATTAGGTTGATCCTGGTGTGATTTCAGTTTTCATTGAAATTTCATCAGTAACATATATAAATTTTCTATGTTTTATGCATAATCTCATCCAAAAAAGCAGCAAACTTTCTTCTACTAAACATGGTTTCCTCAGAAGAGATTTGTTTTGTGCCATGAGGGATAGCCAGCTTTGATCTCTGTAAGGCATACAGCAGATCTCAGGTGCTGCACTTGCCCATAATGGCTCTCAGCAAGTCAAAGGACAGGGGCAGAACTTTGGTGGGATATCTGGAGGTGCGCCAAACTGGGCCAATTCTTCAGCACTTTTCAATATCCCACTCATTCAGGGAGTGGATAACCCTGGTTTAGTTCCCAGCCACATGTTAAAGTGCTTAATAGAGAGGTGGGGAACAGCAATGCCCCTTCCTCCACCTCAGGTCCTGGCTTGGGAAAGGCTTGTGAAAAGGTGGCTTTGTGGCTGCCTTGTGCTAGCAGGATACACTGCAGCTGGGACAAGGGCATGCGCATGGTGTGCCCTGAGCCATCACATCTTAGAGAAACATCAATCAGAAACCTGCAAGCTTTTACACTCATCAGTCATCTCAGTTACGCTCACTCAGAACAGATTCTTGGCTGACTTCTTTTTTTTCCTTAGCAGTTCTGAATTTTGCTTTGAAGATGAGAAAGGGGAAAACTCACCTTCAGGTAGAGGGACAAGCACAGACATTTGCAAATTAAAATACATACACGTCAGCCACCCCAGCAGTGACCTACCGTCTGCACTTTATGACATATCTTATTACCTTGAACCTTAATTTTTCAGCCCTTTCAAAGGCTCCTAGGAGCATTCCTTTCTCTATCACTGAGATGTCTCAGGAGACTCTACAGAGAAAACTAATGAAAGGAACCAACTGTTGTCACCAGGGTAAGTTACAGGGTTACATTCAAGCCACAGACTCCAGAGGAAGCAGACCTGCTCCATTTTCTGGTGCAAATGCCATACCACGCAGCAAGGTGAGCACACTGACAAGGAATATGGGCTAATGGTTAGTGCACTGGACTGGGATTTGGCAGATGGAGTTAATTCACCTTCCTCTTGTTCTTGAAGCAAACAGAAAAAAAGAAACAGTTTATATTAACTTCAGGGTGCTCCAACATTTCCATATCAGCAAATGCCCTTAAGACATTTCTCCTCTCCAAACAGCTCTTAGCACTTTATGCACTGCCTCTCTCAGACTAAGAACAACACACAGAAATCTTGTAAGGAATCACACTTCTGGGGGAAAAAAGGAACCAACAAATTTCAGGATTGCTACATCTCAGCTAAGGCTCATTTACCCATCTGTGAAGCCTCTTAACCCTCCTGATCTTCACTCCTGAGCTACCCATTTGCCCTGCACTTGCAGCCAGAGAGAACAGGAGCTCTTAAATACATTCACATCTTTATTTCTAATTCTCCAGCTTTTGCATCCAGCAAGGCACTCAGACCAGCACTGTGTCAGGCAGTTCTGTTAAAGCATCTTCTGACTGACTGGGGACCTGAACTGAAAAGCTGATGGGACAGTCAGTGAGTGCATCTGAAAGCAAAAGGCTGTTAACCACTGCATTTGCTCACGGGGAGGGCAATGTTCAGCCACTCCACCAAAATATGGCAGGCATATTCATTAGTGGTCACGAAATGCTCTAACTTTTCACAGACCCTTATAAGTGCCGAGCATTTCTTTTGGCAGGACAGCCATGCCTGAGAATTCAGCGTATTGTTGGAAACTGACATTTCCTTCTCCTACAGTCCTTCCCATCACAAAGTGTCTCATGGAACAAACAAATGTCTATATTGTGATTATGCCAGTAGAGGAACTGGGTCAGACATGGATGCCAGCTGGATCAGACCCATAGAGCAGATGAATGATTTAGTCAAGTGAAAATTAAGTCACTTGATGCCAGGCGCAATGCTCCATCCACACTACCAGAGGTTACCGAGTAAGGGACATAAATAATCCCCCAAAGGAACTTATGTATCATGAAGGGCAAAGAGCCTCTGAAGCTATGTGAAATGGCATAAAGCACAAGTATATTACACGTTTAGCTCTGTCCCTGCTTCTCTGTCATGTGGGCAGTAGGTTGCTCAGACAGTTGCCTTCTGGTCAGCCTATTACATTATTTCCTATGGAAATGCAGGTAAAGGAGTGTATACTATGCAGTAGTAGAACAGAAGTCTTGTTTCACATGGGCTGAGAGAATGTTTCTTATACCCAAATGAGGTTTTTGCATGCATCTGCATACTCACCCAGATACTGCCCCTGCCGTGCTCCATGCCTGAGTGTCATGCCTGGTTGCTCTGCGTAGCAGGCATGTCATACGCACACAGTGACCTAGTACAAGAGCACATTCTGCAGGCCAAGTCTCAGGCAAAAATTCACATATAAAACCTAAGTGTGTCGGTCATTTCTTGCAGTGAATTGGGCTTTCACTAGGAATTAACATAAGCTGTAATGACTAATCTTATACTCTGTGCACTTGCTTGTTTTCTATTCACAGTTCAATCACTTTCCTCCTTAATACTAAAACACTAAAGTCTTACATAGCGTTCAGAGCATTATTTTCTGCTGTGTTTTGCTATGCTCTAAGCCTCTGTCACAATGCATGCAAAGGAATGGCTGAATCTGTAATGCTTTCAACTAAAAAAATACTTTTAAAAACATAAACCATAAATTATTTATTCCTCTTTGTCCATTGTTTTAAGCACTGAATCTTCTCCCAGTATTTTACACAGTTCATTCAGTCTCTGCTGCATTTTAGGAATTCCTGCAAGCTGGGATTCCAGTCTCTGTTTTTCCTCACTCAATGATAAACGGATAGCGGTGTCCAACTGCTCGAAACGCCAGCCGCCTTGTCCGTCAAACTGCAGCAAGTGAGTGTGGTACTTCCTGCAGTAGAAATTAAAACATTAGTAATGGCTCAGGGAACAGATGGTTCTTTTTTGCATGCAAATTTGGATGTATGTGTCTCTTTTCAAAGGTGCCTCTCAGGAACTTGAGAGTTGTCCAGTTCTGGATCACTGGGTAAGACTTTTTTTTCAATGACTCGTCATCCCAGGACACTCTTTCATAAGGGATTTGGGTATTTCAAAGCCTGTCACCAGGACTGCCCCAGGCCAATAGTGAAATTCGGTGGGTGCCAGCTGGAAGCAACAGCATTGGTGTGGTCTCCAGCGGGGCAGTCATTGCCTCTGCAGCCCACACGGCCGGGCTCTGAGCCCCTCACCTGCAGGGAGGCTGGCAGGAGTGGGCAGCAGGGCTGTGGAAGGTCCACTCATCACCTGCTGTCCCTGGCCAAGGTGGTGGCCCCTCTCTTACTGCCTCCTTCTTAGGAACATTGTGGCTACAGTTTCCTTCACTACAACTCCATCAGATGCCTTTTTCCCCAGGAGCTAGAACAGCAGCATTAGACAAGGTTCATTTCTTCCTCAGGAATTCTAGTCCCAGTTTATTTTATTTACCTCTCTTTCTCATAGATGTCTTACCTCCTTAGCAGCAAATACAGTGAAGCAGGCATGATGCATCTGATCCTACTGATAAAATTCAAGTTTGTTCAAACTACACCTCAGTTTCTTCCCCTGCATCTTAAAAGGTTGCCTAAAGGTAACTTTATTCCTAAAACAGGCTTCAGTTTGCAAGGGGCCAAAATAAAAAAGTCTGTGTAGGAGTCAAAGAT
Organism: Callaeas wilsoni; assembly: GCA_013398955.1. Classification (NCBI taxonomy): domain Eukaryota; kingdom Metazoa; phylum Chordata; class Aves; order Passeriformes; family Callaeidae; genus Callaeas; species Callaeas wilsoni. The sequence continues at coordinate 30,883 of VWPU01015229.1, forward strand.
CTTTCAGTGAGTATCAGGGTGTGTGCACCGAACATATTCAAAGGTGTACATGTGGAGTTTGTCAAGACCTGAAAAAACATTTTTCAGGAGGTGCCAGAGGAAGAGCAGAGAGTTCCCTCAGAGCGCTGGTATGACTGTGTAATTTATCACTATAAATTACAGAAGGTAAAATGCATCATAAAACACTCATTATAAATCCCATCCAGGGAATGTGACAGTTTTAATAAACTCAATGGCTTATGACATGGGACTGAAAAGAGACTCATCTCCAGACTAGTATTCACCACTTCTTGCATATTATCCTTTGTGATACCAAATGCTTAACCCATCCTTCTCTTTTTCCACCACCAAACCCCCAAAAAACCAAGAAGCTAAATGCTGCAGATAGAGGACACAACTGCAGTTAAAAAACCAGACACAGTATTCCTATGGAAGAACAAAGTATACTTTAACCACTTGCCATGTTTCCCGTCTTCTCCCTGCACTGGTAAACTTCCCCAGGACACCTCACGTATCTTGTCACTTTTACAGAACAACCTGGTGATACCTGTTGTAGCTGTGGCATAGACTAATTAATTACCTCTTAGACATCTGCACATTAATAACTGAAACATGTTAAAAAAATAAGAGGGATGAATAAATATCTTTCAAAGAATGAAAAAAAGTCCATGTTAAATTAATTTACATCACTATTGTTGTAGACAAATTATCTTAGAAACGGCAGTAGATATTGACTAAACAACTGCCCCAGTACAAAGAAAAAAGGCCAATCCACTGCTTGTGAGAGAGCTAAAAGCAAGGACCATGATAAAGCCCTGAATATACTTACCAAAGAGAAGGTCTGTGTGTTATGGAAAGCAGGGATATCCCAGCAGCTTTTGCAGCTTGGAATATCTTTCCTTCGACATCAATGCTTACAGCACTCGTACATTCATCCAGCAATGCATATTTCGGCCTTTCGAAAGCAGATAAAGAACATTACTCTTCTAGGTTTTGGACAGTATTCCTATATACAAGGTTTAATTGAAAGAACAACAGGAAGTAGAGAGCTATTTCTGCCAGACAGCTGTCTCTTATTTACAGCTGGAAGCTGGCTAGAAACAACATGAAGTTTCCATGCATTATTCAGGTGAAGAGACAACTTCCTGGAAAAATGAGGTTTATTTCCTGGCCCATTTGAGTACATAGTGATCTAACTTCTATGTCCTAGTCTGACCTAGTATTATTTTGTGCTCTCATCAAGTTATGCAGTAACTAAAGCCAACTCAAAGCTTCCTATCCACTGCTATGTAAGGACTGGGCTGCCTTTGTGTGCTTGCAGTCTCCAGAAATGAAGGGTTAAGGAGCCTGGTTTTCAAACTCCAAGAGCTTCTTGCAACAGTCCATCACACTTCAGCAACCTTTTTAGGAGGGAAGATGTTTGTGCCTGAGATGTTAAAAAAAGAAATATCTGAAAAAGATAATGCTATGTTGCAAAAACCAAAGCTTAAGAAGCATTACCCAAACCAAAGGCAGAGCTTGTATGAATAAACAAATTTATGCAGGTCCTAAGCCAGACAGTGTTACATACTGCATGCAGATTATAGCCTACTACTGCTCAAACTGTAACAGGAAACCTGCAGAACTCTTTCTCATTTTCAAATGTTTCTTAAGGAACGAATCATAACACTTACTTGTGGTAAAACATCCGGGCCATGCCCATCCTTTGTTTTTCTCCTCCTGATAAGACATCTTTCCAATCCATGATGGCATCCCAGCCTTTTAAAAAAAATGCAAACAAAGTGAGTCAGGACAATATAAATTTATGAAGGAAATGCAGCTTCACTTGTAACATCTCTGCACTCTGTAACCAAAATCATAAAGAGCATTTCCACTGCAGAAGAGACAGCTCAGGCTCCTGAATCACATCTTCTGAAATACCTCAGTGCCTATCCACTTGCAATCAACTGGAAAAATGTCTCTTATATCGTGACAATTTTGGAAGTGGAATTTAGACTTTTTGGTCATATAGATATTGTCAAAAAACTTTACTTACTGTCTCTTTGAAAAGAACTCTTTGACCTGTATATAACTAGTAATTTTATTCTGTCATATTTGTTTCATGGAAAATTCTCTATTTTTTCTTGAAAGATATGAGTGGAAGTTTAAAAGCAAATTAAAATAAATAAAGAGTAAAAAATAAAGAGCAGTGTCAGACTGCACTCACTACTGTAGGCAAAGAAAACTGTCAGCAAACCCAACAGAAAGACAACTGCAGACACAGGGATGTATCCGTGTGCGCAGGCAGGTAGCAAAACTGCAATGAGACAGGAGAATCGTCTATAAAAATTTCCTACTACCTTGTGTTTAAAAATAACCCACAACTGGTCTAACATGGGGTATCCTTATTTAATATTCTGCATGGTCTCTAACCGATTTCTTTATCGCTTTCAGGTACATGCAACAGGAGCATGAGGCATTTTATCTGTGATCTTACAGCAGACTAGTGTTCTGTGAGTACTTGGGCATGATTCATTCCACCTACTGAAAAACTTAAAGTAACAAATTACCTTACTGAAAGTAAGTTTTCATTCGAACAACCCAGATGGATAGACTAGCAAAATAGTTGAGTTTTCAAAAAAAAGAGTGTGGATGTAGCAAAAAAATCTGATAAGACATTTTTCTCAACAGGTCATCTATCCATGAAACAAGCAGCTGGAGCAGGGCTGAGAGGAAGAGAACATTTTTTCAGATCAGCCCCAGAAATACTGTAACTAAAAAGTTAATAACACAACCAAAACCCCTTTTCTGCCACTGCCAAACTTAAAATAAATATTTGCCAGAAAAGACTATAAATAAGACAAAACAAGGAGGGTGGGCTGTGTTATTTCTGATACCTGAACAAATGTGAGACAATGGGGCTTGTGAAGGCACAGGAGGTTTGCTACTGCTCTGCCTGTGCTTGGTGCTATACCAGGGCTTGGCAGGACTGAACAAAACATCAGTGAAACATCTGATGAGGGGCTGTGTGACCAAAACCAGGAATTGATAATGACAGAGACTAAATTTCAAGAATTTGCTCTACATAAAACTAGAAAATATAATGATTTTTAAAAAATATTTATAAAGTTAGGTTTAAAAACCAGGCATATGCAAGAAAGACATCACCTTTAGTGATCCTATAGTTTTTGCCTATTCTCCTTTCATTCCTGTTTAAGGATGCCAGTGGGTACCCTCTCAGGAGCACATACAGTGCTTTCCATCAGCAGGCTCCCAGCAAAGATGGAGTTGTGCAGTGATTAACTGAATCACCATTTGGATATACTTGGTAAACAGAACAGATACACATAGCCTGCTATTGCTGAGCAGTCCACATGCTGGGACCTCACAGAGAGCTGGAGTGCTGTTCCACCAACATCCTGAGCTTCCAAAAAGCACTGTAAAACACCTGGAGCACTCCCTTTTGGCAAAGGGTTCTAGCAAGGGATGGGAATGGTCCTTCATGAAAGCCATACAAACAACTATGCTTCTGAAGACAACATTCAAGCTGCTGCTTACGTTCTGTTATTTTTAAGCTGAGAATAGAGACGAGCTCCAGGACCTGGATCTGAGCTAGGGTGTGGGTGGGTGTGCATGTGTGCACATGTGCCTGAAGAAGCAGTGCCTGTGTTCATACAGTTTCTTCCTGATCAGCTGGTTTATAAAGGCTTATTAAAAGACAAAAAGGGAATGAAGTTCAAAAAGAAGCATCCTCTTGTCAGCAAAATAACTCTATTATTTTCTCTAAAGGTGTAAGATTTAACCTCCATCTACCAGGATACAATGGCCATCTCTGTGGTTACTTCAACTTACATTCTAACTGAACATGATATGTGCATCTTGTCTCTTCCTGCCTAGCACCCTCCCTGAACTCTCCTATTTTCCAGTTGGAATGCCTCAAACAACAGATAAGGAAGTGTGCAATTTTATATTATCCCTTTAAAAAACTCTTTTCTAATGTCTAAATAATTCCATCTGAACACTTAGGCATTGTAACTCACACTAAACTGACTCCCCTCTGTCAGCAATAGTGCACCTACTTGTCTCCTGTTTCTTCCTGCTGACATGGCATCGGTCAGTGAAGGTACTTAAGTGTTCTGGAAATATCAGTCAAGTCAGTGGCTTAGGTCACTCATAACTACAAGCACTTCAGAAATGAAGAAATGAAATGGCTCGCCCATGAATGCAGCACAAATCTCTCAGTAAATGCAAGCACAATCCTGGCTTTCAGGGTCCAAATTCCATGCCCACCTTCTTGTTATGGCTTTTGCAGCCAGTAAGACAAAGAGCATGTTTGATGTGCTGGGGCACAGTAACAGCAGCAGAAATACATACAGCTGCCAGCAAAAACTAGTGATAGCCTCAGGATAGCAGCATTTCATTTTCTTGCATGGCTTTTTAAATAATTCCTTTAATCTCAATTTTCTGAAGGAAAATGCAAGCTGTATTTGGCAACAAAAAATGGGTTACTCCTGGGATCTGTAGCCCTCTGTATCCTTCATCCTTGTGAATCCTTGCATTTTCATATAAGACTGAGCATTCAGCTGCCATGAAAATATAAGCTTAAAAGTTCCTTCTTCAGATTCCAATGCACCTTATCAGACATGGACTGAAGGACAGAAGAAAGGCTAACACAGCAGACCACAGCCAGAGAGTCCACCCCTGCCGAGTTTTTGGGCACGGAAGCCTCTTTCACAGCATATGTAAAAAGACCCCAGTGCTGTGCAGGATGAATATGCAAGAGCAACCCGGAGCTGAGGAAGGAACAAAGAGACCATCAATTGCATGAGCCCCAGCTCAGCATGACACTGCAGGGATTTGTGTTTCTGGATTTCAGAGCCACTGGAAAAGCTGTGAGAGCTCTCCAGAGATCCTGCTGGTACCAGTAACAAAAGCAAATCCAGGGCTAAAGTGATCAGATGAAAGAATCTCAGAGAGAGGAAATGGGCTTGTCCGTCTGTTTATATGTGGCCTAGCACAAAGGCTCCCTGGATGAGACCCAAAGATATGACAAATGCGCAAAATAATGAGGAATAATTATAATCTGGGGTGCTGAGAAACCATAAACAGGTTGAACTTGCTCAGTAATGCCATCAGCCCCAACCGGACAGGCCCAGTCACGCGTGCACTGCGCAGCTACACGGCCTCGTGGCTCCCCTCGTGTGACAGGCTGTCAGCAGCCTAGGGCTGCATCTCCACTGACACTTGCTAAATATACACAGATTTTCAAAGCAGGTCAGAAGGAACTACTTCATGTATATATGCTGCATATCTCCATGCTTTTAGCCCCCGGACATTTCCGGACATGCTTTTTCACCACACACACCGAACACAACCTTCACTTTGTATGAAATTATGGTTTCGGTAGAGCTAACAACTTTGCAGATGTTGATGGGTACACCTTACAGATAACAAAAAGGTAAGTAACAAAACAGCATTCACCTAATATCGGGCTGGTGAGAAAAACATTAGTGTGGGTCTCAGTGGGAAGGGAACTCTGCCCCCAGCAGCAATGGGGCTACTGCCAACAGCCACTGCACTGGGTTCCTCAAGGGCTTGGGCTCAGGAACATCCAGAACAGTGGTGCTGGGGAGGGCGACTGTTGTTTTGGTAGATTTGATGTGTTCTGTTGATACCAACTGAAAAATGTTTCATGAGGGTAACATGGAAGCTAAATGCCAAACTGGGCTATTTATTTTACTTACTTCTAACTGGATCAAACCTTAATGCTAGAAAAAGAGAGGAATTTCTGTCATTGGCAGCAACAGAAACAACATCATAATACTTGGAGTGCAGTGACCCTTGTACTGATGCAATGCGGAAGTAATTCAGCGAAAAACAATAATGTCATGCCAGAACAAATAATTTGAATCAAAGTTGTGCACTTCTAGCTTCATCTGGCTTTTTCGTAACTGCCCACAAGGAGCAGAACACAAAACTGCAAATCATCAGATTATACACACATGACATTCATGATCAATTGAAGCACAAGAGGTTTATATGGGATTTTTCATTATTTCAGAAAGAAAAAAGTTCCATTTTTAATAAAAATATTTTTAGTTTAAAAATATAATTTTAAGCAAAAGGATAAAATAAAAATTGGTATTAAAAAATATTAATCTATGTATAAACAAAAAATTTCAACCGTTCACTTTCAGCAAGTATTTTTCTGTCTTGCTGGTTCAAAAAACTCCAGAACATGAGTCTTTGTCCCAGACCAGGGCAGCTTTAAAAAATATCTAAGCATATGAAATCCATGTAATGAGTCAAATCATGTGTCACAGATTTCCTCTCTGCTCCTACCTTGGCACTTGTCTCCTGCAAATGCCCAAGAAGAAAAGGGAACAAGTAAGTATATTATGGTCCTAAAAACTTCCTGGTATGTGGTAATCTCTCTCCCTGTTTTCCGGCTTTGCCCAGTTCTGTCGCTTTAGATCACAAAGCACCTAAGACACGTTTTTTCCCAACATTTGCTTGTGCAAACTGTTGCACAGTGTGTCCTTATCCTGAGCTTCAGTATAGCACCAGTGAACATTAACAATATCCTCTAAACTTTGTAATAGACTGTGTGTGTTGTGCATGTGCAGTCAGACAGGCAGAAGAGCAAGAACAGGGTCAGCAATAAATACTTTCTTTGGCACGGAAAGCAGCATGAGACCGATCCAAACCTGGGGTTGCAGTGACTGTAGCCAAGGCATCTTGCACATGCGGCACAGTGACTGCCCCATCACCAGTTACACGCTCCAGCTACAGAGTCAGAAACCACAACCATGTGCACTCAGAGACTGCTGAGGGGGTGGCTTTGGCTGCCAAGGGTCATGTGTTGTGCAGTCCAGCCACAAGTACCAGCACACAGTGAACGCGCACACTCCGCAGTGACTTCTTGCCACTGACAGTTTAACTGCTCCTCCTTTTCCAGCTGCCGATTCCAACATTTCTGCTTGTTCTTCTGCAATCTGGGCACCTCACTTAGTGAAGCAAGTGACTCAGGAATACTAACAGGAATAGTTGTAGTATCAGTGTAGGAAGGAGAGGCCTTCTCTGCAACTGTTCCGGTCACTGAGTTTAGCTCTGCCTACTTTTTCTTGCGTTATAGGATCAAATTTGAATAAGAACATGAATCAGAATGATGGCAGATTCTTATTTTCTATTGCAACAGTCATTATTACATTCTTAACAAAGAAGCATTAACCTATGGTGGATAAGTATCTTTAGGTATACAATTGCTGTTGTAAGTGATTACTACTTGCCACTCTGAAATGTGCAGAAAAGACTCTGAAGTGTCCACATACACTTCAAAAATAAAAGACAGCTTCTGCCTCTTTAACAGAACAACAGGCTGCCATCCAGGAATGGGAATTTAGACACTGTCTTGGGATTCCCAATGGTTGAAGCACCACTTTGTGTTGTCAGAATGATCCTGAGACTCACCAAGTACACATATTACAAGGCAAGGTACCTGATCAAAACCAGCACTTACAGCTGGCAGAGAAAGGCAGGGTACATTCAGCACACCCCTTAAAGGGGTCTGAAGACCCTTTTTTCTTCTCTCTAAATGTTACCAACTTTGTTGTATGTCTGTTTTAAAAGCATAATGATGGGGAGGAAATTGAAACTAGAGATTAGTGTCTGATAGGAACGGAAGGATAAAAATTATTGCTGTGCTTGGGGAAAAAAAGCCATGAAATGCTCCAGTTCCTTAGACACAAAAGAAGCCTTTAGCATCTTGACATTTATAGTGCCAGTATATATATATACATACACTGTCCCCTACTCCGAGAATGAACAACGCTGAGAACAGATGGCAACTTAAACAGCAAGCAGTAGATGGCAACATTCTACTGCCAGCCAGTGTGGCTTGGTGATTTTTAACTTGCTCACTCTGGTGGGATGGTGTCAGACACTCCTTCTCCTGGCACATGCTCCTGCTGATCCCACAAACTAGGGAGGTAAAAGCAGATCTGACTCTCTCTTCATTTACATGCTTTCAAGTTGATGTAGTCATGGATGTTACCATGTTTTAAGACAGGTTACAGTTTTTATGAAAATCAAGGAAGGTCAGCGATCCCACAATACCAGGAAAAGACTGGCCATCACAAGACAGTGATGATGTTCAGCTTGGGCATGGATTTACTGGGGAGGGGAGGAGCACTCAGCTCTTCTCCCTCTGTTAACATCAGGAGCAACAACCATGTGTCTGTGCAGCTCCCACAACCACAAAACTCTGGATCCAGTTTTGCCAGTTCAGTGAGTACAGGTCACTCACACTAAGACATATATGCAAGGAATGGATTTTTGTCAAGTTTTTAACAAAAAAATGCAATTTACCTCCTTCTCTTTGAACTATGTGGTACAGATGAACCATATGCAGAATAGACTCCAGATCTTGATCTTGGTAGCCTTTCTCATGCATGTCTTCCACTGAGTCTGGATAGATGACTTGATCTCGTAATGTTCCAATGGACATGTAGGGCCTGAGGAACAATACAGGGAAACTGGTAATCTGAGGATGGCTTCAACTGAGCACATCTTGCTGATGCTCGATGAACGGAGTATAAAGCTTTAAACACTATGTTGCTAAAACTGGATTTATCCAGTGGGTGCATTGTGGGTGACCATTTTTCTAAACTTACCTTAGGGACAATGTATTGTTCCCATAAGAGTTGATTACAGGGTAACAACAAGGGTAGTGTTAGCATGGAAACACAATGATAGATTAGGCAGAATAAATATCCACTTCATAGCCCATTTTGAGTGCTTTCTCTTGGAAGCAGCAGAGCTATCCTGTATTCAAGGTTTGGTACTCTTAAGAGATTTAGAAATTGATTTAAGCACACATATGTTAAAACCAAGTTGTAACAAAAACATTGCATCTCGAACTGGTGAAGAATTCCATGGTGCAGCAGGACACACACAAGTCAGATAGGAGAGCACTGAAAACCTTCTTTCTCTACTATTCTGGAGTGCAGAATTCGGACTGGGCATAACTTAGCTGGCTCTAGAAGCCAGTGTACCACCTCAGAATTGTGAAATAGCACACATTAAAGGGGCTGGTCACCTTAAACCTCCCAGCACCAGTCTCCCTTTGCCAAGTACAAGGCTGTGCTGCTTGTGAAGCAGCTTCCTAGTCACTGTATTTCCAGACCAGGTAATACCACCTGTCCTACTAGAACAAGATGTCTCCAATTTGAAGTCTGAGTTCCCAGTCATGGTTGGGGAATGGTTATGGACAATTGCCACACTGTCATGAGCTATGCCCAGCCTCTGGTACAGCCCAGGCCTCAAAAATCCTCCTAATCTCAAAACAAAGAAAACTGAAAGAACAGTTTCACAGCTCTCTAAAAGATATCAGGCCATTCAGGTTAAGATAGCAAAGGCAACCTAAGACACACCTACCTGACTATTTCTTCTGCTGGTCTAAGGATTTCTTGTGAAGGCCAAATATCTATCCTGTCTCACAGACATCGCTGATAGCTCTTGGAAACTGGAAACACCACAGGAACAGTGTGTGGGATTTTGAGTTTGGAAGGGAAAGTCAGAGCCAAAGAACAGTCAGGCTCTAGACTCTCTCCTGCTTTCTGTGCCAGGGGTTCCACTAACTCCCTCTGGGTTCATCTGCTAAAACAATGCTAGTCTTATTAAAGCTGTAGTGCCAGGGGATGATGATAAAGGGGAGCAGTCAAAACTGCGCCAGCAATGAGGAGGCTTCCAGGCAGCTTGCTCTTGCCGCCAAAAACTGCTTCCAACAACTTCACAATGTGCTAAAAAGCGGTCAATTTTCTTCCCTAAAATGCTCTGGACCTGCATGGTGGGAAGGTCTCAGCCATGCAGATGCTTTGCCTGGCAGAGATGTGTAATACCTTAGCAGATTTCTTCCCTTCCCTGGGAGGTGTCTGCAGAAGGGTGGATCTCTCCATTGTTGTTCTGAGAGTCCCTAAAATACACCATAGAGTAATGTGAAGGAACTCACAGTGCAACAAATGAAGAATTACAGAACTAAAGCTGCCATATAAACTAAAATTCACATGCAAGCTGGAATCAGCTGCATTGGTTTTAGTGCTGCAAACATCCATGGTGAACTGTCTGTACCCGCCTGTGGTTAAATTACTTTCACCACCAACTGGGTGAGGATGGGAAGGGCAGGGGATCTGAACTCTTTGCAAATATTTGGTCATCTCTGTGTTGTGGCAAGCATCCAGATGGAGCAAAACCAGAACCACAAGTCAAATACAAGCATTGCTTGCTCCTCTTCGCTCATTGTTCTGCTCTCTGCTTGTTGTGGCAATAGTACTGCTCTGGGCTGCTGCATGAACACTAGCACCAAGTGCAGTGAACCACTTACATTAATTGTGATACTGCAAAATCTCAACTCTAAACATTAAGTAACTTCATGAAGTAATGAGACATTACATATCCACAAAGATCTCCATCTAAAATCCCAAAGGGCTTGACTTCTTGCATGTGTAGAAATCATTTCACTTGCTCCAGACTGCTGCCACCTCTGGGACAGAAGAGCAACTCCACCTGGGCTCAGAAAGGTTTAAATCAGTGGGTAAGGCTGTGTAATTTAGGTGAAGCTGCAGGTAAGGGCAAGGAGGACAGAGTTACCTATCATATAATTTGTCTGGGGTTTAATACCTTACTCTTATGAAGTATGATCCTGTAATGACTAGCAGCTCTGAGATTTAACCTATGGCAAAACAGGGAAAGCAATGCTCAAACGCTCTGTGCCAGGACACTTGGTGTTTACTGAGTCACCAGCACTGCTTCCTGGCACAGCTGGATTTTCCTTGTGGCCTCCCAGTAAACACACCGGTACTACTAAGCATGTGTCTCCCCAGCTAGTTTGTAAACATTACAGAAAAGCCCAGCTTGCAGTGGAGTAACAAACCCCATCAATTACTAACTAGCAGAAAAAATAATGGCTTATGGTTACAGGTCTGTTCCAGGAGGTGAGAGAGCATGTTCTGCTCCCCCCATTTCATAAAAAGTCACTCATGTCCCTGAGGGGACACTTCATCTTTCTTGGCATGGGATATCTCATTTGTGGCTCCAAATCTTGACAACAAAGAGACGCACCTCTATGGTTGATTTATTCTATTTATTTAAGGGTGGGGATGGATTCCTACCTGGGGATGTCTTTTCCCTTGATGGGGGCACAGCCCAGGCAACTAAATAAGACAACTACATTCTAAAGTGCTAAAGTTAGATGAGATCTCATCTAACTCATACTCTCATAATCTTATACTACACCAGAATTTTATAGTCACGCCTTGAAAACAGTAACTGCCTTATGTACCATGAGTGCCACAAAGTTAAACACATTAAAACCTGTTAAACATCAGATGTTCTTGTAACTGGGGTTACATAGACTTAGCAGATCACTAAGCGGTAAGAAGTATGGGTAACTGGATACAGCAACACTGAAATTTTGGCTTTGCCAATAAGCTCCTTGTTAAAATATTGTTGTCATTAAGTTTTTAGCAGTTTGAGCAACAAAAACAGTCTTTTCGTCCTAAAGTAATACTTGAGTTTAACTGGACTTAATTGATTTCTGATAGAGTTTTTCGTTTCAGCCACAGTGTCTGGGTTCCAGCCTCAAGAAAAGCACTCTTACAGACTCTGAAAGCAACTCCTCTGCCATGCTGAGGTCATGTCTTCAGTTGCAATAGCTCTGCAATTATTTTTTCTTTCTTTCTTTTCTTTCTGAAAAAAGATTTCTATGCTTTTTGAGATATAGGATTTAAGACCAGTAATCCTTTTTTTAAGCTTTGGTATCAAGCCTCCACAAAGCTAAGAAAACTTATTCATTCTTTCCTGTTTTTCTGGAATATCAAGGCATTTACTGGAAAAGACACTTCCAGTTCTCATAAACTGACAGTTTTTCAGTCAGTTTGACAGCTTCATTGCATGACCAATTTTAGCTTGGTGCACATAGCACTTTACCTTGCAGCACTGTAACTTCATTCTGCTAGAAACAAGCCCCTTACGGCTTCCTCCTCCAGTACAGGCTTTAAAGAAAGATAGTATCAAGACATTCTGTCTGTGGTATGGGCAATTCCCCAGGGTCCTGTTGACACGACATTGTGTACAATCCTGGCATAATAATTGAGAAAACACAGGAGGATGAAGAACAAGTGCTGCTGATGCTAAGCAGCATGGGTAACTGGATACAGCAACACTGAAATTTTGGCTTCCGACTGTAATTCAGAGTGCTTGATTTGACAACTAAAATGAAATGTATTCCAAATGTAGGCATCTCTATTCAAAAAGGGGATACTGGAGCCCAAGCCACAGCCATGGAGGTATCTTCCTACGAAACTTCAAAGATCTTAAGGAGTCAGTGCTTGCACTGAAGAATCTCCAGTCCAGAAAGCCAAACGTTGTCTAATTCCTTAGAAGGTTCAGCACAGCATGAAATATGAGAACAACAGTCTTAAGTCCAGCACAAAACCCTGCAGCTACTAGAGATGCAAGAGGAGGGGCTGTATCGCAAGTTTATGGTTAGTGACTCTCTTCCAAGAACCGAGTTCAGGCTTAGCTCTCCTCAACTTGCAGGGCATCAGATTGCTATTTTTCTAGGCTAGTGTCCCAGCTTAAAAGGAGTCAAAGGGAGGGCACCTTCTAATCTTCCCACTGAAGCAAGGAAACTACTGTTAAGAGGCAGGAACCATGTGTCCAAAGAGACAGTTACTGGAAAGAGCCTAATTATATACTATACCAACCAGAGTCCTCAAATGGAAGGATGGAGACTTTAGCACCAGTCTTTTTTTCCCCAATGCTCTTTAAGATAAAATCCAGTAACTACCCTAACCCTTCAGTCGCATTGTAAAAACATTTAAAGGGGGTTCTAATCTTATCTAGGTGCCTGCTCTCAGGAGAGATAAATGGGTTTAACATTTAGCTCTCAGTTTGGCGCCCAAGCTGCAGTAAGTGGCAGAAGATCAGACATACATTTATACGTAGAGATTCCTACAGGTTAACTCTAGGTGGCTCCCTTTACCTACTACACAGATATTTTGGACTATTTTCCAAAAGCTCGAATCTCTGCCTGACCATCTAGGGGGTCCCCCTATATTTGAATTTTCTGTCACCTTACTTGCCAGGATCATACTTTCAGGAGCTGCTATACTTTGTCTGGAATCACCTCAGCAAAACTCCAGCTATTGCAATGCTCCTGATTTAGATTAATAGTAAAAATTCCAGTTTTCACCATCAGCAAAGGTTGATCAACAGTGATCAACAAGAAACAACAACCTCCACTAGTTAAAGTAACTGAATTCTTAATAATTCTTTGATGACATTAATAAAATAATCAGAAAAAAAAAAGATGGCACCACCACTACAAGTCTGAGAAAACAGAATGTCTTGAATGAATGTGAATTAAGTTCTTTTTAGTAGTGTTGTATCCACTGCTCTCAAACAGAAGGTGCTATCACCATAGAGTTAAAAAATAATAAATAATATTTATCAAAATTTTAAAAACCACAACAGGCTGTTTGTTTATCACACTGTGTCTAGTTCAAGGGATTTTAGGGCCAGCTAACATTTCAGCAACTGTTCTGAATATATAAATAATTGATCTGTCTTTAAACTACCCTACAGTGAACTTTGCTCTCCACTCATATAGAACTGGCCACAAACATCCTCTAAATATTTCAGATAGATCAGTTACCTAGTGGAAAATCCTACCAGAGCGCTAAAGACCATCATGCCAAGGAATATAGTTAACAGGAAATGAAATGCACAGTATGAAAGGCTGAATTCTCAATGCATATAATTAGAATCTGATATCAAAGGCTGAAAAACTCACATTAATCACTCTGTGGCAAAAAAGCTGTGCACATTTCTACAAGAAAACATTCTAGGAGCAAATAATAACCAGAAAGGTAAAAGAAGCATTTAAAGTGCTATTCATACTCAGGTATCATCTAATCTCATCTCATGATTTTTCACTATTACCAAGATCATAGACAGAATATTACTAGAACTGCTCAGATGGCAAAAAAAGTTTAAGGCAAAAAATTCACATAATTATTCTGTTCAGTCTGTTTGTATGTTACGATAGGCAGAGAAAACACAAAAACACATGTATAATTAAAATCAAACCCCAAACAATTTCTACAGAATTTTAGCAGCTAATGCATTCTGAAATAATTATACCACCTGCAATGAATCAATCAAATGAAGTGAAAATACTCTCCTTTTCTTAAACTACATCTGGCAGTACTGATGATAAAAGGATTATCTGGATGGATGATCATGGAGATCAATGAATTGAAGAAAGAACAATGAGCTGTTCTGGACAAGGTTCTAGCCTGCCAGTCCCACCAGGCATACTGCAGCCTAAGAGGTGTTTCTGAGTTTTATCACAGCAATGTAACACAATGAGCAAGGCAGTTTCCCTCTTTTAGAATGATGCCAAATTATTCACAGTTTTGTAGATGAGAAGTGACACCTTATTTCACAGGGATGAGGAAGTGTAGACAGCAAAGCCTCTAGAGCAAAAGCTGGTTTTGTCCTGGGTTTCCACAGTGCTTAGCTGCCCATGGGTAACTTTTTCCATGCATTGTGATATGAATACACAAGTATTCATAGAGCAATAGTGTGTCTGCAGTGAAATGCCTGACAACAAGTGAGAAGCCACACACTGCACGGACTTTATTCTCTTATCTGCTGTTAAACACTGCAGTACACAAGGCAGAACATGACAGGCAGGATAGAGACACACCATGTATATGGGTACATGGAACATTATTACAGACATTTTATAAGCATTATTGGTATGTGATGCGGCTCTTCAGGGGGGCTGTAGTAATAAGCAGAAACTAAGATTGATAGGGTATAATTAATGCAAAATGTTAGGCAAATAACCAAGCCTAGAAAAGTCTTCCCTCTTGGGAAAGCCACGCTCCCGTCTAAGCTAGGTAGGCGTACACATGATGAACTGAAGAAAAAAATCCCACCTGCTACATTCTTCCATGAGACCATGACATAATTAATGGCTAAAGAACAATGAAGTGAAAACCCAGTGTTGTGGGGACTGCTCAGCATTGTCAGCAGAAGAGACTGATCTCACCTAGAAGTTACCCATCCAAGTCTGAGTTAGTTACCCCTGGCCCTCTTGGTAGTCAATGGTGTCCTCAATGGACCAGTGACCTGGTCCTAGGAGACAGGCCATGCAGCTGCTGTGATCCCAGCTGGAAGACCATTGTGCATTATGGAGTTGGTGATCTGTGGAAGAGCTGCCTTGAGTGGCCATGGGCCTGTGCTATACTTTGCTGCACTGTTGGGTTGTGCTGCAAATACAGCTTGGCCTTCAGGCCTGTGCTGCACCGCACTTATCGCCTGCGTGCAAGATAAACTTTGTCAGCTAATCTTCATAGAGGAGCTTGCAAGCAGCTCCCACTTGGCACCAGCAATCATACCACCGGAGTGTCCTTGTCTTTATCTTGAAGTGAAGCAGCATGTTCTCATGGTAACATCCTTTGGTCTGACAGCAGAAGTGACAAATGGCATTGTTTACTCCTAAGAAAATCCCTCCAGAGCGCTCAAGACCATAGTGCCAAGGAACCTTAGCACAGATGGGACCAAGCATAGCATAGGCTGTGCTGTGACTAGAGGTCTGTCTGATGCTGCACAATGCTGGGCTCCTGGCATCTGATGGGATTCAAGTACCACAGAACTGGTGAAGGGGCTGGAGCATCTCTCCTGTGAGGAAAGAGACCTGGGGGTGTTTATCCTGGAGAAGTCTCAAGGGGATCTTACCAACTTATATAAATACCTGAAGGGAAGGTGTAAAGAGGACAGAGCTGGGCTCTTCTCACTGGTGTCAAGTGACAGGATCAGAGCTAATGGGCACAAACTGAAACAGGAGACGCCATATGAGCATCTGGAAACAATTTTTCACTGGGAGGGTAATCAAGCACTGAAGCAAGTTTCCCAGAGAGGCTGGAGATTCTCTATCCTTGGAGATATTCAAAAGCCATCTGGACATGGTATTGGGCAAACAGGTTTAGCCTGCAGGCAGTCAAACACAGAACTAGAACCTAAGAAATGTGAGCAGACCATGGAGAACCTGGGAGAAAGCTGAATGACCTTGGAGCTGGGACACAGGTAAGGAGTTTTGGAGCCCAGGACACAGGGGCAGGCAAATGGCAAAGCCTAAAGAGCATGGGAAGAACTACTACTTTCTCTTCAAGAAGGAGGTGTTGGCTATGTCTACTACTTGGATTTTTAAAAGCATAGGGCACTGTAATGGAATTTCTGACTGAAAACTATAGTAGGAAGGAGGAGAAAGGACTAATTCCCAGGGAAGTTGATACCAGTTGTTATTAGAGCTTTCAGCTGTCCTTCCCTTACAAAAGCCAGCATCCTTTCAGGCTTTTCATATCAAGCTTTTTACGTCAGGCAGATTTCGTAAGCTACACAGAGTTCTCAGCTAACCTCTAGATGAATTTGTTCCCCTGGCACTGCTATCAAAACTAAATTTTAAAGGCAAAAGAAGTTGTGGATACCCCATCCCTCTAAATGTTCAAGGCCAGGCTGGACAGGCCTTTGTGCAACCTGGTCTAGTGGAAGGTGTCCCTGCCCATGGCAGGGGGTTGGAACTCAGTGGTCTTAAAGGTCCCTTTTAACCCAAGGCATGCCATGATTCTATGAGCTGCTTGTATCAGCAAAATGAACCTAACACAGATTAAACAGATTGTCATTGTTTTGCAGGATAGATCCTACAATACCAGCCATGTATTCAGTTCTTATAATCTATTAATGACTTTGTAATTATAAAGTGTTTGTCAAGCTTAACCTGATTATGCCCTTATAAAAAGCTCAAAGCTTATTTTTCCTAGCTTTTAAATGAAGTTTCATAAACAGTCTGGCACATACACAGATAACTGGAGTAAAAGTTGAGTATGTATCAACACATCTCAATTCCTCACCCACATTTAGCCCTCTTGGTATCTCCCATAGCCACAGCTTGCTCCAGACATGCCCTCAGTCTGAAGGCACTGAGGGACCAAAACCCCAGAGAATGTTAAAGCCCTTCACCAACATCAGCTCAGCAGTAGCCCTTAAATGTTGGATTTATGTAAATACATTTTAAACCTAAGGTAAACCCCAATGCAGCAAGTTGACTATATACTTCAGTCTGGAATTTATGCAACACTTTCCTTAATAACAGAAAATACCTGTAAACTACTCTTTAATCAGCTGACTCTTGCGTCCGGGCAGTAGAGAAGACACCTGGCATGGCTTGAGGGGAAGTAGCAGGTAATCCACAAAACCATTTCCCACCTCTGACTATCAGTGTTGGTGAATTTTGTACACAGTGCCCTACCGAGACGTACTGCCATTACTTGTGAGCAGTCAGCACACAGACCGAATAATAAACATTCAAACTTTACAGCTCTGAGAGAGCCATCAGTGGAAAGGGAGAGGTTTCACAGAGATCCTGGCAGGCAAAGCTTCAGTCAACCTACAGGGCTGGAAGGCAAGAACTTCTCTGTTTTATATAAGGCAAGATGGAACTTTCACCAATCAGGAATGATAAGTGCAAGCATTTCTATAGGAATGCCAAAAAGATGAAATGGAAGAAGCTGTGCCCTGGCCAAGAGGAGAGCCTGATAATCCTCTCAGATGCAAGGCCACAGTTTCTAACAAACAGCAGAACTGAGGTAAGCTGTCTGGAACTGATTAATCTCCAAAGAGGAAAAATAAGATACAAAGCAGCAGGCAATTTTAAAAGCATATCTATATCAAAATAGTATGCAAACTATTGCACACAGTATGAACTGTGTTATGTTTTTTGTTAATGCTTATCTACCAAAGACCTTTTTCTCATGTCAGATAAGTGGTGAACTTTGAAAATAAACACATTGGAAGAATCATCATAAACTTGATAACAGCAAGTCCAACAGACAGATCCAGTGTGCCAAGAAGCAGGTATCTGTACAGCGTGGCATGAACTGATGGTAAAGGATAGAAGGAACAAGCTGATGTGGTTGTGCACTATCAGCAAAATGCTGAAGGACAATGACAACCACTGGTGCAGTGTTGGCATGTGCAGAGTACAGCTTAACTCCAGCTGACTCAACTGAAAAGATCATAGTTAAAGACAGAGCAGTATTAGCTGACAACAAATCAGGATGTGCAAAATACAACATAGGACAGAGACATCTGAGCCAATCTAAATGAGATCAGGCAACAGAACTCGAATAGGCGCATTTGCACAGCACTTCATTCAGGCTACTTCTCCAGCAGACCACACACTAATGACAAAGTAGTCTGATACAGAAGAATCATATAGATACATACTCCATTTGCACAAACTTCCATATGTCATACAGGGTATCTGAAAGTGAAACACAGCAATTTTGTAAGATTAAATTGTTTACATAGTCAAGAACTGTCCCAGGATGAGAGTGGCCACTACTAACTACTCCACGCTTAAGACAACATTTGAGTTGCACTATAATCTTCAAATTTTCATGTGCTTATAATGTAAAAATTACTTTTATTTTATCCCTTTATTATTTATATCACTTAGAAACATTCTTGCTTGGTTTCATCCACATGATGAATATCCTTGGACTACCTGAGGCAAATCACATCAGACATTTGGATTACTCAATAGAGCTAAGGAGAGGAAAAATATCTCTGTGGCTGATGTAATTTTGTTTCGTATCCAAGAGTATTTTTAGAATACAGAAGGAAAAATGCCAGACAGGAAAAGACTTGTAAATGAACCCCAAATAAAATACCAGAAATAGAGCAGATGTATGCAAAACCAATCAGCTTAGGAGGGCAAGATAAACCTTTAAACTATTCCATTCCATACTGTCCTAGCAGTATTAAGAAGGCAGCAAGATACAGGTATATAAACTTTAAATTACAAAGTGCAAACAACACTTGATACTAGTTTATCTTTGGTTGCCTCCCTTTTAGCATTTGATAACCCTAGTGTTGAAAGAAAGAAATGTTAGTGATCTATTTGAATGAGCAATAGCAAGAGAGAGAGAATAGAGAATTGGACCATTGCTGTGACTGCTGAGAAAGTGGGTAGGTCTTCTACTAGAATGGCACACAGAATAACAAAGAAACTATGCATGCTACTGGAGAAACACATCTCTCACAAAAATACCCAAATTACAGTAAAAGCAAGTGGGAGAGAAAGAACAGTGACAATGGAATAGGAGAAACGAGCACAATGTATTACTCCAGGCTCTATTGGAATCAGTCCTCAAGAAAGAGAAAATGCTGATGGGCGTTTTAGATATGTGCTGTGCTAGGAAGACTCGAGAGTCATGATCAAAGGTTATGGAACTAACAGAGACTGTATGAGACTTTCCTCCATGCAAATAAGACAGTATGACACAGCAGGCAGAAAATGATTAACAATTTATATCAATAACTCAGTGGTAATTAGAGCTTTACTGCAACGTACGGTGCAGAGATATTGAGGTATATTCCTGTGCTGTTGTCAAGGTAACCTGCAAGTATGTAGATGTGCAATTCTGCTGGCATTTTTATCAAACTAAGGAAATGAGAGCCAACATTTGCAGAATCTGTTTCCTTACTACTGAAAAACCTGAGACTTTTAGTTGGACAGCAAGAAAAGCTGGAGTAAATGCTAGGAGGAATGGTGTGCTAGAGCTCTCTAATTCCATGAAGATGGAGTCTCCTCCCAAGCATAAGACCAATAGAGTAGAAACAGGGTGTAGTCTGGAGAAATAGGCTACTTTCTGATAGGTTGTGAAAGGCTAATTTCCCAAGTGCTTCAGATATATCTCATGGTATATCTTTAGCATCGAAACTCATGTTACCCACTACATACTTTTGTTAGTTATTTATTATTTAAAATTATGTTTCTGGATTCTGATTTGAATCATGATTCCTTACCAGCTAGAATGCCACAAGTATTTATTTTTTCATTCATGCTACATTCTTGGCCAGTTGATACAAAGAAGAATGCAAAGAGGTGGTTAACACAAATGAATTTTACTTTCCAAAAGAGGGACAGAGAGAAGTAGAAGAAGAGGTAGGAACATACACTCTGCCACTTACTGAGTCTCAAATGAGATCTGACAACTTGTTGAGGTGTGACCAGTTCCTAGCACTGATACAACAAGTTGCTTCAGGTACCAAATGATGCTGGACTGTTGAAAGGCTCTTCAAGCCTCCCTCTCTTCTGCCCACTCCCTCTTCTGTCCACTCTCGTCTTGGACAGGCCTGTCAGGGACAGTGGCAGAGCCCTTGAAATTCCTGGGCTTTTCTCACCCTCTCCCCAAAAGGGCAGTTTGTCTCATCAACATCCACCAGAACTGTGTCTGATTACAGATAAATTCTGCAAGGCCTAGCCCTATATAAGGGGAGAAAAAAAAGCCCTCACAGTGATTCACAGCAAAAGATAAAAAAAGCGGTATAATTATGCTAAGTAACCTAAAACCCCAAAAAGACAGGGATTCTTAAGGCTCTGTTTTAAAGCCTACAAACCACTAAGTAATGCTAACTACAAAGTGCTTGCAGTGTGGATGAAATTTGGAGTATACAATGAGCTAATTCATATTTTAATAAATCACAGTTTTGTACGTAGCTTTTGAACTCGACAAAGACACATGATTTCCCACACACTTCTGGAACATTATGCTGGAACACAAAAAACAGAAATGAGAAAATAATCTTTTCAGTGAGCTCCTATTTACTGTGGAGTATTTTGTTGCTCAGTAGTCACTGTATTCTCCACCATTCATGTGTGCAGACGAAGTTTCCCACACTTGACTCAAAATGGGCTGATGCAGAATTAAACTCAGCCACAGGAATGCAGATGCTTCAATGCTAGCTGTGTTCACTAATGGAAAGCCATCTGCTATGTCTTAGACCAGAGATGTAATGTATACAGATAAACACAGGGATGTCATCCTAACTTGCTGCTCTGATGGACATCCACCAATTCAAGAGCTTTCTGCTGTACCACAGTTTCACCTACCTACCAAACAAAAGAGTGACATAGGCTGATGCCAGGTTGATCCCATCCTACCACCTGTTGGTCTGGAACATTTTCCAGAACATTTTCCAGATTGACAGGAACAATTTTCCCTAAAGTTATGAGGAAATACAAACATGATGAAATGCAGTCAGGGCACTCTATTTTTCAGTCTAGAATCCATGGAATTATACCTAACAAAAAGAAACAAACAGAAAGTAATCTTGATAAAGCAGCAATTTGCACAGGGTTAGTAAGCAAAATGGTTGCACCAGCAGGACCTTACAAAAAAAACCTCTTTAATTTGGGGACTTCAGGACAGTTTACAAACCAGTACAAAAATTCTAAATGTATACTAGAGCCAGGGACAGACCAAAAAACCCAAGTAAATGTGTGATTTATTTAGGCCACTAATAAGAGAACTGTTAAAACACTCGCAGGTAGATTACAGGCAAAAAAAAATGCCTGGACCACGTAAGGCAATCCACACAAAAGCCCTAGAACTCCAGCACATCTATTGCAAACCTTGTCCCAAAATATACAAACTTCAATGTAAAACTGGATACCCTTCAAGTAATTCTTAGTATTTCAGATATTCATCTAAGGCTCTGTATGCCCAAAGAACAAATACACTGGGCAAAAAAGCAATTTGGGATCCTCAAGGACAGCCAAACAAACTGCTCTTTTATCAACGCCTTCAGCCACGTTCACCCAGAAATCCCTACAAGATTCAGTCTCAGTCCCTGTCCAAATACGAGATGCTTATGAGTGACAGGCCACATTTCTGAGCGTACAAAACGCACTCTGACACAGCTGAATTGTCCTCCAGAGTAGACTTCAGAATCCTCAGCCACAGCCAAGCTGTAGCACTTTTACAGAAGAGCCCTCTCTGTCACTCACTGTTGCCCCATTTCCCCAGACACTGCTCTGTCCCTTGGGAAGGCAAGCAGAGAGCTCACGAAGAGCCACAGAGCTGAGCTAAGGCAATGTCCCTTGGATGCTGCAAGGACTTCACAGCAGGACCCTTCCCGTTGGGGATCCTACTAGGATGGACTGCATATGCCAATCTCTACATGGCTTTGGTCACAGAGGGCTATAAAGACGTTGAGTGAATTCTGACTAAAACTGTTTGAAATGTTTCATAGAAGAGGTCTGCTGGACAAACTCTTCCAGCATGGCAAAGTTAGGGGAAGCAGCTAACAATGATCAAGGTTTATGGAAATGAAAACTCAGCAGATGTGATGCAATCCCCTCAACCAGCACCTTGGCAAATCCGCCTGAATGCAAGGTGAGTCTGTTTGCTCTCACAGAATAAAGGGAATGTAAGCAAAGGGAAAGGGATGCAAGCAAGCTACAGACATTCATCTGAGTAGGGGCTGGGATCACACAGAGGAAGGAAGTGGCTGAAGCTCAAGATTGTCTTCAAGAAAAAAAATGCAGATCAGCTTTTGTTCTGACTAAACCAGTTTTAAGAATGTTCCGCACAATGGCTATTCTGAAATAATGTTGTGAAAAACATTTAATAAAGCATTTTGCTCCAAACTTCTGAATAAAATTCTTGAGTGAATCAGAAAAATTACAATGGCTAGCAATAAATTATACAGATATTTGAAAAAATTATAGAGCACTGTTCTTTTCTACCTTCACCTGCAGCAAGGAAAATCTACTGATCAGTTCAGTAGATTCCATTCATCTTAATATCTTGTACTTCTTAAACAAGGCTACAAACTGTTATCATGAATACTTCTTTTGCCCATGGGAAGAAATGAACTACAGGAAGCAAAGATTCAGTGTTTGACTTTGCTTTTGCAAAACAACATAGTTAGAGGTCTCTAAGGAGATATTCTAGAACCAATTGCGTAAGAGTATGTACTGAGAGTCCAACGGCATGTCAGAGTACAACAAAAGCACAACAAAGCCAACCTCCCATTAGTGAAATGAGCATATATTAATAAAAAGGCAATCTGCAGTTACTGTTGGAGTGTGTAAGGTAAGTTTTGGTTACTTCGACACTTAAGAATCAAACCACTCTCACTTGTTTCGATCCTTGGTTTTAAAAGAAATCAGATTTGAGATATACTAGATCTATTTCAAATTTCTTTCAGACTCCAGTCCGTTCCCATGATCCCAATTATCCAGGACTTTAGCCATCTGAGGAACACAGGCTTCAACACAAGTGTATGTGAGCCCTTTCCAATGACTAATGATGTTGCATCACCAATGAGAAAAGATCTCTTTTTTAAACACATTTCACATACCTGAAGTTGTGCTTACCCCCTTTTAACTCAGATGTACACATCACAGATTAGAAATGTAAGAAGAAAGGTCAAAATTCATGTAACCAGATAAGAGGCATCACCTTCAGCAAGACACATACCTTTGTGGTATATAAAACATGTGTTGTGGAGGGGGCTTGTAGAGAACTCCTTCATACACAGGCCATAAACCACTTAAAATTCTGAAGAGCGAACTCTTTCCACAGCCATTGGGTCCAGTGATTAAAAGATTCATCCCCTCCTTGACCTGCAAAGGAGATGAAAATGCAAAGATGTTACTACACAGTATATGTGGCACTAGAGAGTCTAAAACCCGTAAGAGGGGTTACATAAGCATTTATATAAAATTTTCAACCAATTTCATTTATTAGCTGCATGTATTCGTGCAACTATTCTGGAAACAGTGGCATTAGATAAAATATGTGGGCTGAGATAATGGAAATAATTTCTATTATATCTGAGTATCTCTATAAACTAATGTTTACAGTAATATACAGTAGTGTTTATAGTAATATATTACTATATACATGTAATGTAATATGTAATATGATTATATTACAGCATCAATACATCACAGTCAGAATCAATTGTTTTAATGCAGATTGGGTCCAAAGGTGTTAATAGTGTATCAAGCAGTACCATGCCTATTTGTGATATTAACTGCAGGTATGGGAAGCCCATCAAGCCAATCATTTTCCAATTATTTTGAAAATTTATTTCACATTGCCCTTTCCCACCTGATTACCTATGTAAACATGGCTGTGATGACAAGTGATTTTTTTTACTCATTTGACTATTACCCTGTGTGTATATGAGTGTATATTTATGCATAATGACAACGTCATTATGTATGTTTTACAGAAATATACTGACTTCTGTGTTTTCTTTGTTTCTGTCTCTTGAGACAAATTAATAAATATAAATGTCTGCTTGATCATAGAGTTGTAATTTTACAGATCTGAAATTCCTACATGGAAGTTATTGCAAGTTTTGCCATAGCTAGGACTCTTTCCTCCTAGTTCCTAATTCAGAGGAAAAGCAACACCTTGCTTTAGATAAATTGAAAGTTCTGCTGGAATTGTTCAATTTATTTCTGATAACTTCAACTCTTTTGAAAAAGAGCAACATCTGCACTGGAACATCAGATTAGGATATACATGGGAGTAATTCAGTAAAGGTCACTCATTAAAATTGTGAGAAGGTACCAAGAGGTGTCTGGAATAGGTTTGTAAAAACAATACAAGCTTCTACTGAGTATATGCTCCCCAACTGGGCTTGTGAACGATGCTGCCAGCTATTAGTCAGCACTGCTCTTTGTGGTGATCAAGAAAAACTATGGTTTTGATTTTTTCATTGTTGCTGTGACCTCAGACTTTTAAAGGAGGCTTTGTGAGTAAAGCATACCAATTTGATTGAAATTAACTAAAGATGGATGCATACTCCCATATACACCTTTGAAAATCTCAGGTCGGTTTTTCACCTGGCAACAGCAACAGAAATCCTCCCTTCTCTTTCTCTGAGCAGGACAAATTACATATGTCTGCCTCTATTGAGCTACTATGCCTACCTTTCTGGACTTCCCCTTTTATCCATATGCTCCTCCAAGTACTTAACATAAGGTATATGAATTCTGTGGTGTTTATGTTAATGTGATGGCAACAATCAGGATTCTTGCATATCATCTTACTTTGAAGTTTAGTCTGGAAACCACCACATCGCCATTCGGAGTAATTATAGGAACATTTTCACAAATAATTCCTTGATCAACATCAATTACTTTCCCTAGAAAGAAAAAAAAAAAAAAAATTAGAGTTTGTGAAACCTTCCATCAAGCAATCACTTATGAGAGCCTTTGTGCACAACTGAGTATATTTTCAAGCAAGGACTGGTGTTTGAAACAGCTCTTTTATGTGCTCCAGGTTCCCCTAGTGGAAAATGGATAATAAATCTTAGCTACTCCAAAAGACACTGTCAACAGTAGCCAAGAACGTGCAATGAATCCTAAGTTTGATCCTAAACACAGTGCACAGTATGCATCATAAATATGTGATGCACTATAAAGATGTGTTTATTCAAATTCTACCTGTATTTTCTGTATTCTGTTTTAATTAGCTGTTTAATACCAAGCAGTAAAAAAGTACAAGGATAGTCTTAGCCACAGGCAAACCAGTCAACCTTCTTTTGAGGATTTAATTAAGAATCACTACCAACTCTGAAAACCAGAGCACCTTTCAGTCTCCTCCAGCAACAAAAGCAAAGGAGAAAACATTTACTGGCTTGCTTCCATCTCTTTTGGATGCCACAGACACTGTAAACATGTCGCATAAGTATTTGCAGAAACTCATATAACATTTCAGTCAGGTAGATACACTTGGCATTTGGATTTCTGGCAAATTAAATATACAATTACTACTGGACACCTGGACACTCTGTAATACAAGGACTTTGAAATTAACTGTCCTGGAAGCAGTAAAAGAATGAAACTAACTTCTCAGTCACCTGTTAATGGCCTTGTCTAACAGAACCCAACCAGTTGGATTCCTAGAAAAATATTAGAAATTACCTTTATAGACAAGATGCAAAGGAAAGACATTTCTCTTTGTATTAGAAAGCTGCTTATTTATAAGTTAAATTAATCTGAACAAAGAAAATTGTAACAAAGGCCAAGTTAGTTAGTTAATTGTAAAAGGCTCTGGTAGCATTTCCTTCAGTAAAGTTTAGTCTTACATTTTTCATTTAGAGGCTCTTCGTTCAATTACTTTCAACTTTGCCAAACTATAACAACCTGAGCAGAAATTTTTATACCATGTATCAGTCCAAGCATTCATTTTTCCTAAAATAAGATTTTCTTAAAACAATTCTGTGGTGTACAGTATGAGATTATGGGGCAAAAAGTGTTTTTCTGTTAAAAAGAAATTACTTTGATACAGTGGAGACATTGTAGTTAAAATAAATCTATGATAAAATATAGTCAGCTAGTAAGAATTAAGTAAACCTAATTCTCATTTCTTAATCCTAACTTCACAGCATCTGATTGCAACTTTAGCATGCTTTTAAAGTATATTTATGTGTAACTAGAAATATAATTTGACCGTATTTGTACAAGATGCACAAAATTCTACTTAATTTTAAAAATGCTGAATTATTAAATACACTATAAGGCAATTTATTATCTGTAAAATATTATTATCATTTTCATATTTTCACACTTACTGACAACAGTAAATGCAAGGCACAAAATGGACATTGCTTAGTTACAAAGACTTATACAGGATGATTCAAAAGGAAATAAGTATTATGTGTCATTGAGGAAGCTGAATATTAAGATTTTTCTTCTCTAACAATGAAGACACATACACATATGTGAGCACGTGTACTTTTATCCACACACAACTCACTCTTCAGGGATTTTTGAAGTATTGTGACCGAAAGAAAGGAGAAAAAACAGTATTACAATAGCACTTGTCATGAAAAATGTGGAGCCTGTGGCCTAGATTCATCTGGCCTAAATTCTTCTTAAATCCTTGTGCACAATGCTTGGTCTTGGCTAGCTGCCTCTGAGAGTTACAACTACGCAAGAACAAATGCTAGTCACCGTGGCTTAGGAGGAATTCAGACTGGATGAAAAGTGACTGTAGTGGAATGAAATCCTGGGAAAAGGTTGCAGAGAAAAGAGGAATGGGGCTTAGATATAGTAGACCTAAAGGGAACATGAGGGGCACACTTGCATATCTAAACTGTTTTTGGTTTTGGTTTTAAACACAGTTATCTAAAAAGAGCCCTCAAATTACTTCATTGCTCCAGGAACTACAAACTTTTTCTCATGTACATGACAAAATGTAACAGTCATAAAATGCCATTTCTTTTAACATCAGCCAAGTATTAGCAAGATCTACAAGATTAAGACATCAGCTACTCCCACACCTATCCACCATGCTGCATCACACTTCGTTATGATGAACCTTGTCAGAGGACCTTTGAGAAATATGAGCTGAAGGGCAGCACTGTTGAAATCACTGCAAGAAGTTATTTCACAAAGAGCCCTTTGGGGCCTATAACTCTACTGAGGCTTAACTTTTCAAAAGCTAAAGGAAGAGAATGAGGCTTTTCAACACCACAGAGGGCAGCAGCAGAAATGGTATGTTGGGAAAATGAGGAAAAACCCATTGCAAAAGCTGCCTTTAAGTAACTCAGAGAGAAGCTGGATACAAGAGGCAGAGAGAGGTGGCACATAACGAAGTACAATAAGAAATGGATGTACACAGAAAATGCTCCAGGCAGGGTGGAGACAGAAAGACAGTGGCACCAGAAACACACAGGATGGGGTCAGGAGGGAAAAAGTATATATTGATCAGATCGTTTGGGAGGTGAGGAGAAGAGTAAAGTTGTCATTTTCAGCTGAAGATTCCCACTAAATTATGAAAAACTGAGCACAGGCTGATCTTTAATCATGGAAAACATAGTATTTTTGGGAAAAACTACTGAACCAATCTGTCTTGTTCTTCGTACCTCAAACAAAATAATGTGATGGTTGAAGATAAAAATATTACCGTCTCAGCTTTTTGAAAAAAATGAACTGTCTGAGGAAAACAGGCAATGTCAGTCTAAGAATACTAACATCACCATCACATATAATAGTATAGTTGAAATACCTTTTCATTGAAAGTTTTTACAGAAAACATTTGAGCCATTAAAACATTAGAAAAGCGCAGTGTAAGGACAGAGTTATAAGGTAGCACAGGGTTAAAATGAAAGGTAATGTGGTCTCTGGGGCATTAAGGCGGAGAGGCTGATTAGTTATAGGAAAAAACCCTCTGTTCACCTCCTGTCCCACTGCTCCATGCCTCCTCCACCACCCCTGGGAAATTCATACAAATATGAATTAATTACCTTTGATTTCTAAGGGCCCATCAATGTGCAACTCTGCTTTATCTTCACTCCTGCTGTTGTTTACAGACCCTTGAATAACAGCAGTTCTTTTGTAGATGCCTCTCTTCACCTCATCAAAGACTGAAAACATGTTGTAGACACGAGCAGTGTAGCCTGCTAGCTCAGTGACCTGAGAAACAACAAACACCTCATTTCAGTTATGCTGCACAAACTCTACAAATTAAATGTTTGGCCAAAGATCAACATGAGCAACAATGCATCCTTCAACACCTATCAATTTTCATTCCTTGAAATTCTGTGCTAACTCCTATGCCACCTGTAGCTCCGACCAACAAGCAGAAAGGACAGATTGAGTTAAGCCAATGTAACCTATGATAGGTCCAATAGATGAAGAGGTTATAGAGACTGCTCATTTCTGTAGTCTTCAATGAACAGAGTACAGCTACTAACATATCTGAAAATAAAGAGGCTGCTACACAAGAAATAAACCAAATCTCTGCATTTTCCAGCAAAAATAGAAGTCCACAGAAGTGAGAAAAAAATGGCATCCATAATTATTTATGTTTACTTCCTTGTATTCCTGAAACCTCCTGTGGAAGGAGTGTGCTTTTCTGTGTAAAAGAGGCAGCCTCTGGGCATCCTAATCTAAAATACAGTACAAACCAGAAATGAGTCTTCTATCAACTGCATGCTAAATCTGACACCTTAGAATAGAAATGGGCATTTTTAAGAGGTGTCTTGAAAGGCTTTCTCCATTTTTTTTTTTGGTCCATTTGTCACAATTTTCACCTGGTGAAGAAGAAACAGCAGATCTATGGACCTTATAGCTTCCTATTCATAGGCTATTCAAGAGCTCCTACTTAAGAGCTCCCAAAGAACTGCCTCCATCTGCTGGTAGCAAAGAATTAAGCCAAGGGCTTTTATTTTAAATGTATTATTAGATGGTTTTTAAAGGATACATTTTTATACAAAATGCAGAGAGGACAAGAACAGCAACAAAATTAGATCAAGATTATAAAATCCTTGACTTGCTGTGGTTAAATATGTACACCGCACGACTGAGTTCACCCACTATGGTGTACGTAATTCCAAGATTATTTGAAGTAACTCAAAATAATTCCATAATTCTTCTGTAGGTTTCACTATTGGTGCCAGACTCAGAAGTCAGCACTAGTTCTGGCCACATGGCCATCATTTCACCA
The DNA here is from genome assembly GCA_013398955.1 of Callaeas wilsoni. NCBI lineage: Eukaryota > Metazoa > Chordata > Aves > Passeriformes > Callaeidae > Callaeas > Callaeas wilsoni. Next base: position 60,252 of record VWPU01015229.1, read on the forward strand.
GAGGATGATGGAGAGAATCTTGCACGTGATAAATGAAACTCGCACCAACTGTGGCCCAGGAGAACCAAAACTCGTAGCTAAGCTTCTACATCGTGACTGTAAAAACTCAATTTGTTCAAACACTAAATACTACCACCTAAACTATTGACTGCAGAGAAAAGTTGAGCCCACCTCATCTGCACAGTGAATTACAGCGACTCGAAGGAGGCTGCCTTGGTGGAGGAGGTGGGCAAGAACTGGAACTGCACTACCACTTGACACGGGTTGTCACTGTCCTTTGGAAACTGCCTGAGTCACAAAACGGGAATGACAATGTGGTTGAAGTACTGCAGTGTCTCTTGAAGAGAAGCATAAATATAAAATTAAGATGGAAATTCACAGAACTGCTCTTGGGTCTCATGCTGTCTGGATTAGTATCTTACCATGTTATAAACAAAGTGAGTTTGTTCAGTTCTTCCTCTGCTGTCTTGTGGGTACTTTTTTTGCCAAAATATAAACCCACAGTTTTTCAAAGTCCTCATGTACATTATATAAATGACTTGAATGCTGAAACTAAACAGATATTACAGCAGTGTATAACAGATTATCTGGAAGTATCTTGAGAGCAGAGACCAAGCAAGGGAGCAGCTAAAAGAGCATAGGTCAAAAATCACAGCCCATTAGAAGGATTTCTGAAAACAGCACAGACTCTGGTTTTGTCAAAGTCTGTATCTGAAGGTGCCAAGCTACCCCTCCTCTTCCAATTTACGAAGCTGTAGCTGTTATGGCTGGTTTCCAAATAACAGAACCCACAGTCTTTGATTAGCTGCCTAGCTAATGCGTCCCTCCTCACACTGAACTGGGAAAAAGGGGTTCCCACCAAAGGGACGAGCAACCACCAATTAAAATATGAAGAACAAACATTCAGAAGGAAATGTTGAGGAGATTAACAGCACTGCCTCACTTTTCTTTGGCTTAACAGCTGGCATTTAAAGAAATCCACAAGAGAGACAACCGATCAAAGCCCAGCTCTACTGGAATTTGGGTAAGGACCTGAAACAACATCTCTGATCTTCCAGGTGAACATTCTGTACTTCTAGACTACTTGTACTCCCAAGGTGAACTTTTTCCTGCTAAAATTTCTCTATTTTGAAAAATTACTTACAATTTAACAGGTTCACAAGACACTGAAAACAGCCTTAGAGTTTAAGTGGCCCAGAAATAAGTATTCAATTCTCCTTGTTTTTCATACAGAAACAGGTTGCCCGGTGAGGTGGAGATATCCCATCTCTGGAAACATTCAGGGTCAGGTTGGATGGAACTCTGAGCAATACAATAATAGCTGAAGATGTCCCTGCTCATGGTGGGGAGGTTGGACTAGAAGACCTTTAAAGACTCTTACAATTAAACTATTATATGATTTTATGACACTTCCAACAGAACACTCCCAGTAGACACGGAAGGCAGCCAGCTTGAATTCAGATCTGTGCTCCAAACAGAAGAGGAATTTGAACCTTTATCACTGACATTCCAGGAACTTCTATTGCTCTCTGATGACACCCGAAAACAAGTATTAAAGATGATATCTACATGTTGCACCATACAGGCAACTGTGCACTTTAGACTCTTTGTCGCCTTAACCCTAAAGATCAAATGACTAGGTCAAAGATCTCCATGGATTCAGTTGCAATAGAATTTGCCTTTGAAAACTGCACTATGTTTTTTTATATTTTATATTAAATGTAAATAGTTTTTCTCCTCTTCTGTTTCACGCATGCAGGATGTGCAGTACCTCTTTGTATGAAGACATAATCCTTTCAATAGCATCTGCTCCAGAGATCAGCAAGTTTCGTGATGTAGTAAAAGCTTCTGTTCTTTCACTAACCATTGCCTGTTTCTGGCCATCTTCCAACTCTAAATGTAAAAAAAAAAAAGTTTTGTTAAAATATTCTGCTGAAAATTATCTCCACAAATTAAATTTTTATTGGAACGTGAGCTATTATAGAGCAGCTTTTTTCTTTTTTTAAGAAAAACTTAACTCTATGAAGACAACCTTTCAAAAAGAACTGGTGAATGTAACTACCATAGCTTGGTCAAAAAGAATAAGTGGGAGCACGTGGAATTCATCTTGTTAGGCAAAACATCCTATTATTTTATCTATTTATCTACATGGATCATTTTCCTTTTAATATATGATCATACAATATAAATGTTCCTAAATATGAAAAAAGGGAAACCTAAGCAATGATCTGAAACAGATTTTTAAAACAATTTTAAACATTTTTGCGATTATTAATTTTCAGCCATACTTATTTACTGACTTCATGTAAAAGGAACCATTCACATGTGTGTAAATCTGGCAACATGATTACATTTCTGTAAGAAAGCAATAAATTCTCTTGGTATCAAAGGCATGGTTTCAGTAGGATAACTCTCCCTCACAGTGAAGTTTCTCTCTTCATCTGACCTCAGAACAAAGTTGTGAGGCTTTATTTATGACACTGCATCCTGTTAACAAGAATACTCTTGCTCCAAAGAAAGGACTTGTCTCATAAGAATGTCAGCAGCATTAGGCAAGGAGAAAACAGTGGCAGAATTTATAGAAGATACGTGACAGTAAATATATTTAACATATCTACATATATCATCTTTCATCTTGCTGCCATGGGTCCTATAGAATCAACTTGCAAGGTTTGTTTCTTGAAAGAAACAAGATTTAAAAAGAAGTGGCTGACTATTTTGAGGCTAAATGTTTCTTCAGCCTTTATAATTGCAACAACAAATCACTAGTGTAGTAAACCAGCAGTGTAGTAATCCACTCTTAAAGATTTTCCACATAAAAGACTTACAATGAAAGATCTCAAGTGTTTTCTGCATCACATAACTTTATATGTATCTCCAAATATTGCTTAAATCTTTTGCAGAATGGGATCTGGATATTGGTTTTTTTTCTAAAGTTTGTAAAGTTTTTTTTAAATTTCTTTTTTAAACTAAGCTGATGCTAGGAATCATGCTAGGCAGGATAATCAGTGGATCCACCGTGGCAACTCCTGTACTAGCAATTGTTGCTAACATCCATGCTTTCACAGTGCTCATGATCAAGAAAATCTAGGAGGAATTCCTTGCAGGTGTAATGCGACCATAAATTTCATGGGCTAAGTCAAACAATGCAAGAGTAGAGCAAACAGCATTTTCTTATCTCTTCCATCCCTGACAAGATCAGATTCTAGAAATCTGGTGTCTGAGAATCTACAGGCAGTACCAAAGCCAGATGTATCTTTCTGGCTTTATTAGTTAAATCTAAATGTTACTTTGTTTTCATTTACACATCTATAAAGTATTCCTACATAACTAGATCACTGAAATACACTGTATTACAGTGAAATACACTGGGTAATTAGTGAAAAACTTTCAAATTTGCTACATCATAACTTTCCATATAAATTGGTGTGTGTGTATATATATATATACATACAGAACATCTATGTTATTTTTCCTGGTTTTAATTATGATGTTTTTTCACTTCAGTTCTACATCAGCACATACATCAATTAGTTGTATGCAATCTTGCTGAGACACAATAAGAGACATGCTTTTAAAAAAATACAGAAAAGCTCTCATAAAGAAGAGATTACAAATTTCTTACTGATGTGGCTCTCACTTCAAAAAGTTATTTACAATCCAAGAAGTATGATTTTAATGAATAGGGAGAATTCAGTTAATTCATTAGTAAAAGGTGATTTGAAATTTGTTTCCTTCTGACACAAACCAATTTTTGCTGATCCTGTTGGGATTATAGTACATGCAGCCCATGCTAGGTAGAATCACCACAATTAAATCATCTAGGAATCAGGTATGGTTTAGCTACGTTGATCCAGCATTCCTCTTCAATGTAAATGCAGAATTTACTAATGACTGCTTCCAGCACCCAGGCCAGCTCATCTAGCAAGAGTTTAAGGATCTCTACAAGCCACTGCATCAGTCAATTTAGGGGTATTTAAAAAATTGAAATGATATAGAATTTATGAGCATTTCACAGTCCCAAAAGACAAGCTCTTCTATTATATAACCCACTGATATCACTTTTCTTGAACTTTTTGTCCAAAACATTTTTCATACGGCTGGCCTCCTGTGTTTGAAAGCATTGCATTTTAGCAGACAGACAGACAGACTGTCTCTGTTTCATACAGAAACTAACATTTCCATTTTCCAGTTCATTTATGTAATTGACAGTAATACTTTTTTTACAAACAAAAATAAGTGTTCACTTTGTCTAGAGAAATCAGTCTTGCTTTAAAAAATAGTTACTCTCCATAAACTGAGACATGACATTTGGAATATGAATTGTATAATACAAAAAGAATGAGAAATGTTATCAAATGGAAATCTTGTCTTTGCCAGCTAATTTCTTCTTTGAAATATATAACAAAATTTTAAGTTTTCAGTCAGAAATATCACTGTCAAAGAAGGTTCTTTTTTCTTATTATTGAAGAATTATTTTTTTACTTTTTCTTTCTCCTCCCTGAAGAAGTGTACAAAATCTATGGCTTTATGCCATGAAGACTGTAGTCTCAAGTCTGGCCACGTACCAGTTTTGTACATATCCCTGACTCTTTTGAGCATCCTAAAGCAATAAATTGAATACCTCTTCCTTTAGATGTGAACAAACTTGTATCTGATCTGCTGAGGCACAAAGCACTGTTTTCCCAAGCAGATCAATGGTAATTTCAGGTGTGCTTGATTCTTCAAATATCTATAATACCTCAAACTGGTCTTGGCAGTGCTGACAGTACTATGTTTGTGAACCACCATTATGGTAAGCCCCAGGACTCAATAATACACCCTATGTTTTAATAGTTTAGGTTGCTGGTAGCAAATATAACTCTGCTTTACAATGTGAGCCACTGCTGCTGCATCTTTGTTTTCTCCCGCATTTGAAATGTATCTAACAAAAGAACAAACATGAGTAACAGGAATGTTATTTAGTTTAGCAAGAATACGAGTCCCTTTTTACTCATGCTCTAATACCAAGGAGGTATTTACAACATGTGGTTAAATGCTCCTTTTCTTGATTGTACCCATTTCCATCTTAGCAGAAAGACTAGTATCACCTTTTCTGTTGTGTTGATAACCTTCACTGTGAGGTGAAATGCCTTTGTACAGCCTCTTCTGTTTGGAACAAGACATCCTGATATTTTTGAAGCTGTTCCCAGGGTGCCAGCCAGGGTGCTGATGTAGTGCCCTCCTGAGCCACGTGATGGGCAGCAGCTCGGGGAGCTGAGCACCCAGCTGTGCACAGGCACAACTGCGAGACAGCTAAACCACACGGGCACTGCACGAAGCCATCCTGCAGCTCACACCAAGCTTGTCCACTTGGACAGTCCTGATTTGGAATATAACTACCAAGAAAGAAACAGAACTACTGCACAGAAAATAACTCGCTCATTCCTAATTCAAAGTACACAACTTAGAACTGATCCTTCTGAACACTTTGTAGGATTCACGTTTAAGGAATCCTATGAAATTCGTAATATATTAAGTTCTAATAGTGCATGAAGAAGCCTGTTAAACCAAATTAACCAATACCCCTCCTTAATACCTTTCTTTTTCCTCTCTCTTTTTTCCTTTTTCTTTTTTTTTAATAGCATCTGCATTAACAACACTATTTGTGTCTCATTTCACTTCCAGGAAAGTTGTGATAGGATGCCAAAAATGATACCATCCTAGCCTGGAATCTGAATTTTACTTTCTCTTCTCTCAGGGAGTCAGGGAAAATCAGTGGTTTCCAACAGGTCAACAATAAGAAAAATTACCTATAATTACCTGTAATTACACTATGGTTTATGGAAGGAGAAGCTAAGCACTCTAGGAAAATTCATAGTATCATATTGCGAAAGGAGATACTGCAAAAATCAGCCTGCCATTTCAATAGTGACTAGTAAAAAAGGAGACTGCAATAATCATTACAATCTCATGTGATACAAAGATCCTCTAAGTCCTGACTTCATACTGTTTATTACACTTACACTCCAAGCTGGATCATGTGTTGCTCTCTGCTCGGCTGACTTGCTATGCTTGCAAGTTATACATAAGACACAGATGTTTTAAGAAAGTCTGTGAAAAATAAATCAATGTGAATGGCACTCAAGGGAACTACAGTCTTTTAAGGACATAACTTTAAAGAACCATTTAGAAATTAGGTAAAACATGGTATTACCGCCATCTGCAAATCCTGTTGCAGTGATGATGGGCACAGCGACCATGATCATACCACAGCTACTCCAGACATACTTCATCAGGAACTGCTCTATCATGATGTACCATAAACGTTTGGACAAAATGAGATTCATTTGATCTGTCAAATCCTTGTAGCTTTTTTGCAGTTGTTTCAATTCTACCTACGGTTAAAATAATAAAATAATTTATACAATGAAACAAAGATGCACATGTTGTAGAAGATACGTTCACATGTGTACATGAAATAATCGGGTACCCAGAGCTGCCACTTCTGAGTCACATCTGCCAGGTGGTACTTTATGCTCACTGTGCCGCAGTCTCACAGCAAAAGTGCACAGCTTTATGGAAGTCAGTGGACCTGGTTCTTATTTACACCATTGTCCCTCGACAGAACATTGGCAGGTTTTCAACTCTTTTAAGATCTCTGATATATACAAGAACAACATAGCAGTCACAACAGCTGATTCTAACAATCAAAATAAGATTGATTTCATGTCCTTTCAATAAAGCTGCAGCTGTAGTTTCACAGCAACTGAAAATTATATTGGAAAGCATTTGGGGATCAATTCTCTCCAGTGACTTAAAGTTGCAGAGTTGATTCCTGAAATGCTGCTTGTTTTTGCAAGCAGTCCAGGGAGAGAACTATCCCAGGAGGTTTGACAAGTCAAAGACAGTTGCAAGTCAATATAGTATGTATTCAGTTCAAGCCCATATATGTGGGAATTGAGAAAATGTTTAATTTAGCTGCACTTAAAACATTATTACAGGCAGCTTTTGATAACGATTGTGTCTACAAAAATAAACCATTAACGTTATATAATCATTGCTTGAACTGAAGGAGTAATACTTCAGGCTGGTTTACAGCTTTCATTTTCACCTTGCATGAAACAACTTTTTTCCCAATTATTTTTGAAAGGTATTACACCCAAAATTCACTTCTAATAAAAATATGAAGAGTCCCTTAATAAGGTGGCTTTAAAACAAGCTACTAGTTTATGTAACTGTGATTGCAGAAGTACTGTACTTAAGCTATTTTAAGACTGGTGACTACATCTTTGCTTGGCTATGTGAAAGAGTGTCAAAGGTTGCAGTGTGCTCTGAGCCATCACAGTTTCCCCCTAGACTTTCTGGTGTGCCGTGGTTGCTATTTCTGCTGAATTAAATATGGTGGTTCATACACATGGTTGGAAAAAAAGAAGTCTGGAAAAGTTAATCAGAACAGACTGGGTGGGGGAAAAACAGTAATGTAGATTAGTTTTCTAGATAAGCGTAAGATCCATCTGCAAAAACAGAACATTGCCAGAGTTCAAGGGAACTGTGATCTGCTCCCCCCAGACACTGCTTGTGGGACAGCATTTCCTAAGAAATGGGAAGTGCCAAGCTGTAAACAAGTTTAAATGTCAGAGAGACCCAAAGAGCTTAAGAAGGGCATCAGGGGAAGCATGGGTCCACTCCAGCACTGCAGGAGTGACCTCGATGCTTCCAATTTCTCTCCTCCTTACCTTGTGCCCTCGGTAAAAGGCGATCTCTTCCACATTGGCAATGATGCGTGAATGTATGAAGCGCAGATAGCCCTTCTTGTGAGCCTCCTCAGCCACCAGTTTGCCAAACTTAGGCGAGCAGGCTTTGAGCACACGGGCCGTGGCATAGACGACGAGACCAGCCAGGACTGTGGGCCCGATGGGGTTGGCCCCTCGGGACCGTGCTGTGCGGATGAGGGTGTAAGAGGTGAGCACAACATCCAGGATGGGCTTGGTGAGGTTGGAGTAGAGATGCGCCACAGACTGCGAGAACATCATGATGTCCTCGGTGAGGGACTGGTCAGGGTTGGCCAGCCGCCCGTCCATGCTGATCACTTTGTAGTAAGTTTGGTTGGCAAAGTAGGTCTCATAGGCGTGATCCACCAGACGTGTGCGGAAAGCGAGGGCCAGCTTGCACTCCAGGTACCGTATGGTGCTGTTCACAAAGGTGGCTGGGATTGCAATCATCAGCCACTTGATTAACTTGAAGACAAAGCTCCTGGGCTTTTTTTCCACAATGCTCTTCACAATTTTTCCATCGAGGGCGGCCACATAGATAGAGAGGAAGGTCCTAGACACCAGAGCAAACGAGTGGAGGCAGAGCAAGCCCAGTTCGGCACTCACCAGCTTCGGGAAGAACAGTTTGCGGAGTTCCAGCAGCTGCTTGAAGAATTCCGCGTCCACGGCCGGGGAGGCTCTGCCCCGGCTGCCGGTGCGGTGCGGGGCCGCCTGGCCCTCCTCATCCTGCGCGCCGCCTCTGCCGCTCGCCCGCTTCACACGCTCGCGGATGATGGGGTAGAGGATTTTGAGCCCGTACGCCGCGGCCAGCAGGCACGCAGCCCTCTTCGCGGCGCCCGCCCTGCTCCACTGCACCCGCCGGGCCGCCGCATGCAGCATGTGGGCCATCCTGCCCGCCGGGGCACCGCTACGCGCCGCTCCTAGCGCGGGTGGCTCATGCCCGCTGGGAAGGCCGGTCCCGCCGGGTCTTCATCGGGGCGCTGGGCGCGGCCCGCCGCCGGCCGCCCTGCCGTGACAGATGCCGAGTGAGCGCTACCTCCCAGGGTGATGGTGCCTTCAAAGCGCGGCGCGTTGCACAACGCAGCCCGGCGCGGCGCAGCCCGCCCCGCCGACCACCATTGGCTGCGCCGCGCGGGGCGGCACCGGCACCGGCACC
>VWPU01015230.1:0-258710 GCA_013398955.1 Callaeas wilsoni
CGCCCGCCCGCCCGCTCGCCCGTCCGCTCGCCATTTTGCGCCGGGCGCCGGCGAGGGCGCTGCACCGTCCGCGTCCCGGCCGCCCGCCCGGGCTGACGGTGTCCCGGCGCAGGAGGAGGAGGAGGAAGAGGCGCGGGGATGGAGAGCGATCGGCTGGAGAGCCCGGTGAGCGCGGGGGGAACCGGCGGGGCGCGGCCGCCGGGGCGGGGTGCGTCGTCCCTCCGCTTATGCTGCGGGGGGCTGTAGGGTGTCTGCCTGCCTGTCCGTCCCCCCGGCGTGCGCCGACGGGTTCGTCCCTGGCCGGCTGGCAGCGCAGCCGGGACGGCGGGCTGGGCTCGCAGGGAGCTCCACCGGGGCGGTGCGCGCAGGGGAAGCGCTCCCGGAGGGCGCCGGGCGGAGCGGGCGTTGCGCTGCCGCTGCCTGCGCCCGCCGACAGCCGGTGCTTGGCGGGGCGCGCCGCCAGGGCCGGCCGGCCGCGGGGGTCACGGAATTACTGAAGAGCCGCACCGATCCACGGGCGGCTCTTTGTGCGACAGATAAAAGACGTAAATAAACATATAAATAAATAAATAAATGATGTTCCCGGCTCGGGACTATTACCCTAATGAAGTCAAAGACAGTTTCAGCCCTTAAACGTGAATTACACGTCAGGAAAACCTGTTGTTTAACCAGTCTGACACTTGATTTCTTTTTTTTTTTCCTCCGTCTTCGTGAGCCAGAGAGCAAGCTAAACGTATGGACTCCTATTGTTAAGAAGTACGGTTGCATTCGTTTCGCTAGGTCCTTGAGTGGAATTAAGACTACTCCCCTCCTTTCCTCCCCTGCAATGCAGACATGACCTAAAGATGAACTGAGTTTGCCTACTGGCAGTGCTCACTTCAGTTGAAATGAATGCTGTCAGTGCTTTCATAAATGTTAATTGAGATTTGTTTTAGCCAGAGAAGTGCCTCAAACCAGATAAAACTGTGTGCATTTATTCTGTAGGGCTGGGGTTTGGTGACACGGAGCAGTGCTATAAGTCTTGGCGGCTCGTGTTTTCCTGCGCTTACACTTGTTTCTCCCTCTTTCTATCATGAAGGTTGCCATTAAGGGTATTGAAAGAGAGCTTATCTGCCCAGCATGCAAGGAATTGTTTACCCATCCACTGATCCTTCCCTGCCAGCACAATGTCTGTCACAAATGTGTGAAAGAAATACTTTTTGCATTTGAAGACTCCTTTGCTGATGGAGGCTCTGAATCCTCTAATCAGAGTAGCCCTCGAATTAGAATCGCTGCTTCTAGCATGGACAGAATTGACAGGATTAATAGATCAGGTATGTATCAGAATTTGTGCATGTTTTCCTGATTTTATTATTAGGCTGGCTTGAGCTGAATGATATCTGCATTGGTAAAATGTCTTCCTGCTACTCCTGATGCATTTATAGAGATGACTTAGGGATAGTGTTACTCTTGTTCATTTTGTGTCAGGAACAATGGGAATATTTTTAAAGACAATGCACTCTGTTTCGTCTATAATAGATTCGTCTTTGTGGCATTCTAAAAATCTTTATAACCATTGTATTTGTTTATTTCTGTATTTCAGTTACATAGGGATGCAATAGCATCATGTTCAGTAGCGTGGAGGTGTAGATTTTGGCAATTTCATTGCCTGTCAGTGGTTTGCTCTGGTTTCAACCAGCCCCAGTGCAGTAGTTCTGACTTCCTTCTGAGCCTGTGTAGACTTTGCAAGCTAGTTTTGTCCCGCCCACTTTATTATGCATACAGTAAATAATTTTCCATTGGTTATGGTTATTGCACGGTTGCAGGTTTGAAGGATAGATGACTGTAAGCAGACAGCCCTAACAGCCTCCTTCCTTGTGGTCTGCTTGAAGATTTAAGGAGTGCTTAGCTGTAGGACTGCTCATGCTCTTTGTGTTATTGTGCTAGAAAGATTCTTGCAGTCTGTAATCCACGGATGAGCTGATCTGCTTTTATACAGATGCATTGAAAGTGCTTTGTGCATGCTTTACTTCTTGAAAGATACCAAATCTTGGCTTTTAGGCTTTCTTCTGACATAATTACCCACTATAAAACCGCACTCCCCGGTGCTCTGGAAGAGTTACCAACAAGACAAACTCTAAAGCTCTGTCTTACATTTCCTGTTACTAAAGTTCATCCTTCCCAGTTTTCACAGATCAAATCAGCAATTTCACGAGCTTCCTTTAAACAACTAGTTAATTGTTAGTACTGGTACTCTTTCTTATCTGTTTGATAAGCAAAAAGCCACTAGTTCTTGGTACTCCTGCTGCCACCATCATCCTGTCCTGAAGATACATGTACACAAGTTGTTGCAGGAGTTGTAATCTTTAAATCCACTGTAGTCTGCCACTGTCTCAGCAACTGATGGGAATATATCTCTTCTTTTGACCTGGTAATAGAGAGGTGATTGCTTTCCTAAAGACCTGTTTGATGAGTAGCAAGAGAAGCTTAGAAATAATGAGCTTCTCCCCTTACCTCAAAGAGCATTGGGCAGATGCACATCACCGGAAAATTACCATCTCAGACAGTTCAAATTTGCAGAATGAAAAGCATATGGAAATGGAAGCATTAAAGAATAAATTCGTAAATTCAGGTTATACTGTCTTTGCTTCTAATGTTACAGGCATTACAGCTCCATTGCTATATCAGGTGTGAGATTTGCTCTCAGACCAGTTTGGTACCAGCAATGGTTGCCAGCTTGCAATTTACATTTGCGCAGTTGTTGTCTTGTATCTGGAGTACTTATACTGTGCATTGCCTTGCTAAATTGGCTTTGTGATCTGTAGGGGAGTTTGCAAGAAAACAGCTCCATAGGAGAGAAAACATTAGGAAAACATCCAAAGTGGGGTCTCACATGCATAACAAAAACCCACTAGAACTTCTGGGAGGCTTGTGCTGGGCATGTCAGTGTCAAGACATTAGTGTCACATTTCAAAATGCATATGATACTTTCTTCCCACTATGGTTTTTTTTTTTAATTTTCTTCTTTCCCACTTAAAGAATCTCTGATGTCTGCATAAGGAATATAATCTATTTAAAACGGGCTTGGCATTTAAATTCTTGGTATGCCAGAAGGAGCTGGTCTGTATTTGGTCATGTTCTGTATTTGTTGTGCACACACAGCTTGCATTTACAAGTACAATTTATCTTAATGTAAAAAGGACAGAACTCGTTGAAATGGAGTGTATGTGCTGCTTAAAATCCAGTGTGTTGTTTTAAAAATACTCCTCTGTTTATATTGTATTTAAAATCATTTTTAATTAAAAAACACCATGCTGTATATAATATGAAAATGAAGGCCATTTCTTATTGCTGTTGCATTATCTCTAATGTTACTGTAATTACAGTGTTGGTTTAATTAAAGTGTGTAATGTGGTTATGTTGACACTTGTGCGAATGTTTGAAATATCTCTCCCTGTGCCCCTCCCCTCCAATGGCTTCTTTCTCCCTTTTCCTGTTCTGCTTAAATCTTACAGTTGTTTGATATGCTAGGAAATTAAACATTCTTGCCTTTCAACCCTGCAGGAGTTTAACAGCCACAGGAGAGAAAAGAGTTGATGCTTTTCGTTTGAACCATTGTAAACCAATGGTATATCTCATTTTTTGATGTCTAAACAGCTCTCTGTTCATTGTTTGCAGCCTCACAGAGGAGGTCTTTTGGGTGCAGAGGTAGAAATGCTTCACTTCTTGTGTTGACTAGAGATAGTCTAGCATTTAGATCTCGAGTTAAATATTGTTGGTTAGCATATAGCTTTTTGTCAGTGGTCAAGTCCACAAAAAGGCTTTTGCAGTGAGCAAAGGTACAGCAAAGAAGTTCTGTAAGGACAGCTTTTCATTCTGTGCAAGACTGATTTAAAGGTCAACTGGACTGGAATTCAGTTAAGAGTTGGATTATAGTTTTTTCCTTGTGTGTGCGCATGACTGAATATACATTGGTGGGTACAAAAATGCACACAGAACCTCAGCAATCACCACACCACCTCCTCTACCCCGTGCTTTTTAATTTTCAGGAGTTTACATGCTCGAGTTTCAGTGAAACTGCTGTCTTACTGCTAATGAATTTTGATTATTGGATTGATCTTCCTAATGTTTATAGGTTGTGTTTGGCCATCACTTCTAAATGGAATGTAATATTGGTTCTTTGTTGTATCTAAGCCTGCTTAATTTGATGAAGAACAGATTGAAATTTACACCATGTTGATATGAGTAGGTGGTTCTGAATCTCACAGTTTATCACAGCACATGAATATGTCAGGAAAACGAAACATTTTATGTTTACAGAATTATAGTATTTGGTGTGTCTAATGACACAATCAGGTTGAAGTATAGTCAGTATTTTAATTATATCTCTTTCACAAAATTGAGCTTGTCTGAGCAGCTCAGCCACTGTGTGGAATTTTAAAACACTGATTTCTTTTTTTTTATGTGATGGTTGGTCAAAAATGGGAGAAAAGGTCCCCAAATTCCTTGTTGCCGGAGTATTGACAGACACATGAACAATCCATAGGAATATGGTGTGAATTCCTGAATCCTCAGGAAAGCTGTGAACTGAGCTAAACACAATCCTGAATTTCATACTCAGTGGAGGACAAAGCAGCTGATTGGAAGAGGAAGTTTAAATTGACTGAGTTGAAGGCTGAAAGAGTCATAAAACAGAGATACCATAGGATACCATCAGACCTCTTGGAAAGCTGTCCGTATCTGCTCTTTTTGCAGAAAGGGCTTTTGATTTGTTAAAAACTGTAGTATCTGAAAGTAACATTTTAGCTCTACTGGCTTCTCTCATGAGGCCCCTCCCTTCTCCTCCTTTCTCCTCCCTTCTCCTCCTTTCTCCTCCCTTCTCCTCCTTTCTCCTCCCTTCTCCTCCTTTCTCCTCCCTTCTCCTCCTTTCTCCTCCCTTCTCCTCCTTTCTCCTCCCTTCTCCTCCTTTCTCCTCCCTTCTCCTCCTTTCTCCTCCCTTCTCCTCCTTTCTCCTCCCTTCTCCTCCTTTCTCCTCCCTTCTCCTCCTTTCTCCTCCCTTCTCCTCCTTTCTCCTCCCTTCTCCTCCTTTCTCCTCCCTTCTCCTCCTTTCTCCTCCCTTCTCCTCCTTTCTCCTCCCTTCTCCTCCTTTCTCCTCCCTTCTCCTCCTTTCCCTTCCCCCCTCCCCCCCTCCCTTTCTCTCCCTTTTCCCTCTTTGCCCCTTGCCATCCCCATCCCCTTTTCCCCCTTTCCTTTTTCTTTTCCCCTAAAAGCCCATCCAAAAACATTAACTGAGTTAGGGAGTGGCAATATACATTCCTATTTTAAAAAAATCCCAACCTTTCAAGAGAATCCAGTTGACTTTTAAATCTTTTTTTTTAAATTTTCACACATTTTATGTCCATATCTTCCACAACCATAGAGTTCTGGTAATACCGTTTACTTGAAAAACACAACTTTAAGATGTCTTATCCCTTTGCAAACCATTCACTGTGCCTTGGACTTTCCAACATTTTAAGTGTTGGTACCTCTCCTTGGGAAGATGATGTGTAAACATTGTCTTTAAAGGACGTACTTAGGACTGCTCTTTGACTTGAGTCTTTGCAATCTGTATGGTAATATTTGTGAGTCTGAGCATGAGCGTATGTTGTGATAATTTTTTGGTAACTGATTGAGCAACTTATAGCAAGTGGAGCAATCAGTTTGCAAATCACTGTGGAAAATTTCATGTGATGATTTCTAATATTTCACAAAATACATATTTGCTTGTTGTAAACTGAATTGGCAAAGTGTAGAAGATAATGTGTGTAGGACCTAAGTTTCTCTGAGCTGCACATCTATATACGTCTACAAAATCCAGGTGGTTTCTTACTCTGGGTTTTTTTGTGTGTGCTTTTTGTTTGTTTGGGCTTTTTTGTATATAACCAGAATTCAGTTTTAGCAAACTGGACACAAGACAGATAGGAAAGACAGTGTCCAAAGTAATTCATTACTTCATCAGTGCTTTCTTCTTAAAATACGAGTGTAGAAATCCTTTAAGCAGAAAGCAAACTAGAGTGTTAATATTTTAACACTTACTAGGCAAAGAGAATGTTTTTCCTTACTTTTGAGTATTGAAGTGGCAGAACACGCCAAGAAGCTTAGCAAATAAATTTTCAGGATTTAAAACAGGAAAAAAACCTGAACCTAGACTCACAGAGTGCTGTCAATGAAAAGGGATGAGATATCTGAAGGTGTGCAGGACTTACTTGATACCTCATTGCTTTCAGTAAACAATGTCACCAGTCTTTGCAGAGCATGGCTCATGATGACAGTCTCATTTCGGTCCACCACAGGCAGAATGAAAGGCCTCCATTGGGATGGATATGAATTTCAGATTGTATTTTTAAACTTGACCACTGCACCATGTTTTTCTTTTTCCTTGTTATTGTTTGCTCTCTGCTGTAGCATACTACTTGTAGGCAGTCCCGATATGTGCCGCGTTGTATGATTATTTGCTTAGTTTCAGTAAATGTATGTATTCTAGATCACTTTTTGTAGCTGTTGTCTGCATGGCACTGCATGCAAAGTCTTTTTTTTGTCTAGGACATTGTAGAAGTCTGTGTAGAACATTTCTCTGTGTTCCTGTGTGCAGTGCTAGCTTGGAGCATACACTGGAAATACAGTTTGTGTCTCACTGCTGTTGCTGTGCTTTGCATGCATGTGTTGCTGTGTATGCCAAGTTGTAGGTACTGCTGGATGTGCAGTAATTAATTCACTTCAAGTACTAAAAAAATGTGAAATCAGAAAAAAAATCTCTGCTCTCTAAGCCAGAGAGTTGTATACCTGTGCCTTGTGTCACCCATCCTGTTCTGTAAAATGCAGCCTAGTTGTTCTGCTCAGAACTTACAGAAAGGCATGAGACCAAGCTGGGTGGGTGACTGCCAGTGCATGCACACTTATCCATGCTCTGATTGTGACTTCTTAGCTGACAGTCACGCATAACTACCCCGGGGTCAAATTTCAAAGATACTTAAAGGAACTAATTCCTTATAGAAGCGTTGGTTTGATGTTTTATTTGGAGAGACTGGAAAGGGCATGATAGGAATGGAGGTTTTGGATTGTTAGGTGAAGTAGCAACAGGAGAGCAGCCCAAGGCAAGTGTATTTCGGGTAGCATCACAGGACACTTCAGAAAGAAATAAAGCATTAGCATTTGTGATGGGAAAATACTGATTAAATACAGAGAAGAACAAATCTCCCTTTCTGAAAAAGAACCAATTTCAACACTAAGAATTCAGCTTTAAATTATACCTCCATTTACAAATTTGTTAGTGTCCTGGTTTCAGCTGGAATAGAGTTAATTATGTACTGGAATATATATTGGAGGGATAACAAAAATAAAAAAAACAGTAATGCAAAAGAGAGAGAGGAATAAAATCCAAGAGAAACAAGTGATACACAATACAATTGTTCACCCAGTACCCAGTCTGTCCCAGCTGACTGCCCCTAGTTTACGTCCTGGACATGACATTTTATGATGTGGAATATCCCTTTGGCCAGTTTGGGTCAGCTGTCCTGCCTGTTCTCCCTCCCGGCTTTTCATGTACCTGCTCACTGGTGAAGCATGGAAAACTGAAAAGTCCTGGATTTAGGGTAGTCACTACTTAGCAACAGCCAAAACATCATTGTGTAATAACAATAGTATTCTCATACTGAATCCAAACCACAGCACTGTACCAACTTCTAAGAAGAAAATTATCTCTAATCTAGATGAAATCAGGACAGTTAGTTACACCAATAAGCTGTCATTGAGATCTTAAAACAATGCACCAGCACTACAGGAGATGGGGTTTTTTGTTTCTTCGTAAGAGGAAGCTGAGAGGATACAAGTTAAGCCTGAAGACTGGCTTAGCCTGCTTTCGAAGTACATAAAGGGTACTTTCTTGTAGTTGCATCCTGTGGGTTCATGAGTGAGATGGGATGCACTCCTGGTTTGAGAACCTCAGGAATATTACCTTGTGAATAACCTCTGAGTTTGTATGAGCCATCTTCCTAACAGACTCAAAAGGCTTCTTAGGTTAGTGGCTTTTCTTGAGCCTGTGATTTTATTTTGGAGAGAGGGGCAAATTTGTGTGTAGCTGTTTGGTAGGAGTGTAGCTTCTCTGCAGTTCTCCTTTTAGAAATTAATAAAGATGGACGTACGCTGTTTAACAGATCTCTGTGAAGGTCTGTGGTTCCTCAATTCAGGGTGGAGGAACCTCTCAGATATAACTGTCTCAGACTCCCCTTTGGTGTGCAGGGCTTATTTAGCAGCCCTCCTTTATTGAGGCCTTTCAGGAGAGGCCAAGTCAGCCTCTGCATTTTTTGACTAAATGATTTGGCTGACATCTCATACTGTTCCCTCGTTTTTCTGGATTTTTTATGATGTCTCTTGGGACAAGTAAAATAAGTTTGAACTCAGCCAAAGCAAACTTCAGGGAGCTCAAGGTTGGTTATATTTTTCTGTTGCTCTGGGAGTAAGCATCGTTCACTTCAATATGGTAGGAAGCTGTTGCTCCCTATACGGGTAACCAGTTAGTCTAAAACCACTTGGCTTCCACGAGGTTTTGTGTTTATTGTTTCAAAAGGTTACAGCTTGAGTGCATCTAAAACTAGATAAAGAAGATGGAATTGGAATGGCTAAATTTATCTTAACATAAAATTAAGTTTTAGAGTAGTAGTTTGTAATGTCCCTTGGAGTCAGACATTACACTACCTTGTCAGGGCAATTGTATTCTCTTTGGCTTGGCAGACTGCATATGAATTGGTGTTGTACTGGTCTGGACGATGTGCTACAGTCTGGAATTGGTTCGTAAATTCCTGTACTTCTTTTCAAATCTAAGCCAGTTTGATTTATGCTCATCCTAAATTGGGTTTTGATGTCTATACAGGCAGAAAACGCAATTCACTCACTCCTAGATCGACTCTGTTTCCTTGTCCGGGCTGCCAGCGGGATATTGATCTCGGAGAGCGTGGCATCAATGGCCTATTTCGCAACTTCACTCTGGAAACCATTGTGGAAAGATACAGACAGGCAGCCAGGGCAGCCGTTGCTATTATGTGTGATTTCTGCAAACCTCCACCTCAGGAGTCCACAAAGAGCTGCATGGACTGCAGTGCAAGCTATTGCAATGAATGTTTCAAAATACACCATCCTTGGGGAACTGTGAAAGCCCAGCATGAATATGTAGGACCAACCACCAACTTCAGACCCAAGGTAAGTATACTGTACCTTACAGAATTTGGGTTGCAGCATTCTCGTGTAGCTGCAGACGTATCTGTGCAGTGGTGGTTGCTTTTTAGGACCATGACTGCTTTATTGACTGTTGCTGTTATTTATTGAGTGAACCACAAACTTTTGCTCCTTGCTGATGGTCAAGTGGTTGTCATTGAAGGGGACATTGAGAACATACTTGAAGGGTACTGTAAAAATAAGGTTTTTTACTTTGTGGAATGGATTGTGTTACTTGTGATTTGAGTCTTCCTTTCCTTTTTTTTTTAAGACTTACTGATCACAGATCACAGAATATTCTAAGTTGGAAGGGACCCACAAGGATCATCAAGTCCAGCTCTTAAATGAATGGTTCATACAGGGATTGAATCCACACCCTAGGTGTTATTGGCACCATGCTCTTGAGCATCTAGAATGGGACTGCCTAGGGAGGATGCCTGTGTGTGGTAAACTTCAAAACCCTGACGCACCTGGCGTCTGCTGTGCCCCCTTTAGGCACATCCCATTTGGATGCTTTGTGCCTGAACTTGATCCATCATAAAGCATCTTCTTTCCCTCCTTCCTTGCGTCTAACAAGAGCAAAAGGTGGAGTTAAAGTCTCCATTGTTATTACACCATTATTTTGTTATCTGTAGCAGAAAAGATAAAAATGTAATGGCAAAATTTCTGCTTTATACACTAGTGCTGCTGTTGCTGCATTCAGACAAAACAGTGATAACAAAATGCCACTACCTTTGTGTCTCATGCTAAGCATGGTGCAGTACGTGGCAGTGCCTTACTGAATTTGTTACATCATGGATGTTACATGTCACAGATGCCATCTTGCTAACCAGGGGCCTTAATGTCCCAGCACATGCTGTGTGCCTGTGCCTCCTTGCTGGAGGTCCCACAGGTACCAGAAATGCTGATGGTCAAGGAGTGCTGAGTAATTATGGTTGAATTCAGTAAATTGAATTAATGTGCAATGTATAAGAAGCTCTTGACTGCTGGTGTACCTTCCTTCTGAGTCTGGAAAAATTTGAGCCTCTAAAGTTAGCAAGCTGGCAGATAGTGAACATCCAGAAGTCCCCCTGGTGGTGTTTTCCTTGAGTCTAACACATGAATTCCAGTTAAAAGTGAGCACATGCTTCATATGCTTTCAAATGTGCTTGCACACACATTGTGTGAAGTATCCTTCTATTGGATAAAGGAGAAAGGTGAAAGTTTGCATACTATCTTCTACCTCTTGCTTTAAAATGCTATACAGCTCCTTAAAAACTTCTCTTCTATGGTATCTAAACCCTCACCGCTGCAAAATTGCTACTTGAACATTCCAAAGGCATCTTGTGATCCCTGTGCACCCTTAAAAGTGCCCTATGGTGTTATACTACAAGCAGACTGAAGTCAGGATTAAAAGTCAGTAGATGAGTTCTCTTGAAGCAGAGCAAAGTGGGGTGAAGTAGTTTAGATTATTCTGACACTGATGTATTGAGTATGTGTGTGCACGTGGAATTTAGCATTTCTAATTACATGTCAAGACAGAAAGAGGGAAAAAAGGAGAAAAGATACATATACTTTTTTTGAGAAATGTCCCCAAAGCAGAAAGCTGATCTTTACTGTGCTCCTATAGAAACTCTTCTGCAGACTGTTTGAGCTTAATATAAAGAAAGAAAAGTGAGCTTTTTGTTGCACTGCATTTTAAAGACCTGAGCTGAAAGCATAAAGTATTTGTTGGTTTCCTAAACAATGTTCTCAGTCACCACTTTAATTTACAACCAGTCTGGAGAGCACTTTGTAGCGTGTGTGGTGGGGATGGGAGAAGGACATACCGGGCTGATTGTTCTTGAGTTTTGAGGGAAGACAAGGCAGTCTGCTGACCTCTGCTGTCTCTCACTTGCAGGCTGTAATTCTTGCTTATATGAAGAGATGAATAAAAATATGGGTTTTCTGTGAAGTGTGGCTGTACACTGCTGTGGAAAAATTACATCCACGGACTAAGTGAATGACTGTAGTTTTTGGAGATGTTTGCCTGCACAGCTGATTTTCTTGGCAGCTTCCTCTTTTTCCTTTTTTATTTCCTTCCAAATCCAATAGTCAATTCAAATGGGATTGCTAATTGCATATTTGGCTTAATGATGGTCTTAATGTGCTGGTGAGACTGGTGTCTTTGGGCTTTTCACCATAGCCTAAGATAACATTTGAGACTTGAAAGCTGGTTTCAGGTTTTAGCTTGTTGTATCCATATTTGTGCTGCTCACAATTTTCTAGTTTTATGGCCTTTTCTGACCTTTTTTGTGTGGGGGCATATTGAAACTGAAAAGCTTCCTCAAAAGCTCCTTTTTGGTAACTTCTATGGAACAGATGACCCAAGTGTTGTCTTTCAGTGCTCTAGAATGAAGCAAAGCATTGTTTGTTTTTTTAAAACAACACACACACACACACACGCACACGTAATCGCGTTTCATATGGTTAAATCTGTTGCCTGTGCTTGGACTTGAGCAGCACTTTTTTTAACACTGTGTTGCAGTGACCCAGACTATCCTGGGTGATTCAGAATGGGTTAATTACACTGCACCAGACTCTGCCTCAGAGGATAGGTTCAAAGGACAGTCCACCGCATAAGAATTCTTAACCCCTGAGGTCACCTGTGCCTGCCTCCTCTCTTTGTTTCAGAGATTCAGGCCTCTCTCAGGACAGTGTGTTTCAAGATTATCTTGAGCTGTACTACCATTTGTAACTTAGGCTAAGTTCCTCCCCTGAGATGTTTCAATTAGTTCTTTGTCACGCGTGTCACCTTTGGATTGGCGATCTCTGTTATACCTCTCTCACTGTGTAACCCTATAAAAACATGTAACCAAAGAGTTAAGGGGTCTTTCTGTGAGCTCCCGTGCAAGAAAATAAACTTGGAATAAAGGTACAGAAATTCCAACTCTTTCCTCCTTGTCTTCGCTCCTGCCGAACTAAAGCCCAGAGACTGCTTGTTGCAAACGGCTTCGGGCCAAGAAGTGACCCTGTCTCGACCAGACACTGCTATCCTGTGAGGGTGGCTGCCTGGATCGACAGGCCAAGCCAGAGCAAAGCAGCAGGCAGCGCGGCACATTGAGCACTTATTTCAACAAATTCAGTTTTTGAAAGATGATATTTAGCAAACACCAGCTTTCTTGCAAAAAGCTAATCCTGGAAGTAGCATTTAGTGTGAACAGCTTGTAACTGGAGTCAGACAGAAAGATTGAAACACTGGAGTCTTTTGTCTTTAAAATGACTGTAGCTGGTGGTGGTGGCTGCACTTTGTTGCTTCAAGAGCCATGGCTGTGTGGCTTATCAAAATCCAGCTTAGATTTAAATTGCTATGGTGTTATGTCAGCTCTTGCTTTAAGAAACATTTGATAGCTGTTGCAAGAGATGCTGGCATGAGCATGGTTAAGTTTGACAGGCTGGATGTGTTACATATATTGCATTTACAGCTCTGAGCAGGAGTGTAGGGTGCTGGAGGCATTGCAAACAACATGGGCAGGGTTTAGCAAAAGGGTGATTGCTGTATGGAGGCTACACAGACATGTCTAGAGGTTTACTGACTGTAAACCTTGTGAAACTGTGTGTGTTCGTCTGCTGGCTTTCAATGGCATTGACAAATATAAAAGGTAGAAGATAAACTGGCTATAAAAAATTCACTGAAGATTTGGGTTGATTGGGTGTTTTGATTTTTTGTTGAGAACCTCTGTTTTTGGAAGTACACCTGTATCGTCTCTGCTCTGTTCTTTTTTTTTTTCCCTACAGATTTTGATGTGTCCAGAACATGAAATGGAGAGAGTAAACATGTACTGTGAAATCTGCAGAAGGCCTGTTTGTCATCTATGTAAACTGGGTGGAGGTCATGCAAACCACAGAGTAACAACCATGAGCACTGCCTACAAAACCCTTAAGGTAAAAGAAAATATCATTGGACCTGGCCTTAGGAAGGGGAAAAGTATTTCTGGTGTGAGGGCAAACTCCCTCTGGCTAGAAGCCAGGATATGTGTTTAAGAGACCCTGAACTAATCTTGAGGCCTGTTGTTGTGCAACATTGGTTAATGTATATATTAATATGATGTAGAGCATGTTTTAGAAACTAAACTGTATTTGCTGTGATGCTTGAAACATAACCCCTGAAAAGTGCTTTCACCTAATTTACGCTAATTGTACAGCAGTACAGACAATGCAGAAGGTTTAAGCAGTTAATACTTTACAATCAACTTCTTTTAATATAAGTGTTCAGGTAGCTTGTGGTAGCTGATACTTGAGAAGACTTCTGAAAAATTTGCATCTGAGGTATCTGTTGATATCTTTGTATGAATGTTTGTATGTTTCTGAAGCAGCATAGCTGTTAATTTCCTAAGCAAAGCACAACAGAGAAGACTTGCAAACATCAAGTTGTTATTAAAGACAGTACCTACTTCCTCTTCTTCCTTTTCTTCCTCTCTTGCTCTCAGAAGGAAAAGAAAAAAAGGGGAAAAAAAGGACCAGATTAGCCTGCCTTGTGCTCTTTGGCCTCCTCACCAGTTTGCAAGGCTTTTCCTGTGCAACTGCTAACTCTTGCAGCTAAGTAGGCACAGGGACACTGATAAATCTGTCATTTGAACTACTCCTTTTTCTAGCAACTGTTACTACAAGGGACTTAATAATGATCAGCTCCTTTCTGTAAGTTTAATGTCTTGAAGCCTCTTTTTCCCAGTCTAAGAGAGGATGACTCCTGGGTGATGG
Organism: Callaeas wilsoni; assembly: GCA_013398955.1. Taxonomy (NCBI): domain Eukaryota; kingdom Metazoa; phylum Chordata; class Aves; order Passeriformes; family Callaeidae; genus Callaeas; species Callaeas wilsoni. Next base: position 13,948 of record VWPU01015230.1, read on the forward strand.
GGAGCCAGCTGACACTGTTACCTCTTGTCCTTGAAGCCTGTGCCACCAGTCTCACTCACAATCACTTTGCAGTCACTGCAGGTCACCAAACAATTCTCCACAGGATTGCTGCTCGTAACTGGTGTCACGCTGTTGTCCTTGTGGCTAGATAAACTGAGGACTAGCTGGATGATCTGCCTGTGCTGGTTGTCACTTTGTGTGAGATGCCCTATTCTTGCTGTTCTGCTTCAACAGGAGAAGCTTTCAAAAGATATTGAGTACCTCATCAGTAAGGAGAGCCAGGTGAAAGCTCACATCACACAGCTGGATCTGCTGCTGAAAGAAACAGAGGTAACTGGCTTGCAGGTTGTCTGGGGTTGGCCTTTGTAGAGACACAGGAAGGACTCAAAAGTGTTTTCAGTGAAGTGTTTCAAACTTTAGGTTTTTCAGTTAAGTGGTAAAACAGTTTTTGAGCAGTTTACACTAGTACTGAATCACACACGCTGAGACCTAGTCCTGCCAGTGTGGGAAGCGTACAGCGGGAAGTTCATTTTTGGGTGCTGCTGTAAATTTAAATGAAATAAAGCTTACTTGATACCTTAACCAAAGGGGGTTAGACATAGGGCATTTGTGTATTTGTGATGGTGCACTATTTATGCTGCCTACTTACCTTGAGAAAGTCAGAATTAAGGGCAAAATCTTCCTGCAGAAGAGTCACAGCTGGAAACTCACATACAAGCTGAAAAACATGAAGACAGATACTGCAGAAGCTTCTGGTACTGGTGTATCTTGGTTACAGATTGCCTCTGTGCTTTGCAGTTCCTTTTATCCAGGGCAGTAGTCAGAGGTGGCACTACAGTTCAGAGGGCGTACACGAGAAGCTGGGCTGCACCCTCAGTTCAGGGTGATTGGAGAAGGTGGAAGAGCAGCTAGCTCTTGGGCATGAAGACTTCAGAGACAGACATGTTTTTACAGTGCCTTTTCATGAGCTGTGTAGACAAATGTAATGCATAACTCAAGACATAATCAGAGGAATACCTTCCTGCTCTTCATTCTCTGTTAAAGACAGGAAATGCTGACTAGCTTGGGTGGTGTGCTGACCTCATTTTCAGTGCTGAATAGCATAACAAAGCTCATTAGTTTTGTCTGTCAAATGGATGACTAGATTACTGTGATGTCTTGAACAACCTTAAGTATATTTCTGTACAGAGCCACAGTGATGTAGAATCTGTTTAAAATGTCTTTCGTTTGCTCCTAGTGCAACAGTGAAAGAGCTAAACAAGAAGCATCTCAGAGTTTTGAGAAATTATATCATGTCCTGGAAGAGAAGAAATCTGCAGCTCTTAGGGCAATTGAAACTTCTAAGAATATAAGGCTGGAAAAATTGCAAACACAAATGGAAGAATACCAAGGGCTCCTGGAAAATAATGGTCTTGTAGGATATGCTCAAGAAGTGCTTAAAGAAACTGATCCCTCCTGTTTTGTTCAAACAGCAAAACAACTTCATGTCAGGTATCTTAAATATCTTCTGTTTGAGGTGCAGATACTGTTCCAGGATGTCTGTGCAGTTGTGTTCTTGGGAGATGGTCCTGGTCCAGCTGGAATTTCTGCATTAGGGTGTGCATTAGGAAACAGCACTCCGGAGAGGAGTGCTCTTGTCCTGCCACAATGCCTAGCCTTGTTCAGTGGGACTGCAGTGGAAGGGTAGTTTGTTTAGCTCCCTGACAAATTCCTTGTCTCAGAGATTTTGTCAGGTATTTGCAAGTTAATCTAGCAGGTCTCTTCTGGCTTTATAATCCTTGATCTTTGTGTTCTCTACTAGAGCCTCACATCAGTTTTTTTCTTTGAACATAATGCTCCAAATTGTTTAAATGCTTTGCCAACTGAATGACTACCTGTTCATTATCTCTACACTGATGTATAAAAGGCCTTTAAATTTTGCATTTGAGAATCTTTCCACAAAGACAAAAATTTCTGGGAGACATCAGTAAGTACATGAAAGCAGAACATTTTTGAAGCAAAACCTAGCATTTTTACTTTAGGAATGTCCACCTTGAATTGCCTTTTTTCTCTTGTGCTATCCCACTTCTCTGTTTTCAGAATCCAAAAAGCTACTGAGTCTCTGAAGAGCTTTAGGCCAGCAGCTGAAACTACTTTTGAAGACTTTGTGGTGGACACTGCCAAGCAAGAAGACATCCTTGGTGACTTGTCCTTCCATTCCAATGGTAAATTCTGAGAGCATCAGGTCCTTCTCAAGTTTTAGCTTTAAGGGCTTCTCTGGAGAAAGAAAAACTTTGCACAGAGCAGCAGTTGCAGAGCTCAGTCTTGTGGCTTGCATTGTCCCTTCTGTCTCCACGATTCAGAAGGCGTTACCTGGCAGCAGTATTAGTTTCAGTTCTCATAAAAAAGCTAAAATGGCATTGCCTTCAGTACCAGCTTGCACTGGCTTCCAGAACACTGTAGTTACATCACACTCAGTCTTTCTAAAAGCTTTTTATTGCATGACAGAGAGTAATAGTTTTTAAAGCTGCCAGAAAAAAAAAGGCTCAAGCCTTTCAAAGTAAAAACAGAACACAGGGGATTTATTGAATTGTATGAACAGAGAACCATCTGTAGAAGAATGGCTCGCTGAGTAAGGACGTGCAGAGCTAAGCTACGTGCACAACCCAGGTTTCAGTAATTGTTGAGCAGTTTCTCACAGAAAATGGATACTGGGAGCAGTTTCTCACGGGAGCTGCTCATTGGGATGTGCACAACCCAGGCCTCAGCAACCTTGATTATCCTAGATTAGCAAGAAAAAGAAACAAAGTAACTGATAGAAAAGTAACAGGATGGGAAGACAGGATGGGAAAACAGGAGCATGTACCCACAGGAAAGAATAAAGAAAAAGTGTGGTTGTTTAGCTATAGCCAATCCGCATTAACTACTGTATGTGTGATAACAGCTATTGCCCAATCATAAGTTACTAAGCAGCGTGTCAACAGCTGACTATCGTATATAACCAGGCCTATGATAATCAATGAGGAAGAAGTTAGGAGTTCCACCAATAACTCTATCAGTATGTGTGGTTCATCCGGGCAATTCTCCGCAACCATCCTGATCTATTCCTTTTAACTGAGACAGTCAGATTCTCCTTTTTAACAGTCCTATAGCTCAACAAAGGGGTTATGTCTTGGTTTAAGACAATTTTAAGAGGTGGATGCTTTAAAATGAGTTTCCTCCCAGTATAGTTTTAACCAATCCCTTTCCACAAATAAGGAAAAACAAGTATGAGTAGATAGAAATGAAAAAAATAACAGTTTACTAAAAAAATGAAATAGCAATGGACCAAAAATAACAGTAATAGTCCCTAGTTACAAAGTGGCTGAAATCTCACAGGAGCACAGATAGATGTGGAATACAATAACAGTTTAGGTTACCCAGGACTGGTTGCATGGTTAACTCCAAAACAATATGTATCTAAATTTCAGAGGTTTTTATCCTCATGTGTTCCAGGTCTAGAAATACCAGAAATCAATGAAGAGCAGAGCAGAATGTACAACAAAGCTCTGATCAGCTGGGAATGCCATGGGAAGACAGATTCAGCTGATATCTATGTTCTTGAGTACCATAAGCTTAATAGAGAAGAGGAGAGTGTGACATGGCAGAAGACTGAAGTTTGTGACAAGAGCAAAGTTTTGTCTGATCTTGATGACGACAGCAGCTATACCTTTAGAGTTCGAGGATACAAAGGGTCCATCTGTAGCCCTTGGAGCCGAGAAGTTATTTTGCGTACTCCTCCAGCTCCAGGTATGGGGTTTTCTTATGTCTGTCAGTGTTAAGAGCTGAAAGTAGTTCCAGTAGATCCCGGATTTCTCCTACACTGTTACCAGTTTCATGAATGTTTACAAACACTATTAAAGGTTAAGTAGGTAACATATAGAGACTGTTAGCTTGCAGGATATTCCTGGTAGCCTTTAAAAGTGAGAAATTCTAATGCCAGTATGACTTAAAATGTACTTTATTAGCACAGAAGGCCAAATACATAACTAAGCAGCATTTTTTTGAGATACTGTTTTTCAGTTTTCAGTTTTCTTTTCGATGACAAGTGTGGGTACAACAATGAGCATCTCCAGCTGAACCCAAGAAGAACCTCTGTGGAAAGTAGGGCAGGATTTCCTCTACTTCTGGGATCTCAGCGCCTGCAGGTTGGATGCTACACTACCCTGGATTACATCATTGGTGACACTGGGATTGCCAAAGGGAAGCATTTCTGGGCTTTTCACGTGGAAGCCTATTCATACCTGGTGAAAGTGGGAGTTGTTCCTGGCAACAAGATACAGAAATTGTTCCACAGTACCCATGATGTGACCAGTCCAAGGTAAATTGCAGACTCTTGCTTAATGCATATTTTACATAAGGAGATGGCTTTTTTAAAAAGTAAATTAAGAGCAAGTCTGGTCTCAATTAACACACAAGGTGAACCTAACCAGTGAAAAGTTTGAAGGATATGGTGTAAGCAGGTCATCCTGTTCATCCCTTACTGTTAGCAGAAAGATGCTCTGATTATCCAGAGTCATATTTTCTTTCTTTTTGGCAAAGGAGTCAGGTTCCTACAGATGCCAAGGAATGTCAGTTAAAGCAAGTGTAAGTTGTAAGACAGAAGCAATGCTTAATTATCAACAGTAAGACTGTGCCTTAGTTCCCTTAGCGTGCAACGTTTGGTAGCCTTTCAGAGCTACAGTGTTCACTGTACATATTTGTATGTTTTGGAGTAGCTGTGTCACAATGGATTCCAAGTCACTGGCTTAGCCCAGGCCACATGCTTCCATACTGTATTGAAGTGCTACTGAGCAAAAGCCAAAGTACAACAAACCAGTAAAAAGATTTCAATCTCTCAATTACAGTTGTAGCAAGCTTGGATGTGTGTAGGACCTGCAGGCAGGGAGACTATCTCCTGGGGACTCCTTTTCAGAAATTTAACAAATGTTTGGCTTCCTGCTGTATAACACGTGGAAAATGTGTCAGCACAATCTTGAGCTACTTAAAGCCAGATGGAGCCATTTACAAAGTGAGAAATTAGATCTAAATTTCCTGGTTTCTTTTTCCTTCTCCACATAGATATCTGCAAAATTTTAGCTGACACAGAAACAATTGCCCTCACAAGCACCCCAAAACTGAAATCCTAGGTAGTGGATGTCTGTACTAAAGAACGTGTTCTTCTCCATATGTCTTTATCTGGGGACAGAGGTGGAGGGAAAAGCATGTAGACTGACCAAATATATCTGCAGACTTGTCAGCAACCATCTGGCGAACCGTTCAGGGAAGTCTTCAGACAGAGCAGTTTAAAAAAAGCCTCCAAACTTAAACCACTAAAACACTACCTTTTGTTTTGTGAATTTTAAAGATATTGTAAGATAGCAGCATCATGGAAAATTCACAGGACATGTTCTTGTCTGTGAGGATTGGTCGTATTTGCTAAGTTACTTCTCAAGTTAACTAATTTACTATTCCTGTAGGTTCATTAATGATTGCCTAGCATAAGTACATTTAGATACAGATGCTTTTAAGTAAAGCCTTCTGTGTTCTTGTCATTATTGGAGTTCAGCTGTTATTAGTTGTTGGAAGTAACCGAAGTGAGTCTTCTTCACCTACTAAATGCATCTTCCTTCCTGGCTTAACTATGTATCACTGGTGTAAGTGAAGCCTGGTGGGACGAGTCCTGTGACTGGAGTGCCCTGTAGGTTACAGGCTCTTCAGAGGGACGGGCAGGACAGATGAGGCGGGGGTGGCACTGTGCGTAACGTAATGTCTGGAATGCATGGAGCCTGCAGTTGGCAATGCCACAGTTGAGAGCCTCTGGGTGAGGATTAAGGGACAAACAAAGTGGATGTCATTGTGGGAATCTACTATAGGCCACGCAGCCAGGATGAGGACATTGATGAATTATTCTTTAAGGAACTAAGGAATAGCTCTACATCAACCACCCTTGTCCTTGTAGGGTACTTAAGCTTGCCAGCTGTTAACTGGCACCACACAGATGATACAAACAGGTCCAGAAGAGTCCTAAAATACCTGGATGATAACTTCTTGGTATGGGTACTAAGGGAGCCAGCTGAGAAAGTTGCCCTCCTTGATTTTTTCCTTGTCAACAGAGAGGATCTCGTGAGCAAAGTGGAGATGAGCAGCCGTCTTGGCCACAGCAACCACGAAGTGATCGAGTTTAAAATCTCTGTTGTCAAGGGGAAAAGTGCCAGCAAAACTTCAACTCTGGACAGGAGAACAAACTTCAGGCTGCTCAGGGTACTAGTCAGTAAAGTCCCCTGGGAGACCACTATTGAAGGTGCTGAGGTCCATCAGTGCTGTTCACTTTTTAAACACCACCTCCTAAGGGCACAGGAGCAGGCAATTCCAAAATGTCCTAAGTGAAGCAGGCGAGACAGAAGGCTGGCTTAGCTGAGCAGAGATCTAGAGCTCAGGTAAAAAAAAAAAAGGATATGGCCAATAGAAGCAACATTGGGCAATATGAGGGAAATAAAGAGATGCTGCTTGACATTTGAGGGAGAAAATTCATGTGGCCAAAGCCCAACTGGAGTTGAAGCTGGCCAGAGCTGTGGGGAACAATAAAAATTTTTTTAAAAATACATTAATAGCAAAAGGCAGTCAAAAATACCATTGGCCTGTTACAGGATGAAGATGGTCACCTCACTAACAGAGACAGAGACAAGACAGGGATATTTAATGCTCCGTTGACCTTGGTTTTCAACACCAGTGATGGGCTTTGAGGGTCCCAGAATTTGAGGACCACGACTGTGAGAATGATAAACTCCCAGTCACCCCCAAACTTGTGCAAGATTTGCTGTTCCACCCAAATCCCTATAAGTCTGTGGGGCTTGATGGGATTCATCCTAGGGTACTGAGCTGGCTGATGTCATTGTGAGACCTCTCTGATGTTTCAGTGGTCTTCGGAGGTGCCAATCAACTGGAAGCTGGCAAATGTTTTCCCAGTTTTCAAGACTGGCAGGAAAGATGACCCTGGTAACTACAGGCCTGTCAGTCTCACTTCAGTGACTGGTAAATTTATGGGGGAGATTATTCTGGGAATTACTGAACAACAGTAATTTTCCTGCTTGAAAAACTTACTTTCCGTTCATGACAAAAGTAACTCACTGAGCTGACCAAGGGAAGCCAGTTGGTGTAATCTCTTTTGATTTCAGTAAAGCCTTTGATGCTGTCTGTTCTGGACAAACTGTTCAGCACACGGCTGGATAAACACATCATGTGATGGGTGAGCAACTGGCTCATGCTTTGGGCACAGATGGTTACAGTGAATGGGGTGACACCAGACTGGTGGCCTGCCACTAAGAGGGTTCCTCAGGGATTCATCCTCAGCCCTGTGCTCTTCAACATCTTCGTAAAGGACTTGGACATAGGACTGGAAGAGATACTATGAGCAAATTCATGGCTAATACAAAACTGGGAGGAGCTGTTGATTGCCTTGAGGGAAGAGAGGCCTTGCAGAGAGACCTTGACAAATGAGAGAACTGGGCAGGCATCAATAATTTGAAGTTCTACAAAGGGAAGGTGCTGGATTCTGCACCTGGGATGGGGCAACCCTGGAGGTAGACAGACTGGGAAAGGAGAGGCTGGAGAGCAGTGTTCTAGAAGGCTGCCCTGGGGATCCTGGTCTATGGCAAGTTGAACGTGAGTCAGCAGTGCCCTTGGCAGCCAGGAGGGCCACCCGTGTCCTGGGGGGCATGAGGCACAGCATCGCCAGCCGGGCACGGGAGGGGATTGTCCTGCTCTGCTCTGCACTGGGGCAGCCTCACCTCGAGTGCTGGGGGCAGTTTTGAGTGCCACAATACAAAAAAGACATTGAACTGTTAGAGAGCATCCAGAGGAGGGCCATGAAGATTTAGAAGGGTCTGGAGGGAAAGTCCTATAAGGAGCAACTGAAGTCACTTGGCTTGTGCAGTCTGGGGAGGAGGAGATTGAGGGGAGCAGAGAGGCAGACACGGATCTCTTCTCTTTGGTGACCATTGACAGAACTCAAGGGAATGACATAAAACTGTGTCATGGGAGGCTGAGGCTGGATATTAGGAAAAAGTTTTTCACCTGGAAGGTGGTTGGACACTGGAGCAGGCTCCCCAGGGAAGTGATCACAGCACCAAGCCTGCCAGAGCTTAAGAGACATTTGGATGATTCTCTCAGGCACGTAGTGTAGCTCTTGAGGTTATCCTCTGCAGGGCCAGGACTTCGACTCTGATGTTTTTTGTGGTTTCCTTCTAATTCAGGATATTCTCTGATTCTATGGGTTTTTTTACCACACAAGTTTTTTTTGAGTGATCACGTGGTGTTGCCTATCTTACAAAAATGTTTCCTCCAGTTCACATCACTGATCCCACTTCAGCATCTGACGAAAGCACACGGATTTTTTTCTGTTCCAGATACGAGCAAGACAGCGGTCATGACAGTGGGAGTGAAGATGCCTTCTTTGACTCATCACAGCCTTGCACACTGGTCACTTTAGGCATGAAGAAGTTCTTTATCCCTGCTACACCTGCTGCTCCCAAGGATCCAGCAAGCAGAATCCTTCCCCTGCCATCATGCTTGGGCATTTGCCTTGACTGTGACAGAGGCAGGGTAGGGTTTTATGATGCAGGCCGTATGAAGTGCCTGTATGAATGTGAGGTGGATTGCTCTGGCATAATGTACCCAGCGTTTGCTTTAATGGGCGGTGCGGCAGTGCATCTTGAGGAAGCTGTCACAGCCAAGTACAGGGAGTACCACAACGACATCTAGTGCAGTAATCTCTTTGCACTGCTGTTCTGAGACAGAAAATGAAAGTGGAAGAATTCTACCTTCGTTTTCAGTCCTGACAGATTATATTCTACCTACGTGTTGCTCACAAGCCTCTGGCCCATGAATTTTTAAAATAAATGATCCAGGCACTTCCTGCACCAGAGGAATTCTCCTGCCTTTCTTGTGATCTGTGCAATGCCGTTCTCCACAGACTTGTTTTCCTGGGGGAAGCAGGGAAGAAGTCTGACTAGCAACCAAAATTTACTCTTCAGGACTAGCAACCAAAACTCACTCTACGCGGTAGAAATCTGCCTTTTATTTAACTTAAATCCTTACATAGTCAGTTTTGTATTTAATGAAGTCAAAGCTGACGGTGTGTGATTGCCATTCTCCTTTTAAGAAATCTGCCTGAATGCCTCTGCGGGGTCAGATGCTTTCCAGTTAACCCCTGAGCACCAGTTGGGCCTTTCAGCACAAAATAGCATTTAAAAAAATATAATATAAAAGAGGAAGAAATTAGAAGTGGTGTTGAACATTTAAGTTATACTTGGAATGATGAGGGTAAACTTGAATCTGATTGCATGTTGTGATTGTAAGTTAAAACTCAAGTTCTGACACTCAGTGTCATATAGTTGGTGGTATAACAGTAAGTTTCTTCATTCTTCCAGGCTTTTACTATAAGCTATCTAAAAGAAAGTGCAATTGTACCTTAAATGTCAGAATTTGGAGTCAAAAATCAGAAATGTTTGCATGTGTGAATAATAGTACCTGGTATTTAGGCAAAAGCAAATGAGTTACTGACATGAGTAATCATACGTGAATTTTAAAAAAAAAAATCAGATGTTTCTTTTAATACTTACTTTTATAGGTTTTTTTTTTTATCTGGTAGCAGCTTGGATTTTTCTTAGTAACAATGTTAAAAATGCACTGGTTAAGTTTTGAGACCTAATTCCTGCCTTAAATTCCTGCCTTCAAATTTCAGTTCCTCTAATGTTAAAAACTGTATTACATAGTAGTTTTTCACAGAATCATAGAACCATGGGAACAGCTTGAGTTGGAAGGGACCTTTAAAGACCGTCTGGTTCCAACTCCCCTTGTCATGGGCAGGGACATCTTCCACTAGATCAGGCTGGTCAAAGCTGCATCCAACTTGACCTTGAACAATTCAATGGATGGAGCATCCACAGCTTCTCTGGGAAGCCATCTCCAATGTCTTACCACCCTTACTGTTAGAAATTTCTTCCTTATATCCAATCTAAATCTATCATCTTTTAGTTTAAAACCATTGCCCTTTGTCCCGTCTCTCCAGGCCTTGGTAAAAAGTCTCTGTCTCTCTCTCTCCATCTTTCTTTTAAATCCTTTTTATATATTAAAAGGCCATAACAAGGTCTCTCTGGAGCCTTCACTTCTCTATGCTGAACAACTCCATCTCTTGCAACATGTCTTCACAGGAGAGGTGTTCCAGCCCTCTGACAATTTTTGTGCCTCTCCTCTGGAACCACTGTATACTGGGGGCCCCAGAGCTGAACACAGTATTCCAGGTGGGATCTTGATAGAGCAGAGTGGAAGAATGATGTCCTTTGCCCTGACGGCCACAGGGCAGCTCAGGCTGCTTTCTGTGCTGCAAGCACACATTGCTGGTTTATGGCAAATTTTTCATCCACCAGGGTGCTCAAGTCCTCTGCAGAGCTGCTCTCCGTCCCCCAGTCTGTATTGATAGTGTGGATTATCTGGATCCAGGTGCATGACCTTGTGCTTGGTCTTGGGGAATCTCATGAGATCCACATCAACACTGGTGCCAGTACAAACCCTTGAGGGACACCACTCATTACTGATTTCTGCTTGGACATCGAGCTGTTGACTGTGATTCTTTGGGTGTCACTGTCCAGCCAATTCCTTATTCACTGAACAGTCCATCCACTTAAACTCTTCTCTTTCAAGTCCAGAGGTAAGAATGTTGTGGGGCATCTATCAAAGGCCTTACAGAAGTCCAGGTACATGGTATCTCTTAGCTCTTCCCTTATCCACTGGTGCAGTCACTTGATCACAGAAGACCTCTAGGTGAGTCAGGCAGTGTTTGCCCTTGGTGAACTCATTTGGCTGTCCCTGATCACTTTCTTGTCTTCCGTAAGTTCGGACCTATCTTCCAGGAGGATCTCTTACATGATCTTACTGGGAATGGAGATGGACTGCCTCTTTTTATAGAAACCTATGTATAAAAAACCAGTAGGGTGCGTGCACTATTGACTTGTGGAAAAATAAGGATCTAAAGTGAAGGATGTTTCTAATAAGTACTTGGTGCTTTCTAATTTGGGGATATGCTTTCTAATTTGGGGATATGCTTTCTAATTTGGGGATAGTGTTGCATCTTGATGAATGTGTGTGAAGTCTGCTTACTAAGTACATGTATGCAGCTGTAGAGCTGTGAAATGGGACCTGAAAATCACAGTATAGTTAAGTGAATGTAGGTCATAATGCAAACTTTTGTGGGCTTTGCTGTCTGAACTGTTGTACTGATCTGACCTGGAGTCCACCTCTCCCAGTGTCTTCTCTCCTAAGCCTCTGACTGGGGCCACTGTCAGAAAAAACTGTCAGAAGTGGTTGTCTGTGCCAGCATGAGTATGCCAGCCTTTTTGGGGCTAGAAAGGCCCAGCAAGGACAACTTCTTGTCTGGATCTCACCTGCAAATGTTTCTGTCTTGATCAGGCTGTGTGGAAATACACTCCACAGATTCAGTGTGAGTTGTGTGAGAAACACTTTGATGTCCCAGCATCAGGTGTGAAGTATGGGGTATCTTTTGGAATTTTCTCCTGCAGGAATAAAGGCAAATTGTCTCTTACTAGTTTCTGGTTTAGATTGTTATCATTATAGCCTTTCATTTCTGTCATTCCCTCCCTTTCATCTTCCCTCTTGCTGGATTGAAGCCATTGCTCTCTTTTTGCCTGCTGAGGCTGACTGAACAGTCTGTCCATAAGACACTCTGTTGCTGTGAAGGATGACAAAGTTTTGAGTTTTTCCTTCTTTTTGTAGTCCTAAAACCATATTTGCCTTTTTTTGGTTGATACCCAATACTAGGCTCATGATGAAACTTCTTCTGCAGTGTTTTTCATGTAATCCTGATGGTTAGATGTGCATGTAGGGTTTTCCCCACCTGGTGTGCTGTTTTGCATTTGTTTGTGTTGATAATGCTTGTTTACCTAGCCACTAAGTTCTGAGGGCCTTCTGCAGCTCTTCAGTCACTTCTAGACTTGGATGTTCCTGAGTAGCTTCACTGGTAACACAAACATGCCCATGTTTTTGTTTGTTTGCTTTTCCAGGTCTTGGAGCAAACGAAGTTGTAGTGAGACTCAGCAGATCTCTCTGCTGTTAAGATTTTTTGTTCCTTCCCCTTTTTTTCCCCCTCCAATATTTATTAAACCGAAAGTCAAGCACTGAAGACTCTTGCATTAGTATACTCTGTTGAGTAAGTGAGTCATGATCTTGCATGTGTGAGCTCAGCAGTCAGACAGAGCCCGGAGAAAGGATTCTTACTTCAGTAGCTGTGACTTCTCCCCTTGTGTAACTGGCAAACCAAACCAATATCACCTTGAAGCTGTAGGTCGTAGGGCTGAACTTTCTGGTGTGTCTTTTCTAGACCAAATCTCCTTCCATAAACAAATGTTTCATTTTTGATTCCTCTGTTTCAGAAACTGGTCTAAATTAGAGAGTTTATGTTTTGATTAGCACTCCATATTTCCACATTTAGATTTTTTATAACCATCTGGATTGGCATCCCCAGACCTTTTATTAGTTTATGGAAATATTCATAAATGGAACACTATTGCAGATATGAAGACAGTGTCTCAGACTCATTGATCTAAAAAAAGATTATTGATTTGAGACTATAGAAGTAAAAAACTAAAAATTTAGGGGCTTTTTTCTACCAGAGTTTCAAATTCATTTAAGGTGTGTTCTGCTATGCAATTACTTACTCTACTGGACAGAAACTGATGCTACTTTAAACATTTATCTTCCTTTTGATATATCTGTTTGTATTTATCTCGTTCTGAGTTTAAAAATTGATTTGGCTTTTGGTGTTACTTGAATACTTAGTATGCATTCCAGACAGTACTCTTTGGTTCTTACTCCAGCTTATTAAATAAAAAACACACTGTCAAGAGAAACTGACAACACGCTGTGATATTTTTCCACTACCGTGGAAGCGTCAACTTTCAGAAATACAGTTCAGCAGTACTTGCCTTTCCAGATAATTATTTTTTCAAATTTCTCCCTATGAAACAGCACTTTACAATGTAGACTAAGCTAAAAATGGTGTGGTATTGTGTGGATCTTTGTGCAGTATAGCTGTTTGGTGATTATGGTGTGACTTGCAAAGCTTCCTGCAGGTGTGAATCATGTAGACACTTTTTAGATACCTAAAGCTTTAACAGAAAGGCCTTGTTTGAAAATATTCTGAAATGTAAAAGTGATGTCTTGGTTTTTTTTTAATAAAAGCTGAAATACAGTATCTTAGTCATTCACATTATTACATCCTAGCTCCAAAGTACCCTGGTTGAAATAATTTTTCCTACAGAACATGACAGCAGGTGACTTATGGGGAGAAAATACAGCTTTGGTTCTCAAGTGTGCCCATACACCGGTACCTCTTATTTTAGGAGGACTAAAGAGTAGCTTGGACTGACTGCCAGGCTTTTACTTCAGATGCTGATGTTAGGAACTTGGCTGACTGAGCCTCCTCCCTAGTCAGGGAAGGAAAATGTGCATCCAGAAGGAACTTGGCTCCTGGGCATTTTCAAGGGAACCTACCCATTCCCTAACAGAGGAAGTCGGTGGTGCTTAGCTCTCCAACCTGAACAGCTCTGCCAGAAGACCTCAGGTTGGGTGGACCTGCCTAACTGCAGTTCTGAAGATTGGTGCTACTGCTTAAATCTGCATTCCTTTGTTTCACTCAATGTTTACATTTCTTGATGCTGTTGTTTGCAGGGTGTTTTGAAGTTCCAGGTTCTGGTGGTTGCTGCCTTCAGGCCAGCTGTGTGTGCACGTGCAAGCAACAGAGGCTGTATTCACAGGGGATCTCCCGTGAGCTGTGCCAGTGCAGTTAAAGCAGCCAGTATGTGGATGTGCATGCTTTAGGAGAGGCAGACTGACACTCCTGTGAAAGCAGCAGTATTGAAACCAAGAGCAGTATTCTGCTGAATTTCCACAGAATCACAGAATAATGAAGATGCGAAGGGACCTCTGGACATCGTTTAGTCCAACACCCCTGCCAAGGCAGGGTCACTGTCATGGTTTAGGAATGGTATTCCTCTATTAAGCGTTCCCCCAGAAACAGCCCATACATGTGCTGCTTTCTCCCTTCCTTCCCCAGTGTAGCAGGATGGAGAGGAGAATTGGAGGCACAAAGAGGCACAGATCTCCTGCCTCTCTATCAGGCTGGCAGATGGGGCCTGCAGTGCCCCTTAACAGAGAGTTGCCCACTATGAGTAAGCTTTTAATTTGGCTGCCATTCTCCAGTATGTTGTTCAAAGGTGTAAATGACAGGTTTGTTTTTTTGACTGAAATGTAGTAAAACATACAGGAGGGTGTCTGAGGAAGCACTTGAAAAGGGCTGTGAAGAATATTTTGAGTACCCCACCAGCACATGAATGCAGAGCTGTCTGGTGCTTCCCAGAGTGTTTGCCATCAGGGGAAACCTGAGATGGTTCATGGTCTTTGGCTCAGCTCCTGCTCGGAACCAAGTGTCTGAAAGCCTATTTTGAGGTTCAGAAAAACAAGTGGTGCATCTGTGTGAGAGAGAATTTCAGTTTGCACTGGAATCTCAAATTAGAAAGAAGTGGCTTTGAGTTGGCCTGAAGGATATTTCTAGCTCCTTGGCAAAATAATAAGGCTTTTTGTGTATTTATTGCCCAACTATAAACATTGCACTGAGAAAATCCAACTTAGCCTGAAAGGATCCATTTGTTTTAGCAAGCCTGCCTGGTTTGACAGGCTTAGTCCTTGTTCTTAACCCTTTTATTCCTCCTGTCTCCCATAAGACATTTACATGGGAGAAGTGGGGGGCTCAAATACTGTCTCTCAAAAATTAATTCTTTCCTGCTTATTAAGTTCTTCCTCTCTTTTTCTCTATCATACCTATATCAGCTCAACTTTTGTGCAGCTAGTGGGTTTTCTGCTCTTTTCTCAGACCTGAAAACATCTACAGCAGCAGTGTCCTCTGCTCCTCTGTTCACTCTGACTGATGAAGAAAAGAAAGAAAAAAAAATATACAGAGCTACATTTAAACTATCAGATGAAGGTGGAGAGAAACTGCCCTAGGTAGAATAGAAAACTTGGTAGGAAAAAAAAGGAAAAAAAGGACAAGTAATTTCAGAACACAGGAAAAATAACTATTTTCTTCCTTGGACTCTATGAGTGACCATTCTGCAGGGGTGGTTGAGCAGGGAAGGGAACCAGGCAGGCAGAGGAGGCTCCCACTGGTGCTGCTAAACATGGACAACCCACAGAACAACCTGGCATATTGTCCAGAACTGTTTCTGGGGTTCGTAACCCACTGCAACCTGGTGGGCTAAAACGAGAACATTCAGTTTCTTCCTATATGGTATAATGTGCAAATGACTTTGTTTCTGTCTGAACTTGAATAAAAAGATTATATTTAGACTGTCTGTGTTAGTTGATTTAAAAGATGTCCATCTCCAACAAAAATGTCTCCATATCTATCCATCCTTTCTTAGAAAGAGAACTGTGGTATAACTTAAGGGTAGAATTTATAGCAATCTAATTTAAGTGAGGCATTATGCTTTGCTATGTAGCATGCCACCATAACTAAATTGATGGGAAAAAAAAAAGCCTCTGTTGAGAAATAATCTCATAAATACTCCTTCAGAACCAAGGTAAGCAATGAACGATGATTAAAAAATGAGAATTCATTTGAGAAGTCATTTCATAACAGAATTGCAGGGATTTGAACTAACTGCTTGGCTTAGGAAAAGTGTTTAATTTCATTTCTCACAGAACCTGCCTATATATAGACATCTTGGGTATATGTATTTATATTTGTGCTTCAGTGCATGTATCTTTTTTTCTGGAAAATTACTTGACTGAGGAAGGTTAGAAGACACTGGGACTTACTCAAATAATCCTGATAACTGTTCTTAGGACCATCTTACTCAGGATTGTGCATATTGCTGGGTTAAGTGTGCTCACTGCTGCCAGGTATTTCAATTATCGAGGTGACAGGATTGTCCTTTCCTGTGCACCTGGGAGTGTACAGGGTGAAGGGACAGTCTACTTGAGACAGAAGGACCTGGGTCAGTGCTGGTGGTGCATCCCCTCTACTTGTGAACATTAAGCCAGAAGAAGATGGGAAGATGTGGCATTGTACCCCAGTGGTGCTAGCAGGATTACTTTTCCTCAGTTTTTTCCTCACCAAACCTGTAGACAGCACAGACACTTTCAGCTCCCTCCCTGCTGTTTCTTGGGACTTACAATAAGACTCTAGAGTTGGGAATGATGTTAGGGAGCACCTTTCAAGTCCAGTTCCTGTATCTGTAACCTGGCAGAAATTCTTTGTGGCCATGTCCACAGGATGTCCATTCAGGGTCTGGAAGAAGCTTGCTTTGTGGACTGCTGGAGAGCTAACTAGCAAAGGAAACAGGTTTTCCACAGGCATTCCAGACTTGAGCTGAATTTATCACTTCTTTCCCTATTTAGAAGACGCTGTAAATCTGGTACCTCCTGATACTCCAGGGTATTTATGCAGGTGTGAATTCATTCATGTTGGTTTTATTATGACTTTTTCCTGCCTCACAGGGAAACAGGAAAATGTTTACACAAAGTAAATGTAACCCAAAGTGTTGATTTATCTTTTTTAAAATGACAATAGAGTTCATTTTAGAGAGCTATTGAGAGAAAAATAAGGATGAAGAAGGATAAGACTAGGACTTATTATGAGAAAAAACTCCACATATAGTCCCAGGTTTGAACAACTTTAATTTTATTTTGGAGCACTTTGGTTTTTTCCAGACATAAAAAAGGATGAGAAATGTATTTTCAAGATACTAGAAAAAAAAAGGATGTACCGGTAAGATTTTTCCTCTGTAAATTCTAGTTGTTCTCCAAATACCTCAATTCCCTTGCAAATTCATAATTTTTAGTTATTTATTTATTTATTTGTTAACCTTATGCAGTTTGTATTTTGTGAGGCTGCATGGAGGCAGGCTGGCCGGCTCTAAGCCCCATCCAGTTCCCCATGCACTAGCCAGGCACCTGTGCCCCTGGCAGGCACAGCACCCACAATGGTGCCTTACTGCTCCAATCAAAGGGCAGTAACACACAGCATACAGATTCGTGGTGTAAATGCATTCAAGAGCCACTGAGTACAAGTTTATCTTCCAGCACCCCTTTTGTGACTTGTTGTGAGAGCAGTGAGTACAACAGGACACATTGTCTTGTTGAGCCTTTCCATGGGGCCCTGCCAAGTTTTTTTTGTTGGGTCTCAGATGCTGGTTTTGGAGCAGAGTGAGCAGATGCCCTGGCCTCTTATCCTGGTTACTTGTGCTCTGCTGTTGTCCGTGTGGGCGGATGGCCACTCTCCCTCAGAGTTTCAGCTCTCCCTGCTCAGGAGTCTGGGACCCCTCTATGACCACTAACATTGAGGTTTTGCCAGTTTATGAAAACTTGTCAAGGTGCCCTGGCGTGATCCTCTGCTCCAGGATACGCCTGGCTGGGCTAGCTCCAGGTTAATCCTAATAAAGCCAATTGTGTGTATTGGTGAGCCTGGAATACATAATAGGGCAGTAAGGAAGAAATGTTGAAATATTTTTAAGAATGCATAGTCCAAACATGTTGATAAGTAGAAACAAAAATCGTTAGGAGAGATGGGCCATCTGGTTTCACAGCAGCCATCAGCAGTATTTCCTGGGAGACGGGCTGAGCCTTCTTTGTTCTGCCTCATGTACACTCAGTGTGTGCTTTGCTTTGTACAATCTGCAATCTCACAAGTACCCATTTCCTTCTTGTGGCAGGACATAGCCTCCCCCTCCCTACCACTGATGGTTGGTGCAGATATGGAAAAGATAACCCAGGGGCTGAAAGGCCCAGCAAGGGGTCTTCTTTGGCGGCGAAAGGGCTCGAGCCCCAGCTAAGAATCAACATCTTAGTCTGGAGCGCAGATGTGGAAAGAGATAACAGAGATATTCTTGACTGAGAGACACTGTTTTACAAACTGAAAAAGACACACGAGTTAGCACAGAGGCAGAAGCCTTCTACACACACACCCTGAGCGTGTGAGGGACTTCTCCCCGGTGTTTGGACGCAGATTCTGCGGTTACTTTCCTGGGAATTGAGGGAAAGGATCTCGATGTGTGCCCCACCAACAACTGGATGGTAAGATACACTGGATCCTAAGTTATATTATTTCTTCGCTAGCTGTAAAATTAACGGTACCTTTAACCTTGCGCTGTATATATCTACTAGTAGCTTCCTTTTATCCTTATTCCTGTGTAGTATATAGTTTGTTTTAAGTCTTATGTCTGTTGGTTTTGTGTCTATTGAATAAATAATTCATTCTATAGTAGACCGAATCAGCCATTATTAAAGAACTTGCGAGCGAAAGTGGGTCTTGAGGTGCTGGCCACCCCAATAAAGCTACTGCCTGCTGCCAGAGGCCTGGGCAAAAGGCAGAGACTTAGCTAAAACACTCACATCCATTCGTAACACTTCTCAAGGGAGAGGTGAAAGATTTAGAGTTGTGTGAAGTGCTCTTTGACTTGGGACCAAACGAGGCTTTTGTGTATTTTCCAGTGCTGCTGGTAGTAGTGGGTTGTCCTCAACAAAGCACAGAAGAAATGCAAAGGCACAAGGACTGGCTGCTTTGAAGTAAATCTGGGAAATTTTTCTTCTCCTTTGAACTGCAAACCCAATGGCAAAGCCATTGCTCCAGTGACTACCTTTCTGTTCCCTTTGATATGGCACATACAAAGCAAATGTATGCTAGAGAGTGACAATCAAAAGGCTTTGAGAAGCAAAGGATGAGAGAAATAATACTTATTTTCCACAGCTGTTATGCTAAGCAGTACACAGCCTGTTGAAATAGCGTTCAACAAGTAAATTTGCAGAGAACAACTTGTTGAAAATTAAGTTAAAATCTTGCCCCTCCCCACTGTGACTCAGTGGATGATTATACAGTGTTTCACTGTTCACATCAATATTTCACATTTGCAATGTTTTTGCTATAAGCAATTTAGGTTTGGTTTTGCCAGTTTCTACACTGAGAAATCTGCTCGAAGTTCTTAAGTCATCACTAGGGAATTTGAGAATAATATTCTTTATCAATCCAAGAAAGATTTCTTAGTCACTTCGTTGATTTCTTAGAGTCCATTTGTTCCTGTTATGGAATTAGCAAAAAGTGAATTTTTTACACTTGATTATTTCTTTTTAAAATTATACAGATCTTTTTTCTCCCTGTGATTCCCTCATTTGTTGAAGATACCAAAATGAAAAGCAGGTTGTATTGAGGAAAAAAACCAAATAGACAAAAAACCAAACTTACAATTTTTTCTAATTTCAAAACAAAATTATATTTTATTTTAAAAAGGACAAAACTCTAAGTGATCTATGAATTACATCTTCCTGAACTGAGACTAAGAAAGTAGATATTTAATGCAGACATAATTATTTCTCCTTTTCAGTGCAAACAAGATTTCAACCATGTTCTTTAACCTAGCATATCTGCCTTTATGGCCTGAGTTTACCCAATTTCCAAAGCAAGTTTAGGTTTCATTCACACATTTACTTTGTGTGTGACTAAGATGTTCAGTCCCAAACCTGTTGAAGCTATGAAATGGGCTTTGTTCCACGGCTTGCTGAATCAAGTAATAGATCAGAAGGAGACAGCTTTAAGCCAAGATACTGAAAAATGAATAAAGGATATGATTATTCATTTTGCAGAAAGATTAGATAGTGTTATAACTTCGTGATACAAGAACCTGCCAGTTTTATTTCTCTTTTCTGTAACTAAGTTACCAAAACATTTTTATCTCTCTGCCCTTCCCCTTCTTATAAAAGGTTTAGCCTAAATGCTTGCAAAATATTGTATACGTTGACATAAATAGTGGTAGGAATACTTAAGAGATAATTAAGTTAGTTTGCTTCATTTAACAGCTAGGGCTTTTGATCTTAGCAAAGTCCTAAGACTACAATATTGCAAGTTACCAAACTGTTGAAGAGGAAGGACAGCCCTGTTTTACATGTTCATTAACAAGGTCTGATCTGATCCTTGGGTGGTTCATTTGACACAGTTAACATCAACAAGCTTCCGATTATTTAAGTTTTGTGTTAAATTTTTCACATTTAATTATTAAAAAATATTGCTGGATTCAATAGAAGAGAGAAAAAAACATGTGTTGAGCCTCGACAGGGAAATACCAAGTAATCTCTCATTTTGAAACACAGCTATACTGTACTTAAGAAAGTACTCTATTGACAAAATACTGACTGATCATTTCCTTCTGCAGAATATGTTCCAGACAGCAAGGCTGTCAAATACAAAGCCAAGCAAATGAAAACAGCTTTGAGAAGGTAATTTAAACATATCTTGACTGTATTAGTTTAAAGACCTTACCACTGAACTTCCATAGCTTCATAAATTCCTGAATAGACCCCAAAAGAAGCCAAGAACAACACATTTCATTAAACTCCAAGCTAGTTTTCTGCTGAAGAGATGCAAGTGTATGCTCACATGGAAGTCACAGAATGATTAAGATCTGAACAACAGACACGAAAGCATATCATATTGAAAAGAAAACCTAGATTCCTGCAAAGAAATAGCCTTGGGCTTCTTTGCATTTCAAAAACAATCTCTGCAGCTTCACTTCTTCCTCACCTGCATGTTTCACTTTTCATTGTGTGATCATTTTTACACAGAGTGATGACAGGTGGCTGGAGTTCTAACCTCTGAAATCATAGCAGTTAGCATGATCATTTCTGCTTCTACCTAAACACTCAGGTTCAGTTTTAAATAGGTATTTCTTCAGCTCAAAAGCCTGGCACTGTGCTATCTGGAGTCTTCCAGGTCTGACAATTAACATAATTAAATAGTGAGCTTAGTTCCATTAAGCTGTTGTCATTAAACCATGCGCATGGTGATGCCTTGTAGAGGCTGCCCTGGAGCAGAGGCTAGACGGAGTGAAAGGATAAAGGGTAGGTATTTATTGAAAGGCCTTCACAGGGCACACCTGTGCAGTGCAGGAGTCGTGCAGATACTACGCCCAGGATGGACACAGTCACACGTTTTTCGGACAGATATAAGTTTTGTCCATTTGCATATCAGAGATTAATTGTCCAATTACAGCTTCAGGCAGTGCAGTCCCATTCTCTCAGTTTGCTCCCCCCCAAACTCACTTTTGTTTACATTTCTCGGGGCCTGAGACAGTGAGGTGTCCTTGATTCTCAGGCCTAGAGAGGAATTGTTGTGTCTGACAAAAATGGGAAAAGCAGTTGCTAACATTCTGTATGGAGTTCAGAGTTATACACTAAAGAATTGCAGGATTGCAAATATATGAAAATATAAAAGCTAAAATCGTAAGGCATCACGGGGATCACAGCACCTCTTCTGAACTGTTGTGGGTACAGCCCAAAGAGAACCCTTCTCAAACAGTGTTTTTAGTGAAGAAAAGTATTTAGTCCTTTATTCTTCAAAACTGTTATATTTTCATTAAATACTGGAAAGCAATAGGTAGAAGCTGTAAGTTAGAGCCTTCCCCTATTTTTGTAAGGTAGTGCCTTGCACTTTTCCTGAGGGAAGCAAGCAGCAAAGCCTGCTACAGGAGGAGCAGAGTCCATTTTCTGGGCTACTGGCAGTGTTGTTGCCCACTGCATGTTGCACACAAAAGTTGCAGACCTTTGCCTGGCTGGTTTTTCACTACCATTTTCACTACCAGTCTGAAGTTAGTAGGCGGCAGAGCTGTCCATGCTGGGCAAGAGGGATTATACTGGGTACCCTCCCAGAGCGCCTATGGGGCACATGCCTGGGATGAATTATGAGGGAAAGATTAGGCAACAGTACATGGGAATCTCTTCTGCAACAGTACCCGTGGGGCCCCGCCTGTGTCCTGGCCATGGCATGGCTGGCCAGCAGTTGAGGGGCACTGCTGGACCAGGGCCACAGACCCCTTCTAAAGGGCCACCTGGAGATCCAGAGGAAGGCTGTGGATTTGCGCAGACAAGCAGCTGAGGTTTAGATGTGTCTCCTTTCTGCTTGACCTGATGACAGACCATAATGCCACAAAGAAAAATCTGATTACATCATGTAAAGGCCAAGGAACATGTATTTCTACTTGGAATGCCACGGAAGGCAAGGAGGCTGCGATAAAAAAGGGGAAGCTGGAAACAGGATACCTGCTTAAATGTAAAATGTACAGCTGAAATTGATATACTGCACTGCTCAAAGTGAGTTGTGGGATTGCTGCAGGTGGTAGAGATATAGATGTATTAATTTGTGCTATATGGATAGAGGAAGCTCTCTGTTAGGGTGTATTTCAACGCAGACGAATATAAATTCGCTGCTATAAAGGCAAAGCATTTCTAAATGTCAGCGAGTAAAAAAAAGAAAAAAGTACTTAGAAGGTCAAAAACTGACTATCTGAATAGTCTGTGCCAAGGAATGTCTGGTCGCAAGCACTCACAGTACCAACCAGTTAAAAACTCTGTTCCTTTAGAGAAGAAGTTATTTGCTTCGACTTCAGCGTGTCTGGCCATTCATTTGGATGATATATGTGAGATTTTAGGAATATGGCCCTTCCAGTGACCTTAGAAGGAGTCACGTGCACAAAGCTTGTGGCCCCAAACAGCTCTTTCTGAGGAGCACCCGAAATGAAATCCTACCATAACCAGAGCCAGATGTTCCAAATTGTGATCCAAGGGACCCAGCCAAAGACCAGGAACGCCCAGTGGCAGGTCTGTAAGCGTAGCGGGAATTCCTGTCTAGCAGCAAGGAGTGGCCCGTGCCCAAAAAACTCCAACCATCCAAACCACAACACGAAACAAAACGAAATAAACCAAACCAAACCAAACCAAACCAACAAAATCCCCAAACAACGAACACCGTCCAAAACGTAAGCAAGCAAAACAGACTAAATAAATAAACCGACCTCAAAGCAGACGGGCCCCGCCGCTCTCCCGGCCGGGCCGGCGCGCTGTGGCGCGGCGCTGCCGGCAGAGGGCAGCACTGCACCGAGCGGCCGCGGCTGCGGGGCCGGCGCGGGGCCGCCGCTCCCGGCCCGGGAGCGCGGAGCGCTCTCACGGGCTCTTCTGCCACGGGGAAATGGGCGCCTCCGCCTCCCAGCAGGACAGCCGGGGCACCCCAGCGGCTGCTCCCGCAGAGCAGCTGCAGGGCTAGCGAGCGGCAGAAGAGGCACCGGCTTGCCAAGTCTCACCTGTGAGCTTAGCGGTTGCCTTGGCGGGATGCCAGGGGAGATCCCCAGCCCCGTAGGAAGTACCTGGGAGTCCTGCAGCCCCTCCAAGAGCTGAGAAATAGAAAAGAAACGCTTTGCCAGCAGGTTCCCACACAGAGTGGAAGACAGCAAAGGCCAGGTCGCGGCTGGATTGCCAAAGAGCCGCCGAGTCTTTGCTTACCCACATTCCGCATACGGAGGTGGGACAGGTGAATCTGTGATCTGTGTCACTGGCAGAGCTGGGCACTATCGTGGTGTGGCCATCTGTGGGCCATCTAGGTGTGACAGGAGATGCAGGATTACCACCCCTGCACTCTGTCTGCTTTTGTTGCACTGGTGCTAAGACAACTGCTGCAAAGCACAAGAACAAACTGCGGGCTGTGTGCACTAGGTACGCACTAGGTACTAGGCAGGATATACACATTAGGCATACATTTTACAGGGATAAAAATCTGCTGTGCCCTACTAGTTGATATAAGAAAGAGAGATTTCAAAGGCTAGCCAACAGGCAAGAACGTAAGACACATGTAATGAAATAAAATTGAGGAAAAGGCATATGTGTTCACTTGGCAGTGCTGCGGATCAGGCCTATGTACAGAGAAAGACATTTCTATCTGCACTTGGTTAATGCATTTACCAAACATGCTTTGGACTTGCAGTTCCAATTTCTTTAGATATGCCAGAAGCACTCAGCTGTGTGCCACCATCGCAGGAAGAGTTAAAATGCAGTGCTGCACTGGGCACTAGGTCTGTTTTCTTGACTGCAGGATCACCAGGCGGGTTGCCTGTGTGAGTACATGAGCCAACCAAAAATATTACACACCTTTTCTCTTCCTCAAAGAGTTCTGAGTTCCAGGCATGCTTTTGAAACACCATTATATTTTCATTCAAAATTAAATTTGAAGACACACCAACTACCTTCTCTTCTGCATCCTTGCCACACTTGTAGCTGAGAGACAGTGTCCTGTTCACAGTGCCTATGCAATGCCTACCGCTGCCTTTGTTCCCCCCGCCCTGTGCAGGGGGACAATATGGTCTATGGGCAGCAAGTGGCCCCAGGTGAGATGAAGCAGAGTCTTCCTCTGGCTGAGCTGAGGTTGTCTCATCTGGAGGCTGTTCTTGGCATATGTTCACTACACTCCCAGAAGGACATACAGCTTGTTCTAGTACTGAACACTCAATTTGCAGGCACTGTGCGTCCGAGGCTATAAATAATTGTAAAACCAAAGGACTTGGAGACAATCACACTATCATTTCTTAATCTGGTAATGAAACCATAGGTGGAAAGAGGACACAACACCCATTTACACAACAGGCTTCTCAGTCTAGAGGACTTTTTTTTAAAATTCGTTTTCTGGATGGGGCTGTAGCCATCTAAAGCAGTTTCTTGGGTATCTGAATATCTGAATCTCCTACTAAGCAATGCAACTATTTAGCTTTGGAAAGGCTCTCTACTGACAAGTATATCAGCAAGAGTACCTTTGTTTTTTTATTTTCTTTTATGCAACACATAGGAGACAATCTTTTTTCCCATGATCAACTCGGTAAATTATTCCTTCATAATAAAAGCTAAATATGAGAATAATTGATGCAGAAGGGTCTCAGCTGTGGTGTGAGTTGATCTCTGATAGCTGTGTCCTGACATAGGGTAACCTAACATGTCCTTAACCATTCCCCACACAGGAGTTTGCACAGATTCCTGAGACAGTACTGGTAGTGTCCCCCTCTCCTGCAGCAGCATGGCTTCCCTGATTGAATTTTATGTATGATGGAGTTCAACAAATCGCCCACTTTCCTATGCAGATGTTTCCTGAATTTTTAAAGGTCTTTATTACATCCCTTCCTTTTTTGTCCCTTCTTTTAAAGTACAACCCTCTCTGCTAAATTCTTTAATCTGTCTCTAAAAGTCATGCTTTCTAGCTTGCTGACTGCCTCCCCCACCCTCACCATGCTTCTAGTCCCTCTCTAGTGGCTCCTATTTTTATGGAAAACAGGCCCAAAACTGAACACGGAGCCAGGGAGAACAGGCAAGTGCTTCACGTCTCGTATTTGCAAGCACGTCATGTAGAGTCTGAATTACATATGTCTGTTTTCTCACACTCTTAATACCTTCTTGCCTGTAAGTTTCAGCAGGTTATTTTTTTCTCAAAGGGGAAAGAAAATTTATTCAAGAAGGACACTGCTTCTCTGAGGGCAGTCCAGACACCTTCTAGCTAATTAGACACATGAAAGATATAAAACTATTGTTTTTGAAGGTGTTGACCTTTGCTAAGCCAGTTTCACAACATCTGGGGCTTGATATCTGCTGGTTTTATAAACTGTGTTCTTGAAGATGGTCCTGGGAGAAGAGTGGATTGTTTTGGCAAGTTCAGCTACTGCAGTGTCCCTGAGTATGTCATGGCTCACATTTCCAAGGGATCCAGCATGCTGACTCTTTGTTCATGTGTTTTATCTGCTTTTTGCATCTTTGTGCTTTTTTTTCATGGCTTATTACCTCAGCCCCGCTTAGTAGCGTCATGACTTTATTCTACAATTAGCCCAAAACCTGTAATCATTTTCTCCTCTCTGACACATCCACACTGGTTTCTCTGAATCATCTGTCCTGGTTTAAGGACTATGCCATCAGTGCTGTGTCATGGTTAAGTGAAGAAGGGATCTGTTTCAGACCAAGACTGCTAAATCACATTTTCTGTAAAGACCAGTGATGTAATTCTGTATTACAGTTTTAAGGAGCAAAGCTGATTCAAGATGCTTCTGACCACACTGCCACCAGCTGCCTGACTGCTATTTTCACACCCCCAGCAGACATTTTTTAAAAGGAGAGTGACTGATACTGCATGGGTGAGAATGAGCAATGTGCAGTGGGAAAGGGTGAACATCTTGGGCAATTAAACCACATTATGAAAATGTAACATGCAATAATGAGCTAGATACCCTGTAACCAAGTACCAGAAGAGGCATTACAATGATTTCTTCTTTCTCTCTTTTTTTTTCTTGTATGATTTATTTTTATTCAGATCTCTTCTGCTTGTCTTTGACTATAAACAATGCTGTCAGGTTTGTGGAATTCTCTCCATTATTATGCTGTAATTTAACTAGATAAGCAATTTTCTGATAGTTACACTAGGAAGTCTATTGGGAGCCTGAGCACTAGTGATCAGCACTGACTTCAGAGTAGAGTCAAGAGTAGACTCCAGAGTAAAGTCTGGAAGCCTTATTTTACTAAAAATAGCTATTTATATATTGCTCAGGGAATTATTTTATTCCCAAAACTGATTCGATAGGTGCTTTGAAACTTTCCTCTAGCAGTGATTTTAGCAATGTCTTCCTTACTCTTTTGATCTGCTGATGCCAGCCCATCAAATTGTGGAGGGCTTGGTTACAGTTTTACACCTGCTTCTGAAACAGGGTGCAGCAGAGGATTTCCTCCACGGATGGCAGAGTAGTTATTTTATGTTGGGAAATATGACTAAAATACTCCTAATAGGGTGGCAAGAGAGCAAACAAGCCTCTGCAGGCTCCTCCACAAGGAATCCTGTCTATCCATGCAAATATGGGTAAACTGAGGCAGATGGTTCCTGGGAGCAGAGGTAGTGGAGTGGCTGCCTGAGTTCTGGCTGGCCAAGGGTGGTTGCAGGAGGCCACCCTGTCAGGAGGGACTCCCTGAACACAAGGCAGTGACAGTCATGTAAAAGGGCTCTAGGGAACCTGGCAGTGACAGTCAATGTCAGGCAGCAGAGATTTTTCACTTTCCGTGGAGGGGAAGGTTCATTTAGTGTGCGTGTATGTGATGGAGGGGTAAACAACAGAAAAATCCAGCAAGCTCGACCTCTAACATCCCCGTCTGTGACTCTGGATAGAAATGTGGGGTTTGTTTTTCAGAGCAGTTCTGAGATCCACATGTTTTCACATGCATGAATCACACAAATGGGACATTGCAGCCAGAAAACAGCAGGGAGAAACAAATTACTGGTCAAGTTCCAAATTTGCTTACACATTGCAGAGGTTGTACATAAATGCAGATGTTTAATATATGCTTTTGTGTAAGGGCAAGAGCGTATCACTTAATACATCTTACTGTGAGATGTATTTTTTCTTGGATGTTTATAGAGATACCTTCATAATGGTCCTTTTAAAATATATCACTTCCTTTAGCAATTACAACTATTTGCTATCATTCACTTAACTTTGGAAAACTCTAATTCCAGCCTGATAGGCAAAGGAAACTTTAAAAACATTACATTATTTCTCTGCTTTGGGAATTGATATTATCACATTCACTGCTCTGTGAAGATAGCTGGTAAGAGGAATAAAAATCGATATTATTTAAAAAGTTCTTGCATCATGGAACTTTGTTTGAGTTGCAATGAAGTGTCTCAACATCAATCAGTGCCTTTTCCACAAAAAATGATTTCATGAAGCTGTTGATTTTTTGGAAGGAGAAACACACAACAGATTCCTATCAGTTTCTTAATGAGCATATTCACAGTTCAGATACAAGAGGCTGTATTTCAGGTTACACAAATACTAGATTTTAATCCCATGATCACATACCTGTTTGCCAGGCACCTGCCTAATTGTGCTCAGAAATAGGTTGCTTCAGTGCTTTTCAATCACTATATCTTATCCACTTAGTGTTTTGCTGATGAACTTAGCAAGATATCTGTTGGTGCCTTTTTAGTAAGGCCTTTTTAAGAAGTTTATGGATAGAGCAAGATGCATGGGATGGGGACACTTGCTTTGTTGTCTTTTAAATATTTAGTCTCCTGAGATGATTTTTCATTATAAAAAACTGTTCTGGAGGCTGAAGTGCTTCTTCATCTTGCTATACTTCCAGCTTGGATAATAACTATATAACCTTCTTTGTCGGTAATGGCCCTAACTAATGCCTTCTTTATGAGGAGTGATGGAAAAAATTGTTGTGCTTTCACGATCAGGCTTTTTCCTTTATTTCCCCACCTTGGAGGATCCTGTGATGTCATTCCACAGCAGGTTTCCCTGGCAGTGAAAGTGATATAAACCCTCTCTTCCTTGTTGCTAGTAGCTATCCATGCTAAAATGCAGTGCTTACTCAGGTCGTTGTGCAGCTCCACTAAGGGTGTCCTGACTTAAGGCTGATCTACAAAGCTTTCTGTAATGTTCAGAATATGCCTAAAATTCAGTACCTGCAGTCATAATGGACAAATTCAGCTGGTGATGGAGTTGCCAACTCACCTGAGGTTTTTTTACTGCTAACTGTGGGGGAAATTCTCCCATAGAAGTAGAGAGTACTGTAAGTGAGGAAAGGGGGTGCTCCCTGTTGGTCTTGATGTACTCCATGAGTTCCAGGGAGCTCAGGGCATTCCTGGTCCAGCAGTAGGCCTGTCAACCAGAAGGGGTTAGACCAAAGGATTTGGCTCAACACTCCCACTCGAGGAGGCAGAGTCCTCCAGTGCACAGAGCTGAGTCACCCTCTCCATTTGAGCGAAGACACCTGGTTTGTTTACTTTGATTACTCTCTGAAAAATGACTTGAACATGCAAAGGGTGCTTGGGGCAATAATGGCAGTTTTGTAAGCTGGGTATTTGTGCCGTGACACTGAGAAGAAGTAGTGTTTACTTTGATGGTTAAAATAAAAATAATTCCACGAGATACAAAGAGCTGTGTCCACTTAAAACAACAGTGAACTTGTCCCTCTTTTGTTGAGGACTGTGCACCTCTGCATGGCAGATCTTCAGTTTGGGTGCTGATGTTCTCTTTAGATTTGTCAGTACTCTGGGACTCAATGTTTTAAGTGCAGAAAAAAATGAGGTTCTTCTCTTACTTCCTGTTCTTCCGAATGTGAAATTCCATGCTGATGTCTCCTATTTCTTAATTCAGGGACTAGGTAAATCCATTATCAGCAAATGTCATTTACCTCAAACAATCTTGTCATAATTCCAGTGGCCAAGACAAACATATCTGTCTGAACAGCCAACCTGACCAACTTAAATACTTTTGCTCCTTACCTTGCTTCCTGGCATAGTCCGGGTATGTGAAATTCATTGTCCTGGCAGTCCATACATTCCCTTGATGATTGAAAGCATAGGAATGGTTATTAATTAAGGAAGAAGAAGGCCTCCTGCAGCTAGGATCACAGCCATTAAGTTAGCAGGCAGAACCAGTCACTAGTGTTTCACTTTCAGGTCTCTCTATATTGTTAGGATTATTCTTAAAGATGGTTGAAAGGTGGAAATAGATCTTTTTCAAGACCCAGTCCTGCTGTACACTTGGCCACTGTCCTACAAACTAGATGAACAACATAGTAGCCTATTATATAAACTAAAAAGAAGTTAAAAAACAATGTTCAGCCATTCAGATCACTTGCAGAGAGAACCTATCCAGTCTGAAGGGGTGCCTGTACTATGATATTTAAATAGATGTTTAGTGCATTATAGTCAATACTGTCCATGTCTTTAAATAGAGGTTGAAATCTAAATAATAATAAAACCATTAAACCAGCTGCTGTCTGCAAAAGATGCCATTGACAAAGATGCTGAAGCATGAAGGAGAAAGTGCTGACCAGGCAGCAAGCAATGATTTACCACGAAAAATACATTTTATTTGCAGTTACTAGATACCAACAAAATAAGCATGAAGTTTGGACCTTAAAGGCCTCAGTGGAGAGTTTCACCTCTGACATCACTGTGACTGAGATGCTACTCACTGTGCTCCCTCTGGCCTTACTGGGTGAAATGAGACATACTATACCCTCGTGCTGGGTTTAATTCATATCTTAGCATGTCTTTGCTGGAAATGCTGCATGAGATTGTGCAGTTTTGCTTTCGTGTTGTGTAACAAAGTGAGTCTGACTTGTGAAATGCCCTCTGAACACATCAGTAACATGCTCTGTTTTCTGGACTGTCCTGAAAGTTAAAGATAGCTCTAACATGAGGAATCACTGCATAGGGAAACATAGCAGCTATGCCTACCTGGGTATATCTATGTCTCTTTATTTCAGTCACTTCCATTTAATAGTTGAGATTTTGAAGCCTTCTGACAGGCATTTTATTATAAATGCTAATTATTTTATAGGGACTAGTTGCTACCCTGGTTTATTTTTCCCTTCCCAATACTCTTTATGATACACGAGATTTTTTTTTTACTATTTGTGCTGCCATCACTGTTAAATCTGGAGAAAGGATAGTTTTGATGGCTGTGGTTGTTGAGGTATTCATAATGAGAAAGGCTCTTTTGAAAGCAATGAGATGGTGTTCAAAATCAAGAGAAGACAAAATCCAGGGTCCTGAAAGGAAAGTTAACTTAAAAGAAGTCAGAAATTTAGGATTACTTCAGCCAGAAGGAAGAGGAGGGATGTGTGGAGAGGGATGAATCCAAGAACAAACAGCCTGATAATGCTATAAGATGTTAAGATTCAAGTGTTGGTTCAGAAAAGTAATATGATGTAAGCAGTATATAATCCAGAGTCATGACCAATTATATTTGAGAGGGATTTGCTTATTTTACTCAGTGGTATTACATTTCCCCTAATGCACAGCACATCCTAAGGGACAAATCCTCTTCTCCCAGCTGGCTGCATTGACACACACTACTTTCCTGATGTTTGAGGAATTTTGCAGAAGTGCAGGTTGCAAATTCCTTAGGGTAGGACTGACAGAGCCCTAATCTGCATTAAGATTTTGAGGAGAGAATGGCCAAGTGGGGTGTATGAGAATAGTAGGGATTAATGAGGTACCACTTCCATCTGCATTAAGCAACACAGGCTGGAGGTCAGAGTTCCGCCAGTCTCTTCCAACCAACAAGGGTACCAAGATGACAAGAAAATGCTTGTATTTGTAGCAGATATATCTGAGCTGTGTCTACAATTTATTGTAAAGTTATAACTGCATATGTTCCCAGAGACTAGGGAGAGTATGAAAGTCATGACAATATTTTTAGAAAGGTGAGTGAAATGACCTGAGTAATTTTAGGTCAATCTTGCATTGATTTGTGGCCAAAAGATGGAATGTTTAAAAGATTGAAGCAGAATTAATGGCAGTCAATAGGGCTTAAAACGAAATAGGTTTTGTCAAATGTACTTAATTTAATTGCTTGAGATCATGGGTTAAGTTGATTAGAAGTATACTGGTTTTCTTGAACTTCACTTTTTTGGACACATGACAGTCTGCCGTGTTGCTTCCACAGCCTTGACCATTGTCTGCTTTAGGATTTTGTGGAGATTTCAGGTATTGTCTATAGCTTGGTAGCCTTTATTTGCAGCTGCCTGAGCCTTGGCATGCAACTGACAGGGCAGCCTTGTCTGTGAGTCACAGATACCTTCCCTGAGAACCCCACCTAGCTGGACGGCCCTTTGGAGTACAGCAAATCACAGCAGGTTTTTCTTTAGCAACTGTTATTCACGAAATTGTGGTATGTTCTTCTGTCATTTAGTGTGGATGCAGTTACTCATGTAGGTTGTTCTGGTGACTCAGGTTACACTGAATTTAGGTGCTCTCACAAAGAAATGGATGGTGAAAATGTGTGAGGTTAGGAATGCACCATGGGAATGTTTTGGAGTCTGATCAATGGCCTTACCAAAGGAGATTTATCAGCTTGGTGTCTAGCTTGCTTTCATGGTATAAAAGTCCTTTCTAGGGTATTGTACCTAACTGTTTATGTTCTTACAATCTATCCATGAAAATCATAATTAGAGAGCGTAATAGTCAAAGTGAGAAAATGTATGCCTTGAACAGTCCTATCAAGGGTTAAGGTAAATAAAAGCTCAGTACTTTATGAGGAGTATACCAGTTGGCTGATGTCTTTCTCCAGGATGTATGTAGATTGGCCTCAATTTTTAGGTTTCTGGCAGAAGATACTTGGTGTCCTTTCATAGCTTCTGCTATTTTTTACTTGAATACACTTATGAACTGATCAAACATACAGCAGTGAGCACCCACCATTAATTACGGAAGTACTCATCTTCTCAGGTCTGATTCTTCACTGAAATGCCTAAGCTCATACTAAAATATGCATTATGTTAGATCCTCAGCTGTTAAGGTTTTATTTAGCACCATTAGCTTATCTACAGTCATTAACACCAGTTTGATTTTGCCTATGAGATTCCAATTCATGTCATTTTAAGGCAAGCACTTGAAATTCACTTGTCTCTGGTATTTATATTGAGCATCAAATGGAAAATTTTTTAGAAGCAGACATGTCATCTCTAGGGAACAAAAAGAGCCCTTGACTTCCCTCTAACTTCAGTAAACTATTCCCTTCTTGTTTCACAACATGGCTGACTGGATTTATTTGTCATGTGCCCCTCTAATTCAATGTTCAAATCCAAACATGACAAAAGGAAAATAAATAATGGACCCTTTGTTATGTTCCAAATCTCCAAGGCGTTTTTTAAGCCAGTACTTTGACTGTGCCTAACGCTTTAGTATAGAATAGAAAAAAAGATAGGGGAGGACAGTCAGCTGTTCTGTCAGCCCTACAAGGCCAGAATTTGACACAGAGAGAGGAGTACAAACACACAGAAAATGCAACTATTTGAAAGGATAATCCTTTTGGAAGTGCAACTTGCAACATCTATCTAGAGCATGAGAAGTACTGTATTCCAGTGAGATTCCTATAGATACTGAGCTGATACATTGACTACAGTTTTTATGGTGTGAAGAAATAAGCACATGCCTAGAAGTTTTGCTGACTACAAATTTATTTGAAAACTTACCTGATTAGAAACAGCCAACTAAATCAAGGGCCTATAAAATTTTTGCTGGTATTGCACCCATAGCAAAATATTATGTGAAAAATCCAGTGACCTATCATAACTCTGTACTCTGTTCAGTATCTCTAAATCCTTTCTTATTTTTACTCCATCATCTCATACTGCAGTAACAAAGAACAGATAGCTGAATCTGTTTAATAAATCATAGTCTGATTTTTTTAACCTATATTGAGTAGATATGCAAAATGCACATTGATTTCTCTAAACATAAAGAAAATGACACTTAGAAAATTCGAAGAAATATGAAAATGCATAATTTTCTTTCTTTCTAAGAAAGAAAATGCATAATCACACTATCATAAAATTTGGTAACAGTTTACTTTAAAGAAAATAAAGTTATACACTTTTCAGATCATCACATGTATTATCACTAATCAATCTTGCAAGATGCATCTTCATTCATTGTACTTAGGAGAGTGCTTGATTTCATTATGATAATTTTCTAACTCAGAACATATTTTGTATCTGAGGACTTTTTGTGAATACTTACAATATCTTCTTATCCAAATCAGTAGTTGTGTTTATAAAGAGAAGAGGACACCACAAACAGCAGAGATTTATCATTCAGTACCCCACAGAGTGATAGCACATGACTTCTGTGTTCTTTTCTCTTGAAAATACAGTTGCCTGCTTGTCATGGCTGGCAGTTCTGGTCTTTCAGACAGTGAGTTCAATGCTTAGTTCAGAGGCATGTTTTATTTCTTCAAAGCTGTTAAAGGAACTTGCAGTAGTCAGTTATCTACATCTATATCGAAGTCGGATTCCTGATGTACAGCCCAGAGGAAAAAAAGGCACTGGAAAGAGCTCTGCTGAACTCAGAAGTCTTCAGATTGAATCTTCAGTGAGGGGAATGGCAAGAAAAGAGAAATGGCATCCTATTTCTAATTTTGAGTGAAGAAAGCAGGTTACTAGGTCATGCTAGTCAGCTATCTGATGGGAATCGCTCTTTCATGCTTTCTGGAGTTTCACACAGCTTTTTATCTAGAGGATATGCACAGTTCATGAGCCGCTGAAACAATTAAAGACAAAATTTAACAAATAAAATAAAAAAGGTATCAAAATATAAAAGACTATAACACAGCAATAAGTGAAGAATAATAGATTAATACTATAATAGCAGAGGCAGTCATTCACTGCTATTATTCATGGCTGTAGTTATGAATATTAATAAACCTAAATAGCTGCATCTGTAAGTCAGACTATAATTTAGGAAGGGATTTCTGTCATCAAAGACTAAATCGGTATTCAGAGTTTGTAGGGTGGAATTGGTGAGACAATAACCAGTGAATCCTCTTCAGGCTTCCTGAATTTTTACCTGGTGGTGGTGAAATATGTATTGGTTTGTCAGGTCTTGGCTTATAAAAATGGTCTTAGAGGAGGAACGAGGAAAATAACAGGCTGTGAAAATCTGAGCTTTCAAAAAACATTCCATCACAGCAGAGGGAGGGAGGAAGGAGGGGAAGGGACAGAGCTTTGAGTTTTGAGGCACTCCTATGTAGATTGCTGCAGAGCTCAGTCTTCTGAGATATGTGACAGCCAAAAAAATTACTCCACTCTCCTCAGGAGAGGCTATGTCAGTGTGTGTTTGTGTGGAGCAGCTCAGGCAAGCAAGAGTTTGCCTTAGGTTGTGCCTAAAACATATATGTGACAAACGATAGTAGAGTTGTGGGAAATAAAACAGCAACCCTCCACAGACAGCCCAGTTCTGCATGCATATCAAGCTTTGAATTTTGACAGATCCAAAACCAGCCCAACCTCATCCCATTGCCTGCTATAGATTCATATTTGTGGTTAGAGGCCCATTTAACTTATAATTTGATGGGCCTAAAATAGGTCCCTTGGAACAGAATTCTATCTTTCATTTCAGAGTGAGCCTTTATAGCTGGGGGAAAAAAAAAGTCTAAAGGAAAAACATGAGCGGAGAGAAATCTCCCTGGCTCTCCTGAGACCTAAAACAATTGTAGTGAAAGATGTCAGGTGCTACATCCATCTCAATAGACCAGAACTGCAGCTTAAAAATGAACATTTAAATCTTTGCAACTGTAAGCCAATCTCTTCAATGAGAGACTCATTCATCTCCAGGCAAAATTTTCCAGATCCTAGAACCTCTACTTCCCCCAAACAACTGCTCCATTACAGCTGTTATATATTAAAAAAAGATATCTGCAGGGACCTGCCTGTCAAAAATGTGGGTACACAGCAAATCAGGTGTAATTGAACAGGAATGCTGTGCTGTGAGCTGAACAGCCCAGGTGATGAGCACTGCCTGGTGTCTCCACCAGCCCAGGACAGGTGGCAGGTGCCTGTTCCTGCTGTAGTTATCTGAATTTACTTCATGGACTTAGTATACAGCTTTTGAGTTTTATATTTCTGTCCTAGTCCTGGCCCAGACAGGGTTGATTTTTGCAGTAGCCAGGAGAGGGAATTGGCCAGGACCTGGAGGTTATTCTGTACCACCTCACATCATTGTCAGAGGCAGGGGAAAGGGATTGTGTTTTGAGGAGAAGGAGTTCCTGCCAGCAGAGTGACCGTGGCTCCAGTCCCATCGCGCCGGGCAGGCTCTGAAGTGAGCATTTTGCATGTGAATCACTCTCTCTTTCGTTTAACGCTTTTGTTATTAATATTGTTGCTTTTACCATTTGTGTTGTTATCTCATTGCCGTTTCCGGTAAATTGGTTTTATCTCAACCTGTGTTCTTCGCCTTTTGTGCCTCCTTCTCCTCCCCAGCCACCCACAGAGGGAAGGGAAGGAGAAGGGGGAACAAATGGACAGCAGCATGGTTTTAGTGGGAGCATGAAATTGGAGAATACCATTCCTAAACCACAACACTTCTCAACAAGCTAAATGTGTTAGGAGTGTGCCTAGTAAAAGACACACGAAAGTTTGAGAGTTTCCTTTGCAAACTATTACGTTCAACCTGTGATTGATTTTTCCAAAGTAAATTTGTTTTTTGAGCATTTTCTCCCTCACAAATAAACAATAAATTTGTTGTTATCATTCACATTGTTTCCCCCGAGAAAAGGACACTAAAACAGAATATCAACATTAATATTTGCATATAACATGCATATACTGCTCTGTAACATAGCCAACCACAGAAACATTTCAGGCCTGACCCCTCAGGCCTGATAAAAAGGTCCTATCCCTTCTTAACATGAGTAATACCATTCACCTGACAAAAAGTATGCCAATTTAATACTAAATATTTGCTAGTTAATAGGATTTTTTTTGGCATAAAGTCTTGCTTTATTGCCCTTTTAAAAGACGCTACTTTAGGAAATGGACTAAAGCAAAAATAACACATTTTGGACTGTTTTATGAGTGTTTATTTTTGTAACTCTGTTCTGCTGATACTTTCTTGATTTATGCCGTAACTTAGATATGAATGCAGCAGTGCTGAGGCAGTACAGGACAAAGGATCAACAAAGACTAGAAATATTTCAGCATAATTTTCATGCTGTGAAATGAGATAGTGCTTGCATGGAAGACTAGGTAAAAAAATATTTTCTGAATATCTCTGTGGTCTTTCATGTTTTAAGAGGTATATGCTATTAAATATTTTCTTAAGAATATTTTTACAATTTTTTTTGTATTGACTATTGAAATATTATATATTTTCTTAAGCCTCTCAAAGCTTTAGGCAGAGAAACACAAGAGGGCACTTGAGTCCATTTATTTATTCAAGCTGGTATCAAGGAGAATCCTCTCCACTACTCTGACCCCTTGAAGAGATAAACCAACAAAAAGGTATTTTTAGCACTCACCTTTCTTGCCCAACAGAACAAAACTGAGGACTATTTGTAAAACCACTAGAAATGGTGAACTAGACAAGAGAGAGAATAGAAGAGAATGTGTGCTGTGCCTCGGAAATGGAATTTGCCTCTTGTTAAACAACTGGTGATCACCCCTATTTAAATTGAAATACTGGGATTAAGTGCAGCTAGCTATAGGCAGTTTGTAAAAAACACCTTAAAGAAGGTTTTAGAAAATGATGCTGCTGATTAGGTGATTTGCTTCCCTTTAGGTCTAAATCAGGCTGAGAGTATTAAAGTTCTGGATATGTAAGCATGTGAAATTTGAAATCAATTTTTGTTTTCTTAGACCTTTTAAATGAAACTTTCCTTAGGCACAAAGTTGAAGCCGAAGGTCCAGTAACAGTCATTCTGCAGTGGAAGTTCTTAACTTCTGAGTTGGACACTGATTATAAAAATGGGTTTATTCCAGCCAGCGAGGCTATATTCAGCCACAGGATGTCTGCTACAGTCATCAGGTGATGCATTTAAAAAAAAAAAACCTGGAAGAGGGTGCAAGGATAGTGGCAGTAACCTATTTTCTCAAGGACCAAAAGTTTCATTATTCTGCTTGTAATGAGGTACTGCCAGCAGCACCACACAAACAGAAGATACTTTTAATGCACCAGAAAGCGTTATGATCTTTGCTGGTTTTCAGTGCAGTGGATTTTACATGTATTTTATTTTTTTTCTCTCTTTCTCATGCCTGTTTTCAGTCTTTATTATTTTGGAGCGGAAGGGGGTATTTCAGGCTCTCTGAGGTTCAGTTGTCCTTCATTATGATTTTATAGAGGCAGGGACATTTTGCTGATAGCAATATTCCAAGTCCCCATCCTTTCTGTGTCTTCTGTGTCTCAGTACAAAAACATGCTTTTCAGGTTAGTATCTGGGCAGACTCACCTTAAGCGTTGCTGTGGTTTTAAGCCCAGCTGGACACGAAACACCACGCAGCCACTACTCAGGTGCCTCCATCTCTTCCCCACCACCCCAGTGAAATGGGAAGGAGAATCCACATAAAACTTGTATGTTGAGATAAGAACAATTTAATAATTAAAAATTAAATAAAATAATAAGGGAAAACAACAAAAATAATAATAACAGTAAGGGAAAAAACCAAGTGATGCACAACACAATTGCTCACTGCCCACTGACAGATGCCAGCCCCCCCTCTTGAATCCAGACTGGCTGAGCTTCTGGGTGACTCCCCCCAGTTTATGTACTGGGCATGATCTGTGGTGTGGAATATCCGTTTTGCCAGGTCAGGTCACCTGCCCTGGCTAAGCTCCCTCCCAGTTTGTTGGGTTTTTTGTATACCTCCTCACTGGCAGAGCATGACACAAGGGAAAAAACAGTCCTTGACTTTGGATAAACAACTTAATAAAACACCAAAAAATCAGTGAGTTATCAGCACCATTCTCATTCTGAACCCAAAACACGGCACTGTAACAGCTACTGAGAGAAATATCATAGCTGAAACCAGGACAAGTATTTGGTTGCATAGCTACCTGCCAGAACGTGTTGCATGCCTTATTAGGCCGTGCTGCTGAGGGCTTTTTACCTATCGCCAAAATCCCTGGGCTCAGGCCTTCCACAGTTTGGATGCATTTCTGCTTGGATAATAGCTCTCACTCCTTGTAGACATGTCACTGTTTTGATTAGATTCATTGACAAGAAAGCACTGAGTGTTTGTAGAATAATTTCACCTTTTTCTGTCTGCTTATCAGGACCTACCACATTGTGAAAGGTTATTTTGAGGACCGGAAAGGAAGACAATTTGACAGGAGCTCAAAGGAGCTGGAGGCTCAGTTGCGTAGGATGCAGTGGATTGTCTCTCACCAGTTCTCACTGGTATTGCTAGTTCCTTGGCAATGGGTGAACAAATATGGAAGTGATATAACACAAGCTGTTACTAGTTTAGATTCCCTGACATTGTACTTGACCCAATTTGTTGGACATGTGCTTGATGTATTTTAAATATGAGTCTACTCATTGAGAAACTTGTTTCCTTAATTCAAGCTGTGGAGACACATGAAGGGTCTGTTTGAATGATGAAGGTTGCCACTTCAGTTCCTAGTGTCAGCTGTGTTGAAGCTGCATCATATATCACAACAGCAATACGACATGTAGTATATTCCTTAAATATTAAGCAGTGCGTAGTAAAGTCAAACAAAACTAGAAACCAAATAAAAACACAATTTTTTTCATCATCATGCAGGAAATATAAATAACAGACATACATGCAAGGTACCAAGTATTATATTTTTCACAGATGAAAGTTTCAGAGATGAGTTGCTGTTATATATTTTTTTAATAATTAGCTCTCATATTTAATAAATCATCTCTTTGTATATATTTATAATAATCTCTAGAAAAAAGATGCTAAATTTCCTAAGGCACAAAATTGACCTGAAAAATTCTTTTTAGCCTGTGAGGTTCAATGTAATTTTATTTTTATTGTTTATGAAGTGAGTGGCAAAGACAAAGTTTTTAATAGAACCTCACAAAGATGATAAATGTACACCTGGAAGGGAGTAATTTCAAAATCTGTATTATTGAAATTAATTAGAGTGCCCATAGTACATGGGGTGTTTTTTTAAGCATTTTGAACTTGGCTGAGAATCTCCTAGTGAGCTAATTAGGGCTGAGTTGCCAAAGGCCAGAGTGAGTGAGACAGAGGCATGACCTTTAGCTTTGAAATTACAGGCAAGGTCATGTATGTTACGATGGAATATTTCTCAGTGTAGGGTTAGGTTGAAAACCAGCTAATATATAAAAAGTACTGCATATATTATACAAGCATATACCCTCTATATCACAGACACACAGAAAATACAGTAATGCATATATATTCTACATATGACATAATATTTTAGCTATAATGCTATTTTAGTGTCAGACACAAAAAAAAAAACCCAAAAAACCAAAACCATTTTGTAAGTGATGCTCTGGCTGTTAACAGCTTTTGTAATGCAACACATTTGTTTGGCTCACAGATCACCTCAGTCAAGTCTGCACAGCTACAGGGGATTAAGGGATGATGTGAATCTAGGAAAATACTGTTGTAGCAGGGTGTATGCACAGATTGCATTAACAGCAGACATATGTCTGAATGTGTTCACATTTTCATGCCTGTGTTAAGAATGGCTGGTATGTATTATTAAAATGTGCTTAATTTGTCTTGCAAAATAAATTATAAATGATTAATCTTGGTTCATTATAAAAATGTATTTATGAGGAGTTTATCAGTAGAGGTGTAACTGGAATCACTGGTAAAATATTTGTATTTAGATAAAGTTGCTTTCAATTTTCCTTTGAAAAGAGGATGGGATTGCTTTTCTCTGTCCTTCACAAGAAGATGGACTCAAATTCATACAAACTGCTCATTCTTTGAGATCTAACAGAGCCGTGGGGTATTTGCAAGTGATGAGGGCAATGCTTTCCAATGCCTATCTTTACAGTCCATGCAGACTTGTGTTTTGCAGTTCCTGTGCTGTATTATCAGCTAAGCTGTTGCTGGCCTTTCCCTGCAGGCTTTTCCCCACCTCCAGGAGCTGTTACAGCCACTCTGCAGGAGAGCTTGAGGCCTTTATATTTTTGCACTGCTGTGTTAGCACAGTAATACCAGTGGGCAGGAGGCATGCTAAGGGCACCCCTCTGTTTTGCCTTTTGCTTATCTCTGGCTTGCTCTTGCTTGCCCTTTCCAGTAGTTGCAAAACTTTAGGTTCCCTGAAGGGAGACTTAGTGAAATTTGAGAGGAAGCTGGAGAGCAGCTAAAAGGCCAGGAACCAGCATGGCCAGCAATTGCAAAAAACCTAATTTATTTCTCTGACTCTGCCACCAGTTAGCTGTATAACCTTGAGGAGGTCGTTTTTATCACATAGCCTCTGAGACAAAGAAAAAGCGAAGGGGGCTGCAGAGATGCTGGCTCAAGAGATGCAACAGCAGAAGCCCTTGAGCAGAGCGATGTGATTGCTGTCACCACACTGCTCGGCAGCACAGGCGGCTCCGCTGATTGCTGTGGTCGGGGGTGGGAAGCGAGGAGCTCAGAGCAGGGCTCGCTTTGGGTAGCTGCAGCTCGCAGCAGTGCAGCCCTGTGCCGGGGGGCCCTGGCAGGGTGACCCGTGCTGGGCAGCTTCCCTTGCTGAGGAGGTGTAGTGCAGGCGGTGCAATTAATTATGTCCAGGCTGATTGCCACAAAGCAATAGGCTTAAAATCAAACCACTGATGTGTGCTAATGTTCCAACAGCTTCATCACACCACATCTGAGAGTTACATATAGTTGACACAAGTGCCAGGGACAACAAGCTGACAATTATTGCAAGCATCTTCCTTTATTTCACTGTAACATATGATCCTCTAAAAGCTGCAGTATCAATGTGTTTTGCTGCTGCTTTGCGCTTTCACTCGGGTGTCCCTGAGCAAAGAGAATTATTAAGACGGTCATTGTCTTTTCTGGGTTGCCTCCCTGGGAGACCTGGGGAGCAGAGGCCTTTCCACCACCTGGCCCTGCAGCCATGTCCTGCTTTGTGCACCCTCTGGTGCTGACATGGCAGTCAGCAGAGGTTTCCTTCCTCTGGAGAGCAGCCATAACCTTAGCAGCTTGGCACACTCCTTTAGGATTCCCTGGAAGACTGAATTTGGATAGATAAGATGACACTGCCATTACCTTTCAGCTAACAAAATCAAAGTGCTCATAAATTATCTTCTTGGTAGAAAGGCCATATGAATGAATTAATATATCAGAATATCTGAGCTATACTTTTTTTAAAACCCAGAGGAGGAATCAAAACCACCCTGAGATCTTCCTCTGGATGCCAGGAAATCCAGCCAGGCTGAGATGGACATACCTGGCCCTGGCCCTCCCCACGGGGTAGAGGGCAAAGGGGCCAGCAGAGCCAAGGAGAGGGTTGTGCCATGCTCTGAATGTCTTTATTGGGGTTGTGGTCTTGTCTCCCAGGCTGCATTGGTGTATTTGAGTGGGTACAGCAAGGAAAGCTGTTGGGAGAAGGGGAAACTGAGGGGCAGGGACTGGGACAGCAGGCTCCTCACACCTCCGAGGGGGAAGAGGAAATGCTTCCTCTGTATAGAGTGACAGGTACTTCAGTCATTGCCACCAAATGGTCAGGATCAGCTGCCTGAAAAAGAGAGAGCAATTTTGCTGGTTAATGAGTTATTAACAAAGTCTTTCAAATGCTGACTTTTCCTCTAAGGAAAAATAATAAAACAAAACAATGCAAAGAAGTGGATACCTGCTCTGAGAAGGAAGTCCTGCAGTCTTAAGGAAGACCACAAAAGGAGAACAGAGTCTTGACCGTCTTGCAGTCGTGTTGGCAATTGGGGAAACACTATGAAGGATGTAGACACCAAGCAGTCAAATGGTCAGAGCATTGGAATTGTACACTAAACACGAACATTGTGTCATGTTTCTACAGAGAATCAGTTTTCCACAGGCATATGTGTGATGACAGCCTGTGGTTCCCAGCAGCGCAGGAAAAGTTGGTATCTTAGCTCTTCACAGCATTGCTCAGAAATTAGGAATAATAAGATGTTTTCATTCTTTGTTTGCAGTTTCTTCCTTCTGTTTGCAGTTTCTCCCACATAAACTTCCTGATCTCTCTCCTTTTTTCTCTGCCACTGGTGGTAGGCAGGTTACATATAGAAGAGCATTTTACAATACTTAAATAATTATTTCTTCAGCACACTGCTGAGCCAAAGCAGGCAAGTAGTGTTCATTGATAAGGCTGGGGACGTTTTCTGGTTATTAAATGTATGTGTGTGCCACTCTAGTGCCAGCGGGCTGCTGCGGTGGCTGCCCAGACAATACTGTCCTACCAGGTCAGCTGGGAGCCTGGAGAGCTTTGCGGGGGCTTCGTTAGCGCTGAGCAGCGCAGTGTGTGCGGAACCCCCGCATTTTATTGTTGTGCTAATGGTTACTTCTTTAAAAGAACAGCTTTTGAAAATTAAAATTTGTAAATGGGAGTTTAATTTTGTCAGGACTGCTATTACCTTCTGCATTAATCAAGTACTAACCAATTCTGAATAATATACTTATCGACATTTATCTGCTGAGTGGCAGGGCTAGAAATGCACAGGGCTTTGGCAGGATAATAGCTGGGTTCTTGTGAGTGAACCAAAGACTTTCCTTCTGCTGGTAGGTGTCTTGTTCCAGAGGGCTATTTCTCACTGACCTACCACTGAGCAATGTGGATGGCAGTAGTTGAGCACTAAAATAAAATTTAATTTGAATCATCAGCATCCTGTTCAACTTGTACCATGCAGGCAGTGAAAGTATAGCAACACGGCTCACAAAACCTGAATGGTCAACACTTGGAGTGGGAACTGACCACAAAGACAGATGGACTTCTCACGCAGAAGTCCTGCTGCATGGCTCTTCTGGGCCAAATATGTTTCAAATATACTACTCAGAGCAAAACATAAGGTGTGGGATGGAATGGTGCCTTACTGCTGCATCGCAAACTTCTGTGCATGCAGATTTCATCTCAGAAATAGAATTTTTCTGGCTAGTTCCCAAGAAATTGTCTTGACTGATTGTCACAGCATTGCTTTTCTCTAGATGAATGTCCTCCATAAGTAAGTTAGATTACATACTGCAGTCTTACAACTATGGGATTGCTGAGCTTGGTGTTTTCTCAATCTCACTGAAGTTTTGTTTATGAAGACTATCATTAACTTCCTGTGATTCCTCTATATCACTGATGTTTTCAGGACTGTCCATATTGTTCTGGGTCCACAGGGATTGTGGTGAGCTATTCAGTGACAATGGTGAGGGGAACTTAAACTTTCCATTCTGTAATGAGAAGGGTACAATAAAAAGCATCTCCATAACCCTTTTTATGAACACTGCTTGGTGAAATTCTGGGGAACTTTTCTGCCTTGACTTGCCTCTAAGCCCAATGGGTCATCTTGTCTGGCCCAAATTCCTGGCAGAATGTGGGGTTTTTTTATGATACTACCTGCAGACTAATTATTTCTTTAAAAAGGCTCAACAAAATTATGAAAAGGATAGTTGATCAGACGAAATCACCTACTTAGATGATTTAGTGAGCCAGTGAAGTTTAAATAAGAGATTATGGTAAGGCCTACTAGGAATATTCTGTTTATGATTTGTAGCTGCATAACTGCTTCTGTTTTTCTCCCCATTGAAGGTGATTAAAATACAAGGAACTTGATTTTAATGTAACCATATTCTTTTGATTATGCCCTGAAGTTATCTTACTGTCATGGAAAATAATAGGCGGATGTACCCATTCCAGCTGATGTCAGATGATGCATCAGTAAAAGATGAAAACCAACCAAAAACCCAACCAACCAAATCAAACTAACCACAAAACCCAAAAAAAGCCATTTGACTTCAGATTCATGCAAATATTCAAAATTTATTTGGTATAAGGATGTAAAAAAGGTCTTAACAAATAGCAAACATCATTCCTTTGGTCAGCTGTTCAGACATTAATGTAAGCAACTTACCTATCTCACACCTTTCTGAAATCAGTGTTGTTAGGTTATTGTCTGTGGGGTAGCCTAATAGGTGACAAGTGCAAGATGATAAAAGCAGAACAAGAGAACTGCATAAAAAGTCAGACTTGCATTGCAGGAAACTGACTCAATACATACTTTTAAATTTGGAAATGTTACTTAAAATTCACAAGAGAAAAGTATTCTTCAAGCTTAAGTAGTTTCCTTCTTGCTTCCAACTCTGTGCACAGTACAGGAAAGAGGAATGTTTCACTTTCTCAGTCTTTCTAAAGAAAATCAAACCGAAAGGGGTAATTCTGACCCTCTACAATCAGCAAGTACTCACATTTGGAGAAAAATGAGGAGCTTACATGATTTACGGTCTGCATCTCACTTGGTCATTAGCAACTCCAGAA
Organism: Callaeas wilsoni; assembly: GCA_013398955.1. Lineage (NCBI taxonomy): Eukaryota > Metazoa > Chordata > Aves > Passeriformes > Callaeidae > Callaeas > Callaeas wilsoni. The sequence goes on from VWPU01015230.1 coordinate 58,589, forward strand.
GATGTTGGGGTTTTTATTAGTGTCTTCTATTATAATCACACCCATTTTATCTTTCTTTCTGTATTTTAAGAACTGCTGTGTGGTAAAAGCTGAATATCTGTTACTTAGGAATATGGTTAGATGTCTCATAATGATACGTGAAGTCCATATCTTATTTACCAGAGTAGGAGAAAGAAATAAAGATTGTATATGTGGAAATGAGAGAACACAAAGTTTAAGAAGCTGAAACAAGGGTTTCAAAAAGCAGTTACTTCAGGATGATGGTTCATAGCAGTTTGGGTGTGTTTTCTCTGTTTCATTTGCGTTGACTGCAAAAAAGGAGAAAAAACCTCTTTTTAAAAATCAGCACTGTAGGTGTTATTGGTGACAGGGCTCGGCACTGTTTCAGAAACTTAAGACAGAAAACTGTAGAATAAATGCATGTGCGAAGGCCATTTATTGTAATGAACAGCACTATAATCAAAGTTCATTCTCAAATTAAAATCTGAAAAGATAAAAACCAGTGAGTCTTAAAAGTACCAAAGAATAAAAATCTGCATATGTTGTAAATAGTGACAATTCTGTGGCAATTTTTAGAAAATAGTTTGAAACTGTAGTAATAGTGATGAGACTGTTTGAATGTCGGTAATAAATTGTGCTGAATAACCTTAGAATAAAATATTGCTTTACTAAGAACCTGATGTGATTAGGTTTTGTATAGAAGACTGCATATTTTGTGTATTCACCAGTAGTATTTGCAATATAATCACGGACTGCAGCTGTCAAGGAATGATTTGGGAGACTCTTCTGTAAACCAAGGAAGAATGGAATAGAAGGTATGACACTTCTGGGTCTGCCAGGCCAGCCTTTACAGAGTCTGCTTTGCCTTTGCCAAAACTTCTCTGCATCCCACGGTCTTCATGTAAAGAGTAGAGGTCAGACCTGAAGACTAGTCTCCCATGACTGACTGTAGGTCAGGGCACATAGATTTTAAAACACAAATAAGAACTGTGAGTTAAAACCAAGCATTTGAAGTGAAGTTCTGCCAGTGCAGCTGTGAGCTCAAACAAATTTCCTTCATTATGATTTTCCTTTGAGAATAAAATTTCAGCTGAGTTGCTCCGATTCAGATAAATGACACTTATGCTGCTCCCACAACAGGTGCTGAGTAGTGGGGAAGCATGGTTTGGCAGATTCAAGAGAAGCCCAGCCTGGGACTTCAGACCTCTGAGACCTTGACCTTTCTGATCAACTGGCTGAACATTTGCATGATTCCAGGGTTAGAAGGTTTGCTTCTTATCTCTGAGAGATTTCTCACTGCAGAGCTATCAATTGCTTGAGTGATCTCCTGAATCTGAGATGAGCTCTATCTTTGTACCATGCTAGGCACAAACAGAGACTTGGTTTGCCTGGAAAGAAAAAACCTCCACAAACAGAACATAATCCTTCTGCCCATAACTTTTCAGCTATCCACTTCAGTAACTACTTTTCCCAGTCTCTGTGCTTGACTATAGCAAGTACTGGATATCCTGTACTGCCTGTCTGCCTCCTGACTCTACAGACCCTGGGCAACCATGTCCCATAGTACCACTGATATGAATATGCGGACTTTTGGGAAAGTCTGATGATCTCTTCTCCTGCTACAATCTATTCTATCTATTCTTTCAGGGATACTTGGGGGTCAGAAAGACTAGCTGACTCATCTGCAGTAATTTTCTATTTATACAGAGCTAGTACACAGAAGGTGCTGGAAAATTCCAATTGTCTGTCTCCTGAGCAAAGTCAAAGCCTGACGGGATGTCACAGACAGGAAGCATAATGCAAACCTAACATACACAGTTCACTGTGAGTCAAGTGTGTGCACATCACTGCTTCCAATCAAAACGCTTACGGCCGAGAAGTCTAATGATGATAGACTCAAGGCAGCCCATACAGTATCTGGAAGTTGCCATCAGTTGCTTTCTGGTCACAAATTGAGCTGATAGCATCCATTTTAGAAAACTTTATCACCAAACTTTGTATATCTCATTAAAACCTCATGTTATATAAAGGGCCATGCTCTGCTCTGTCTTTTGGCAATGATGAGCAAGTCTCACTCTCCAGCTACATAGTCTTTTGGCAAATTGAGATCTCCCTCTAATTCATCTAAATATTCAGACCTCAGAATAGCACAAAGACAGCACTTCTGAGGATAACAAATGATATTTCACAAAATTCAAATTCTAGCCATCTACCAGCATTCATTTTGCTGAATCAAAGTGCAGTGCTCCTTTGTGAGCTTATCTGATACTAAAACTGAATGCAATTAGAGGCATGCTGAATAGTTTACCAGAAATTAAGATCTCCCTTGACTTTGTAAATATTTCAGACTCATGCTAAGGGGAGAAAAATAAAACCTTAACTTCTGTTGCCATGTCCAAACTTACTGTCAACATTACAAATTATAGTGGGATAAATAATCTGTGAATTTACGTCCTGTCAATCCCTGCAATACAGATTCTTCCTTACTTAATGATAAAAACAAGGAAGATTTTCGATTTGTCACCATAGGGTAACCTATTGGAAGCAATCTAGCACCTGTCACTGTATAGGACTACGCACACAGATATGTCAAACAGCTGCTAAACAGCAATTTATTAGGTGCCTGTACACTGTATTTCTTTCTTTTGGAAATGGAAAAGCATATGTCCTGCAGACACGTAGCCTGATAGCATTAGCACACTGTAAAACAGGAGTTCCCAACTCTTTTCTCCCTTAGGTAACACATTCAGGGGCAACTGTGGTCATACGTGGAGCCTGCCATTCACTGAACTTCCAGCCTGGGTGTGTGCCAAGCCTCTACCACTCTGGAGTGATGTATATACTGCAGTCTGAAAACTCATTTCATATGCTGCATGTCCTGGTAACCTTCCTTCATCACAAAACAAACAAAAAGATAACAAAACAAAGTCAGATGGGAGAAAGATGCAAATATACAGCATATTGGTTATTATTAATCAGCTCAGTGTTGATTTAAAAATGTACTCTTTATCATCAGGGAACTTTTGAGAGCAATTTTGGGTGAATTGGAAAGTTGCAGCCAACAGCTATGTGTGGTTTCTCTAGATCTGAACTTCTATCTCAAATCCAATTGCTTCATAATTACAGTGACAATGACAGCCTCACTGCCTTATTGTTCTTTCCCTAAAAATACTCCTTTAAAAAGATTTTTTTGTTGTGTCACATTTTTGACCTTAAAAACAAGAAGCTTTCCTTTGCTAAGTTTGGGTAGGATTGTTGGAATCTCCTATTAACTTCCTTGTAACAAGATTGACATTTGCTAACCAGTGGCTCCCCATAAACAGCATGGCCTGAGAATCTTAGAATCACTTTGTCCTTTGGAATCTGTTTATTTTTGTTGGAATAAATGTGCATAACCCAGAGTCTTGCAGGGTACTCCTAAAAGAAGAAAAATTTGGCAATTTGGTTAGGCTGTTCTCTGTATTTCTGTTTTTCACAAGTGTGCGCACAGTCCTGTCTGCTTGAACATGGGAAGAGTCAAACACCCAGAGCTCCAGCTCTGCCTCCAAGATTCTGGCAGCTGTCAGCCCGAGTCAGAAGTGTGTTTAGCACTCTTGCAATAGCAGAGGTTTGAGAGTCTTTTCCTCGTTTGTTTCCAAACTCTCTTTCTCGGCATTGTGTATGTCTCATATACATCTGTAAGAAAGGGGAATCCAGAAAGCCATTTTGCCTATGAAATGTAAATTCAGACTCGAGCATTCATGTTTTGGCCAGGCACATGCACTCTGTGCTTCAGCTGCTAAAGAAAGGGTGATGGCCATGGCAAACACCATCCCTTAGAATTGCAGAAATTAAGCAAGGCTATCCTTATCCTTAGGAGTCAGGTCATGCAAGATCCAGCTTCATTGTTGGTTCTTTCTAGCTTCCTCTCTACATGGCTAAGAATAGCTGCGAGTCCTAGGAAGGAAGCACCTAGTGCATGGAAATTCTCTGCATTTGCAAGAAATGTGTTAAGGAAGTGTAAGCTCTGGTTGCTGCTCTGGTTGCCAGTCTTTACCACTTCATTGCCAGTCTGAGGTGACAACAGAGAATCTCACTTGGATCTGCCTCTCCACATGATTCCGTATTTGAGAAAACTTTCAGCAGAACTTCTGAGCAGGAATAAAATAAACAATTTTTGAAAAAATTTTCCAGAGTTAGCATCCTTTAGCATCCTTTCCAGCCCATTTGCCCAGCCAATTCAGGTTCAGTTTTCTAGCTGCAATGCACCTGAACGAATGCCCTAACAAGCTAACAACCATTTGAGTGCTGAAACTCAGAATAGGTAAAGCCCCTTATTAATACCTGGGCTGAGAAACAAAGTGGGTTTCTTTCCTTCTCATGTCCAGTGAGAAGTGTTCACATGTGGAGCTGTTTCCTTTGTTCAGAGCATTGAAAGGGTCTGTATCTTCTACCCAGCTGCCTGCTTTCATTAACAATGCAGAAATTTAGAATATTAGCAGCTGCTCTCCATTCTTTTATACAGTTCCTTACTACTCATTCAGGACTAGTTGTGCTAGTTCAGCTACTGGCAAGGGTAGCATGGGGCAATAAACAAGCTCAGGGTACCAGTGCACATTTAAGCCATCCCAGAAACAGAGTCTATCTGGGAGCTAAAGCAGCAACATGAGCCACTTTATTGGTCCAGTTAAGAAAGAGAGGAGTTACGAGTCACCAAAAGAAGTGTTTGCCATCCTTATTTGGACAAACTGGACTGAAATCAGCTGCTCAGCTCAGAAGGTGGCAAGGACATGCCAACAAGCACACATGCACAGAGGAAGTGAGTGAAAAGGAAGCACCTCAAAGAAGGGCAAACCCAGGAAAACCTTTTCAACCTAACTGCTTATTAGACGCAGTAGGGATCTAGCCAAATCATTAGTGAAAGATGAGAGTAGTGCAGCAGAAGGCCTATGTCAAGTCTATGTGTTTCTACAGCTTACACTGGTTCCTGACTTAAATTTTTCTAGACCCATCCTACCAGAATAGTTTTGTACAAACATTGAGAGAGAATAACTGTCCTATAAAGCTAAATTAAAGATATCTCTTAGCATGTGTCTGTCTGCAAATACCAACCTAACACTTGAAGTTTTGGACTCAAAATTATTATAATCAGGTTAATGACATGAAATGAAAGGGGATACACTCATCAAACTAGAAAAAAGTGCCTAAAAGGAAGAAGAAATATACGACACTTCACTCACCCCATAGTGTCTAATTTGCTTGTTTTATTGAATTGTCACCAACAAGGACATTAATACTCTTACTTGTGTATGTCACTGCTGTTTTAACAATTTTGATGACTCACCCTGAGGAAATAGAGTGAGAGACATCTATTTAGCTTTATATTCCACCACTGCTAGAAACCATTTAGGTTTTCTAATTTAAAATGCAACAACAGGTAAAACGCATTTGCAACTGTCCTTGAAAAGGGTGGGATGGGGATGGGTGGGTGATTGATCTAACTAAAGCAACCAACTCCATCATTGAGATAATGGGAAAAGCTTGGAGTTTTGAATGTGAGAAGTTTAACAAGGGGCAGAATGTGCTCAATTTAACTCGACTTCAAGTAAGTGAAGAACACACAGAGGCTTGTCTCCTAATTGGGGAAAAGATAGAGAATTTGTCTCAGATCTCTCAGTATCTGATAGAGCAATACACTAGAACTGCTAAATAATATTATTGGTGTCTAAAATGGCCCTTTGTCATTGGTGTTTTAAGTTGCAGTTAAAATAGCAAAGTAATTTCTGATTTGCTAGTGTTTTTCTTATTACTGTGTTATTAGTGTAGTGGAAACAGGTTCTTCTAGACTGCCTTATTCACAGTCTATTTATAGATATGCTTGCTTAGAAATGGTATGGTTTTTTGGTTTTGTTTTTTTCGTTTCGTTCTGATGGTCTCTGATGTCCTTGGCGGTGGGCTTTTTAAAGTATATTTCATGACTGCTTTTGTCTTTTTCTCTTGCCTTTCGGAGAGTATGAACATCTGGTAGGCAATGAGTGGTTTGAGTGGAACAGCTAACTGAGGGTTGTACCATTTCCCCATTACCTGCCTGCTAAATACATTTCAAACCTTGAGTTCACTGTTGTTAATCTCAGTCTCTTCCACTTTCTGCTTTTCGGGCCATAGCCTGCATGATCAAGATATGGACAAGTGAGAAAGAGTCCAACTGAGTAAGAAGGACAAGCATCTTCTGCAGCTCAGAACAGCACCAAGGCAGAAGATGCAGCTCAGGCTGCTCATCAGAAACCAGAGAAGTGTACTTTCCCTGAGTAGATCTGCTTAGATATTACATACTACAAGAGTATGTTTTGACTATTGTATTAGCAGATAAAAATATCTTATCAATGGACATGTGCTCAATAGCTACCTTTTTGTATCAGTGAGGACCGGAGTGGGACATCTTTATTTTGGAAGCAGAAGATAATAAATGTTTTGAAAAGAAACTAACAGTAGTTGGTAAAAGCTGCCTTTGTGACACTATCTATAAAAAGTAGGAAATACTACTATCAAAGCTGAAAAATAATTTTTAAAAAATTACTTTGGATCCTTTGACCTAATATTCAAATGCTTATCATAGCTTTGGATGAAAGAAAATAACTGCATGAGAAGTGACACAATTACCACATATTGCCTACTATATCTTAATTATATTATCTTCCTGCTTTCAGGAGTTTAATGTGAGCTGTTGTAACACTGACAGTAAGAAGATTTCTCATACCTTTTCCTCTTGTTTTTCCCAATCTTGTTCTAAGGATTAGTTAGCCTATGATGTAATGATGAAATATAGAAGAAGTAAGAAAGATTTGTGTCTGTGTCACCAGTTTTTCTTTTTTTTTTCCCCACCAGAAAGTCACGTTTTAACCAATTTTGATGACTGTGACAATTCTCTGGCTGTGAGTACAGACCTAGAGAAGACTGTTTCAAGGAGTGTTTGATGACAGAAAACAGTTTATGTAGTAGAGTAGATCTGCATATTACATTGTCTTGGCTCCGTCTATTTAGGCACATGTATATAACTGTTGTCAGAAGTAAGTGACCACCCGAGGTACATAAAACTGAAAACTAAAAATGTTACAAAACAAACTAAAGCTGAGAGCAACACAGTAACAATATCACCATACTTGATCTCTACCCAAGCCAGCTGACATAAAGAGAGAAGTGTTGGCTGTTGGGTTGTCTTCAGATCTCGACAGAAAAACAAGAAAACTCCAAAACTAAAATAAGTCTGGATGAAAATCGAACACAAAGTATTCAAAACTCATAGCAAATATTGCCAAAATATGTGTGTGTGGCATCTGACCTGAAGATGTTAGTGTTCCAAAATTTTTCTTCTTCTTTTGAAAGTATCCAATATTTCTTCCAGTATAAAAAGCACAATCTGGCTTACTCAAAAGCAATCTTGTGTAAAGCAGCCATGTTTCTTTTGGTCCTTAAGTATGAATGGTAAGTTATTATTCTTTGCAAGAAGAAATCTAAACAAACTTGTCATAGGTTACAAGTAAAGATAAAATTTTAATATTTGAGCCTATCTGAACATTACAAAAAATGATGAGACCTCTGCAGAAGTAAGCAAAATCTGGAAAAGGATAGTATGTGTGCAGAAGGCGTAAGGATTTTACCGGCCACAAAAAGCTTCAAAAATATTGCAAAACAAGCAGTTTGCAAAGCCCAAGACAGATATGTGCTACAAAAGAAAACAGCAATTCCTGTGGAAACATACTTCTCATACAGATAGAAAACATTGCTTAGAAATCAGCATCTCTTATCACCTCTTCTGGAGGGGCACATCCCTCTTATTTTTAGGAATAAAATAGTTTCTTCAGTGTTGTGAAAATCACCTATTCTTCCGAATTCTCTGACTGAGAGCAAAGGTGACCGGCTCAGCTTCCAGACTTGTCCAGGGTTTTTTCATCTGCATAGCTGTTCTGCACATCAGTTTTTATCTGTAACATGCTTCCAGCTTGTTCAAACACTCAGTCTTAGTAATAAGTGCACATGGTCAAAAAGTAGATTTCTGCCCCAGATACACGGAGATGTATGATGTGGTTTGTTTTAATGAGAATTGGCCCCTTGGGTCATTCAATGAAAAGTGTGTTGTCTTCTGTTTCTGCGTAGGCACTTAGCTGGCAACCCACAGGTAAAAAAAAAGTTTTTTGTGTCCCAGTTCAAATACTGCAGCATGAAGAAGAAAAGAAAACTCTAACCCACCAAGCTCAAGAGGAAACTATAAACTCTTCACAAAAATAAGCTTCTTTGGGACATTGTTTACAAGTGTTTGAATTATGTTATAATCTAGCAGTGAATTTCAACTGATTCCATCAGGGACCTATGGGTCTCAAAATATTAATTTCCTAAAAAAAAACCTGGGTAGAGCAAAAGACCATGCCAGTACTTTAATAAAAAGGAAAGGGAACACTGGAGCTTGCGTGTGAGCACAACTGAAGAATCTAGGAGGGAATAAGTTTTGTCGAAGCTCTGACAATGGGAAGGGTTTCAGTTGAGACTGGTCAGGTTTTTAGTCACCTGTGTGAGTCATATGCTGAAGGAAACAAAACTACATTAATTTCAATGTATATGAAAATAATTGCTTATAGACTACAATGAAATGCAATCCCACTACCAGGAACATGACAAGACAGTACTTCTCAGATATTTAGAGTCTATGTAAATGACAATTTATGCATCTTTGTTCTTACAGTCATGCATTACTTGGATTTCTGAGTATATGTATGCATATGTGTGTTTAGGGAAGAAGGATTAATATAGATTTTTAAATAGTGTATAGATTGCCTTGTAATCACAGCAAACCATTGTTATATATTAGAGTGCACAAAGGGAATGAATGGAAAATAAAACTTGTTACGGCTTATGCAAAAAAGGATTTAGTAGTAAAAATTATTAGAAAAGGAGTAAAGAACAAACCAGAAGACTACATTACACTGTAAGGCCTCAGTGCAGTTTATAATCAGAGTACTATTTGCGCATCTATATTCCCTTCTCTCCACTCCTTACCTCCAAAGGACGTATTAGGATCTGATAAGATAAAAGAAAAGCTATACAGAAAGGTGGCTGGGCTTCTAGAACAAAAAGACATTACACAGACTAAGCACGTAGTCTGGAAAATATGGTTGAGAGGGGAATGTGATAGACAGTTTGATAGATCATGAAAAGGAAGGGAGTGGTAAAAGGGAAAGAAATTTCAGTGTCAATGAAAGATCCATGGGTCATCAGATAAAGCTAGGAGGTAGTTAATTTAAACAAACTTAAGAAGTATATTTTGCATGAGCAGTTATTGAGCTATGGAACTTACTGTTGAGGAATAGTGAGGTACTAATGTGCTAGAGGAGTACAAAAATTATAGACTTGTTAAGTCCCAAAGGTAAAAACTCTGAGAAACTGCATGAGTGTACTGCAGGAGATCTCCCTGGGTGATTGACAGTGCCTATGCTTTTTTCCTGACCTTTAGCGACCACTATCAGGGCATTTAGTCTGTTGCTGTACCATATGCTTTTTATAGAGTACTTGAATTCTAGCTGCATCTTAATTAAGTGAGGGAAGAAAACTGTCAAAAATATTCAAGACAATGATATTATTTGCATTATTCCAGTACATTCATCATCACCGTTTTTCGCTTGTTTGTTCGTTTTTTTTAATGAAATACATTTCTAAATTATACTGCAATTCCACAGTTTTTGGAAATATGTACATTATCTGTAAAGCAGATGAATCACCATAGAATTGCAGAATCACAAAATTATTTGAGTTGAAAAGGACCTTTAAGGATTGTCTAATCTAATCCCCCTGCCACGGGCAGGGACACCTTCCATTAGATGAGGTTATTAAAATTCCATCTAAACTGTCTTTGAATATTTCCAGTAATGGACATCCACAACTTCTGGATGTATGGGCAGCTAATTAGTACAGAACGTATAGATAACTATTTGGTACAGATTCTGTATTTTGATTTTATTTGCAAACTAATTATGAATCACAACTTTAAATAACACAAACAGTAATAATTTACACATTAAAATTATTTGGGCCTTCTGTTTTGTGTTCAATGGAAAGATTCAGGTATATACAGGCTAATAAGCATTTGTTGTCCAGACACAAAGAGGCTTACCTGATTGAGCATGATGCTTGAAGACTTGGCCAAAAGTTTGAAAAGCCTCTTGTCATTTTCTATGCCTGTTGACATTCAAAGATAAAAGTAGGGCCTGACTTTTCAAATATTTAGACTGTTTACCTGCCTTCTCAAAACACAGTCCTTAAGGTAAAACTCAAAATTGTTCACACATTTAAAGACAAAAACTTAGGAAAAAGGGAATATTTACAAGTTAGCTAGGCAATGAATGTAGTAGATTAACAATTCCTCTCCTTTTCTGTTTGTACACGATCATCAGTACCACTTCTTTTATCCTTTTTAAGAGTTGTGATGATTAAATAGCAATTTAAAACAAAACATCTGGGAGAAATTGATAGAAACATTTAATTGTCATCAGCTAAATCTGATATTTTCGAAGTCTATTAAATATACCTTCAATAAGTGCAATATGGCTGTCTTATTCTGAAATGACTGAAAGTCATGTTTGCATACAGTAGTCAAATATATTTATAGCTTTCACTTTAAAACATCTGTCGTATTAAATATTAAAAGTGAAAGTTAAGTCTCAGCTATTTGTGGTTCTGTTTCAAATCAAGAATTAGACAGTCAAATTTTTCAAAATCCTTTTTTTTTCCACCAGAACATCATTAACAGTAATCAAGAATCTCTATTTGCCTCTGTTACATAATTTCTGTCCTTCTGCTAACAATTATTGATTTGCTTTGGCAAATGGTAGCCCTGTAAGACTAGCAATAAGGATTGCTATTCAGCTGTAACTTATGGACAAATCCCAGGTTCTGCTGCTGACCTGAAATGCCCAGGTTAAGTAAAAAAAATCTTGTGTGCTTAAAAACATAACTTTGCCCCCTACATTGCAAGTGTCAGGTCTCTTCTTTTAAGACTTATCTGAGCCTCACACTGCCCTAAGCTATATCAAAATTATTTGAAATTGCATGATCATATATTCTGATTAATTTCAACAGATATATGTGGGGCACCTCAAATTATCTTTCACAGAGTTTCCCCGTGTGGTGTCCTTAAACAAACAGACAAATATGTACATTTTTAAGAGCTGTTGGATAGCAGTCAGTATCTCAAGGGACTGCAAAAGAATAATTGAAAGCATTTTTGCATCTTGCAACTGGTCACAAGTACTTTCCAAATTACTTCCACCTGAGGTCAAATTACTGATGCAGTCTTCTAAGTCATCCAATTTATAAGGAAGACATAATTAGAAAAAAAAGATCAATAGAAACGTACCTAGTTGAAATATCTAACCGATGTTTCTGTTGAGAAGGAATTAGACATTATAAAATTTGTGGGACATGGCAGTAGCAAGTATTTTTATGTGTGCCACATCTCAGACTGGGAAAACCACTATTAAATAATCTATGACATATATATATTGTTGAAGTCCTTGTAACAATACAGAATTACTACTGTACACTAAAAATTCAGTGAAATATCTGGGCAAAAACATGGCCTAATACTTTGAGAGCCAACAACTCTTACAACATTCATGCACAAGCAAGCCCCAAAGCTAAAAAAACAGTGAAAATAATGAGAATTTCTGCTTTATTTTTCCTACATATCATTTGTAACTCAAAGTTCTAGACTAATGACCAGTGTGAAAGCCTTCTTTGTTTGTTTTATACAGTCTTTTGAATAAGCTTTATTGTCTGTCTCTCTTGGTACCTTAGTGTTTTTTCTTCAACTGGGTTCACCTATTTCACCTATTGCAACCTTAGTCTGGCTAACCTCCAGAGTTGATTTGCCTCCAGCTTCAATGACAGCAAGATTTGCTTTCTTGGGTCACTATTCAGAGAGCTTGGATTTCTGTTTTTCATATCCTGAAAGGTGTTTGTCCTTATTGCTAGTGGTTTATTAATTATGGAGTCAGTGGCAACATTTTGACCTTAGCATATTTGCAATATGGTCAGGTCAGTAGTTCAATTTGAGGTAGAAACATCCGGGGATAATGGTTTAAATTGCATTATTAAACTGCACTGCCAGGAACATTTTGCTCATGAAAAACAATGCTGTAAAACTGTTGTCATAGTATGCTGTGTGTTATTGCCTTCTGGTTAATTCTCATGTCAATTGTGCTCTTGTTGACAAGTGAAAATCTTTACTTTTTAAAACTTTTTTGCTGTCTAATTTCCAAGGGAACTGAAAGTGCAAGAGACCAACAGAAAGACAAAGATAAAGAGCAGAAGGGCAGACACAACAATGTAAATGAGAAAGGCGAGATTGGTGAGGCTCAATCTTTAAACGATGGCACCTACATCAAAGCTCATAGTGTCTGGAGAATCTAAACAAGTACAGTTCTGAATTGGAGTTGGAAGAGAAGAACTGAGTAGAACAGAGAGAGTATTATTGGTCTTTCTGCTGTTGAAGATTAGCTTAGTTTACTGAAAACCATAAATATTTAGTATTTTTCCTTTAAAGCAGCTGTGAGCTGTTGTGTTTTTTAAATGTTTCTAAACAGTGGCAATGCTCCCGGTGTGTACGTAGGTAGACCACATATATTGTATACGCTGTAAGTAAAAAGTTCACTCAGGCATAGGAATCTTTCTATTTTGTGTGATATAAAGTGTGATAGGCACGCTATAGGAATACAGCTACAGCATGAAAATGGAGAAATCAAGTTTACAAAGTGCTTTAGTTTCTTTATTAATTATGGCAAAACCAGGGCTGATTTAAAGAAGAAATCTAATGTAGGAGAAGGGGGGAGGCAATGATTGATTTAAATGAAGGAATATCCAAGCTCTATTTCAAAATGTAGGTACTGTGGTTTTGATTGTCAAGCATCCCTTTGTATTGCTGACACTAAACTGTGCACTTCAATATTAGACGTACAGTGAAACTGTATAATATTTTTAAAAGTTTGCAAAGGAGGTCTGCAAAGGATAATATTGTGCTAGAAGAAGAATTCTAGTCCATCACTTTTTCATGATTTACTGTAAAAGGACAGTATGTAATGATAACCTATACTGAATCATTCATGTTTCTCATAAGTTGAATCAGAGCAGCTCTCAGGAGAATTAATTTCTTGTTTAGCTGCATACTTCCACATTCACCCTCTTCTGCTGAAGGCTAATCAGGGTAGTAACTTTGATATGTCTCCTTGTGTGCCGTTTATGCACTTATATTTGAATCCAATCCAGTGGTACAGTCAGGTTACCCATGAAATAGCAATAGTGAAAACAAAAATCTTTGTACTTTTCCACCTTCTTAGCACCATAATTTATCCTCAGACTGCAGGGTGTTTTCCAGAATTAATTTGTATTCACATCATACATTTGTGAAACTTCTAGTAGGTTGCAACTTCATAATATCTTTCAGTTTATTTTTGCTATGATATTGCAGCTTTTTTCCCAATGTGGTACAATTAGGATTAGGTTTTGGGACAGTGCCACTCAGTGAGGTCAGATTCTTTACCAATTCCATTCATCTCATGTGATGTAAAACTAAATCAGGGCCAAGAATACCAGGCAAATGTTCTATGCATGGGCATTCCTCTGTGTAGCAGTGGTAGAGAATATCATATGAGAAGAAGAGAATTTACCGTCTTAATTCCTATATACAGGAACACACAATATGAATGGTCTGTCCAAGTATCCAAAGAACAATTTGTAAAAATTTTGAAGGTGGAGCTTAACAAGCAACTTCTCCCTCGTAGTGTACTATGGAAGTATTTCTCAGAAACATTCTCTAAGGGTGTTCCCCTCAAGTCTCATGAAGTGGCTTGATGGATATTGTATGGCAGAAATTCTTGATTTGCTGGCAAAACTTTTTACTACAGGCAACCTACTTTTACTGAAACACTAAGTTAGGCCCTGAATCAACAGCTATTTAAAGGAATGCTGTGGTTCAAGGCTGGAACAGCCTTGCTTCTTAAAGTATCACTTTAAGATCATCAAATATTTTACCTTTTTTATGATCTCAACACTGACAGCTGGGAAAATCTATGTGAAGTTACATTGACATTGAGGCCCTCAAGATTTGAGCCCCTCAAGACCTGAATCAAACTTTTCAATTTTTTTCAAGTTAATCACTAGCTATATCTAGGCAGCTATGACAAAGCAATTCCATTGTGAACATTGTATGCTTGGCTAATCTTTTGTTTTAAGTAAGAGGGAAGGCAATCCCAAGATGAATGGGCTACCTGGATGAAAGCCACCAGAAGTGAAGACAGCAGAAGTGAGCTGACTAAGGTAATTCAGGCATTGGGAGATCACGTCCAGCAAGACATTGACCACCCAAAACAGATCCAGACTCAAATGGAGGGAAGAACTGCTCATGTGGAATAATTAGCATGAGAAGTCAGAGTTGTAACAAGTAGAGGTTTGAGTACTAATAAAATAGTTCTGTAATCTATAACCAGTGAATGCTGATGCCTTTGTTAAAATGTATAAATTGTGTAAAATTTTGTTGATCAGGGAGCCAGACTTTTGTGGGTTACCACTCAGCTTTCTGCATAGTAGAATAAAAATTAGATATACCTCTCCCTGCAGTGTGAGTTGGCACTTTGCACTGGGTAAAGAGTCTGCATTTGGGACAACAATATCACTGAAAGGGTATAATAACCAGAAAACTTCTTTGGAGTGCTAAACAATGTGATTTCTTTTGGTTTTTTGCAAGTTATTCCACATGAGTCTTTCTAAAAATGCCTTGGGTGAATATTTTTGACATAATAAAATACTTTGGCCAGGCAGTGTGCCGAGCACTGTTCTAAAACTTAATGACAATGATGAATCCAGGATATTTCTATAATTAGAAGCCGAGTCTTTACTGTGCAAGTTTTTGATGTAAAAGACTCATATAGTCTGTGAAGCTACTGTAGAATTGGCATACATGGAATTTTAAGAGTTGTCATTGAAAAAAGCAAAAGTGACTTGATGCTTGCTTCATCACCTATAAACATAAATTTTCAAAAAAGGTTTTTGAATATATTTGCATACAATATAACTAATGCCATGATAGCTATCCATGTGTGTCTGTGGTGCTTTACAGATGTCATGAAAAAGACTGTGGACAAAAGTTGACCAGATTCACACACAATGAGATGGAGGGAGGCATAGGGGAAAAAAAAGTCTTAGAATTTGTTGCAATTACTCTCCTCATAAGTTCCCATTAATTGTTTTACTAACTTGATATAAAAACAATGATTCAAAGCTGTGAGCTGCCATGTGAGGACTGGGCAGACATGCATTTTTACCCCGCTGTCTCTTTACCCACTGTGGAGATGTTAATCAAAATCTAATTTTAAATCTTTCTGGCTGCCAATTAAGATGGTATGCAAATTATTCCATAAATTGTGCATTTGTTAAAAGTGGAGTTGAAAAACTACTTTATATCCAAACCTTTTGAGGCTTGTGAACATGCTAGAAACATTGCAGTAGAAATGCTCAAGTCTATGTTGGGGAAGGGAGGGGAAATACCTAACTACAACTAGAAACTTCTAACTACATATAGGGCAGTTATTGTAGCTTTTGCAATATTAATAGTGATAGGGAAATGTTTTGACCAGCCTTTCTGTAATCCAGTGGTAACTCTTACAGTATTTCTTCCATAGTGCTTCACCTTGAACTAGGGTATATTTTACATAAGACTTCTTTTTCCTCTGACTTTCTTTCCTCCAGGAAACACATAGGCATCCCAGAATACCTTTTGGGTTAATAGTTTTTATATTTGAAGCCAGTGTATTTTGGTCTACTATAATGTATTTCCTTCTTGAGGAAAGTATCTAGGTACTCCATAACCAATAATACATCAAATAAATAGCATATATTTTGTTGAAGTCTATACTACTTCAGGTTCTCATGAGCTCTCAAAATACCTGCAAAGAGATTTAGGTTTAACCTAGTAGAAGATACTGTCAGAAGTGCTGAGTGGCTCTAGATGAAGTGCAATGCTCCCAGACAGATGAGTACCTAATGCAAAAGTGGGTCCTGTTATTTGTTCTTTGTATGCCTTTATACTGTCCACTGCTTCCAGGTAAAACCAGTCTATTTCAATCAAATTACAAAATGAGGCATATAACCAGGCAAATTATCTCCAATGCTGGTAAATCCTCTGTGTGTTCCCAAATGTGTTCAGTGTGACATTGGGTTTTATGATATATTTGCTCCAAGTGACGTACAAACAAGTGATGTGAACAAGTTTCTGTTTCTAACATGCTTTTAAAAATAGACATGAAGTATTTATTGTTTATGTTTACCTATGTTTTAAGTAGTGGCCTTGACTTTCCAAGATAGTCCCTGTGTGTGTGCACACTTATCACAATATTCTTGGCTTTCATCCAGTCTTCCGGCACTCCATAATTAGAGTGGTTCATAGTAACAGTAAATCACATAACCCCCCCTTTTATTCAGTAACAAATATGTCCAAAAACATTTATAAAGATCTGAGACCATATGAAAATTCAAAGTCTAACAAACTTGAAGGAATGGGAGACTATTAGACTGTGAATTTCAGAATGTTGTTATAAAGGCATTATTGCCATAACCTGCCAGGGATTTGTTATCTAATGATTTGAAGCTTTAGTGCTGTGGGATTCTTGGGTTAAAGTTTGTGACTGTACTAGAAAAAGCCTTTGTAAATGCTCTTACATTTTGAAAAGAGAAATTAAACATTTCTCTTCCCCTCAGTTTTCCAGTCTGTGTAATTCAGTGATGGCTATGAGGTGTCAAACCAAAGTTGTTTATGTTTTCTTCTTAACTTGTAATTAGAACAAAATTGTACCTAGGCCTTGAAATTTGTATGTTTGAAGATATGTACAATTTGAAATCTATCTAAATCAGAGCTTCTTGTATCAGGTCTACAAGTGATACACTGTCACACCAAAATTAAATTCCAATTTATACTATAGCCTCAAATTAGGAACACCAACAGCACAAGTACACTATGATGTTTTTTGATAATTTCACATGTATATAAGCTGACCTAAATCTCAGTCCCCTGTACTTTCAGTCACACAGTGCCCAGCACAGTTGGATGTCTTTGTTGCTGGATTTCTCAGTATCAAATTCCTGATGTTCTTGCCTGCTAAGCTCTGGAGTGCACTGGGAGCATTAGGTGAAGGGGAATAACGTATGTGCTTCCCACAGAAAGATGTCATATTGCCAAGCATGCTAGGGGCTCTGCGTGTAGGTACTGGCCACTAGGTGTGTTGGGACGAAATCCAGCCTCAGTGCAAGAGATTTGGCAGGCCTCTGTGTGTGTTATTTCACTCATATTGACAGTAGTAGTGCCAGTGTGTGGCAAACCCTCTGGCTGGATGAGAGTTGCCCACCAAAACTCCTCTGTTGCTCCGATCCTCAGCTGGGCAGGGAAGAGAAAATACAGCATAAGGCTCATATGTGCAGATACGGACAGGAAGAGATCACTCACCAGTTACCTTCACAGTCATAACAGACTTCTTTGGTAAATTAGTTTAACTTATTACCACTCAAATTAGAGTTGAATAATGAGAAATAAAACAAAATCTTTAAAACATCTTTCACCCATACCTCCCTCTTTCCTGGGCTTAACTTTACCCGAGATTCAGTCCCTCCTCCCCTCCAGTGGCACAGGGGGGTAGGCCCTCGTCATTTCATCATGCTTTGTTTCTGCTGCTCCTTCCTCCACAGGGCTAGGAATTCTTACACTCTTCCCCTGCTCCAGGGTGTGGTTGCTCCCACAGGAGACAGAACTTCATGAATTCCTCCAGTATGAGTCTCTCCCACAGGACACAATTATTCATGCACTGCTCCAGAGAGAGTTCTTTCTCAGGGTGCAGTGCTTCGGGAACAGTCTGCTCCATTGTGGTTCCGTGTCACAGGGTGCAGTCTTTCAGGAATGCACTGCTCCAATGTGAGCCCCCTACAGGGTCACAAGTCCTGCTAGGAAACCTGCACCAGTGTGGACTCTTCTCTTCACAGGGCCACAGGCCTTGCCAAGAGCCTGCTCCAGCACAGGCTTCCCACAGGCTCCCATGCTGCTGCAGGCACCCCCACCTGCTCCAGCATGGGGTCCTCCATGGGCCACAGGGGCACAGCTGCCTCGCCGTGGGCTGCACCTTGGGCTACAGGGGAATCTGCTCTAGCGCCTTGAGCACCACCTCCTATTTCTCCTTCACTGACTTCTGTGCCTGCATGGCTGTTCTTGTCATATATTCTCACTCCTCTCTTCTCTGGCTACAATTTGCTTCTGTGCAGTAACTTCCTTCTCTTCTTAAATCTGTTGTCCTAGAGGCACTACCACTATTGTTGATGGGGTGAGCCTTGGCCAGCGGCAGGTCTGCTAGGAACATGGCACTGGAATCATTGGACACTGGGGAAACTTATGGCAGCTTCTCACAGAAACTACTCCTGTACCTCCTTGCTACCAAAACCCTGCCATGGAAACCCAACAAACAATAACAGTTGTTACCCTGTACAATTCTGACCTGTGCCCCTGGGAGTATATATTGGTTTTGCTATCAACTGCAGAGTTGCTCTTGGATTAGGCTCTAAATAGAACACAAATCAACCTAACATTTTCTTTGGGAAGTATTCTGTGTTTGTGCATCTCTGTGTATAAATGTATGTATGTATTTTGTGACTGGAAATATGTCCTTGAGATAAAACATATGCTTCTCATTGACTTAAAGTATCCTTCTGCTATGGAGTAACTTGCAAAACTTGTTCTCGGTTTATTTCCTTTTGTTGCTTTCATTTTACACATGCTGTAAGAGTAGATGATTGCAGACTTTTCTAAGGTGTTGCTCTCTATCACTTGAGTTGGTAGCTCCAAATGTCCATGTAAATGTTTGGATTTCTGTCTGGACTTCTGAACTTCAGTTGGAACTGTCATGAACTTGGGTCAAACTGTGACACCTAACTAAGAACTGCTAAGTTGAGGTGAATGGGGGAACTGAAGTTGTTCCCATCCTAGTACTGGGAGGAATGCTTCCCAGAAATCTGCAGCTTTTGCTGGGAGTGGAATGCAGTCATTGCTAGCAGTTTATCGGTTTCTGCCTCTTTTATATTTCTTTGTTGGTGTGTGCCATGATATTAATTTGGTTTTGTTGTGGCCACTCAAGGTAGTCTTTTAACTGCACTGGGAGGTTATAACTATAATATCATCAGGAGAAAAAATTTAGGTTTAGTCATTGTGAGAATCACTGAGCACAAACTAATTTTCCTGTTAGTCATTTCCTAGTTGATAAAACTTTTAAATTATGCTGGATTTTGTACAATGAGGACTGCCATTCTGCTGCTCCTGTTTCTCTGGATACATCCGAAGAGAATGGATTATCCCTGATAAGTCTGTTCTGTAGCATAGCATACCAGATAATGTGCTATATAAATTTTTAATTGCCCATATAAAAGGATCCAAATTCTTCCGCATTGTACAATGGAAAAAGGCAGTCTATATAAGGTGATCTGTGGAGACTTCACTTGAAAGTAATTTCATCTACTCTGTTGTCTAAAACTGGGAGTTTTCTAGTGTAGTAAACACCCAAAATCCATTGTGAGAAAGTAGCTACTTCAAAT
This sequence comes from Callaeas wilsoni, assembly GCA_013398955.1. Classification (NCBI taxonomy): domain Eukaryota; kingdom Metazoa; phylum Chordata; class Aves; order Passeriformes; family Callaeidae; genus Callaeas; species Callaeas wilsoni. Next base: position 78,233 of record VWPU01015230.1, read on the forward strand.
GCATGATCTTTCCCATATGAGGAAGGCAGTGAAAACACACAGTGTAAATTACTACCTTTTTCTGGGTGGTGACTACAGAGAGAGCCTAGATAAACAGCCTAGATACATAAATTTTAGGATATGTAGTTGAATGAAACAATCTCATTCTCTGCGTAGATGGCTTTTTACTGTACTCATTCCCCACAGGCTGTGGCAATGAACCTTGCAGCTGTCACAGCTCCAAAGGGCTAATGCCAAAATACATTTAAAGAAACAGATTCAAGCAATGACATTCCTTGCCTTCTGCTAATGACGTTCCACACACAGCCTCTGGCTCAGCAAGTTAGTGAGTTGTAGGTGCCAGAAGATAGGAGAGTATCTCATAATTTACCCAATTAAACATTAAACGTTCTTAGTTAATACCTCCAATTATTTGTCCTCCAAAAATGAGCAAGATTCTCAAATCCATTCACATTACCCAGCCCCAGTAACATCACAGCTATGGACAAAGTTCTGCAGTCTTTGCTTATTTCTCAAAAGCATCTGAATATTTACTGGTCATGATCTTCTGTAGCCGTTTGTACTTTCTTGCAACCAGTATAAAATATCACTATTCTGATTGTTCAGTGCTTTACATCTGCTTTGGATGAGGATAAGTGAAAACTGCAAAAAGCAGCTGACATTTATATCTAGGAAAAAAGTATTAATCATGGCAAGAATGAAGAGTAAATTTCAACACAGCACTGTGGGAATAAAAAGTGGGAAGCGAAAGGTTTTTAGTGAGGGCAAAAGTCACAGAGACAGAATGAGTAGATAATACTTGAGACCTAGATCAGGAAGCGAGCTAAAGGCAAATAAAAATTATTTCCTACAGTGGAGACAGATGTTTGCCCATTTCAGAATATTTTCACTGGACCATAACAAAACCTGAAGTATGAATCCTGTCCACAAAACGGAGTGAGCGAAGTATGAGGCTGAAGGAGGACTGGATGCTCAGAGACAGCCAGTAAAGGTAGTGGCTCACAGGACCCTGAGGAAAATGTGTCAAATACTTTGGTTTCTCAATTTTTTACAGCCATGCAGTAATAATTGAAGTGAGTAATATTTTCCTGAGATGAATGTTCTGGTAGGTGGGCTGGTGACCTGAGCCACAGGCAGTGGCCATTTGCCTTACCAGGTCATTACTCTCAATTATGCTCTGTGCTTCGGTTATCATTGCTAGAAGCCGAGTATTGAAATAAACATTCACTGGGGCCATTCATCGTTAGTGCTTATAGGCTGAGCTTATTGACCATGTGAAAATATACCTACATTAGAATAATTGATATCCGTATGGAGACAGAATGTATTTTCATTGCCAATTCAGTATTCTTCTGTGGATTTTATGATGTAAGCATGAGTCAGTTCAGAATGTTTAAACTGTCTCTCAGTGTATTATTGAAGCAATATATATTGGCATATATCCCTCACTATTTTGCTACAACTCTTTTAAGAATTCTAGCTTTTTAAATGCATGATTTTATACTGCTGCTTACACAGTATTTGTCCTACTTGCTTTACACAAACTTTTTTTACACAAACCTTAAATTTTATCTCTGCTTTCATTTTTATAGTAGGGCAAGAGACAGATGAAAGCTAGTAAATTGAAGAATTGTCTTTAACTCTTGCTGTTATCACATACGTACAAATAACAATCAGTGATTAATTTTGTTTCTAGTGTAAATGGTTAAACAGTCAAATACCTTTATTTAAACTTTCATAATTTTTTATTTTGATATATTAGAAATGGCCCTGTGCCAAAATCCCAGAAAAAACTGGATATACACACAGGAAAACTGAACCAAGATCTGTATTCAAACTCCAAATATTACCTATTTTATGGCTCAAACTCCTATTGTGATCTGAAGCACATTTCCCTTTGAAATGTTTAAAACTAAAATTATTGTATAAGTCTCATTGTTTACAACAGTAACAGCAAAATGCTTTGTAAATTAAACAGCAATGTATTAGAAATTAAAAACGTCAACACTTTGAATCTGTTTTTCTCAGGTATAATGTAAATTTGAGTTATGCCAGTTTCTTCGATATTTTCACTATCTGAGCAGCAAGAATTTTATCTTGTTGACCCTTTGATGTGTTCTGTTGAATATTTTTAAAGGCATTAGTACTTTCAGACTGAGGATGCAAAAGAAACAGCTGTCCTACCAGAGCTGTCATATGATGAAGAGTGGCTCTGTAAAGATCACTTACTTCCATAAGATGTAAAATGTATTGTGGCAGCAAAGAGGTGATTATGGCTGTTATTTTTCCTAAGGGAAAACTGAGCATATTCATCTGTGGGTTTTATTGCTGCAGAGAATCATAGAATGGTTTGGATTGGAAAGGGACATTAAGGATCATCCTGTATCTACCTGCCTGCCACGGACAGGGGCACTTTGCACTAGATGAAGTTGCTCAGAGCTCCATCCAGCCTGGCCTTGAGTACGTCCAGGAATGAAGCAGCCATAGCTACTCTGGGCAACCTGTTCCAGTGTCTTGCTACCCTCACAGCAAAGAGTTGCTTCCTAATATCTGATCTAATCCCACCCTTTTTCAGTTCAAAGCCATTCCCACTTGTCCTGTCACACTATGCCCTTCTGAAAAGTCCCTCTTCAGCCTTCTTGTAGCCCCATTTAGCACCTTACTGAAAGGTGCTCTAAGGTCTCTCTTGGAGCCTTCTCCTCTCCAGGCCGAACAACCCTAATTCTCTCAGCCTGTCTTTGAGGGCAGAGGTACTCCAGTTCTTGGATCATTTTCACCTTCCTTGTGGGACTTGCTCAAACAGATCCGTGTCCTTCCTCTGTTGGGGGCTGCAAAGCTGGACATAGTACTCCAAGTCTCGTGAGAGCAGAGTAGAGGGGGAGAATATATATGTGTGTTTGCATATTTGTGTGTAGGTACCTGCAGGTGTACAAAAGAGAAGGAAAAAAGAGAAAGAAAGCCATGATCAAATGCAGACAATGTGCAAAATAGAAATAATTCACAACCTAACCTTATAGAAGCTGAAAGGTGGTGTTTTATGAGGTTTACTTAGCTTACCTACAGACCCGGAAGATCCAGAAAACTAAATATTTTATTTAGAAATAAAATTCCTCAGTCTTATTCACAACCTCAATAGGACAAATCTGTTTGATTTGGTATGGCTAAAAATATTACTGGGGAAGAAAAGTCTTTATAACATTAGGGCTTATCTGCCTTGGATTGCAGTCTGTTTTATATTGCCTGGATCTTTGTTTGCAGCAATGGTTGTAACATCATGGAAATGCAGTTATGACAATTTTCAGCTGAGGGATAGGTGACAGAAAGCTAATGTTCTCATAGGAAAAATATGAGGAGAAAACAACTCAGATACAGATGCAATATCTGCAGAAGTGTTTCTACATTGAAACTTTCTAGAGGTTTATATGGTGGCTCTGCTATTTTTTGAGGATAAGTACTTACAATAAACTAGACAGTAAATATACAGAGAAACTGTCTAGGATTCAAAAGTGCAGTGGACAGGTCTCAAAAACCAAAATGCCATCCAGTGTCCTTTTATTAAGAAATATCATTTAAAGGACATGGTTTCTGATAAGTGATTTTTAGAAATAAAAGAGGTTGTATTCAGCAAAGACTGGAAGCAACATGTGGAACATTGCATTTTAAAGGAAGTGAAAAATGGAATCTAGGAACATGACAGAAACTAAAAAAAGTATTCAACAGAATTAATCTGCCTTAATCTGGTATCCAGTTGTAGTTTGCAAGAACAGTTCTCATTGCGAAAGTGTATTCATGTCTGGATCTGCCTCACTCTGAAGCTCAAAATATTATTTGAGGTCTAGACTGATTTCTAATTATTGTGTCTTGCTTTCCCTTGGATTTAAATTCCTTTGAAATTCAATGGACTTTCTGGCTTGACTTGTCCCGTGTTGAGCACTCTTAATACTCCTTTTGAGGACTGAGGAGCAGCACCATCAGGTTACTACGACACATCTTTTACTTAACAAAGTTTCTGGCCAGTATAAGCTCTCCAGAAAGTGCCAGATGGTTGAACCCACATGTACATTCCACCTCATTTCCTCCTCAAGCCAGTGTAGAGTTTAAATGGCTGCAACAAGTTTACTGTTAACATTGAGTAGGTTTTCCAGTCACACATTCTGGTTTGTGGAAGCCTACCCAGCACCACTAGTAGGTCTGCACTGCCTGTTGTACTGCACTCTTCAGAAGGAAAACTGCTGGTACTTTAGGACCATTGATAACTTTTCCAACATTCAGTACAAGGATTAAGTGTAAGGAGGGTATGTTTAGGTTAGATATAAGGTGTATTTTTCAATAAGGGTAATGAGACACAGGCGCAGGTTGCCCAGAAAGCTGGTAGGTGCCCCATCCCTGGAAACATTCAAGGTCGGGCTGGATTGGTCCTTGGGAAACCTGATCTAGTTGAAAATATGCCAGCTTATTGAAGAGAGCTAGACTTAGAAGACCTTTAAAAGTTCCATTCCATCTCAATTTTTCTATGATTCTTTGTTTTATGTGACTATGGTTTTAAACATAATTTCTGTAGCATCAGATAACAAAGGAATGAATCTTGTTTAATTAAAGATTCTATTTTTGTGTAAGTCTAGCATAAACTGAGAGCAAGCTTTATCAACTTCACGACTAAGCAATTTTACCTCCATCTGTCCTTTATACACTGTAGATGCTGGTGCTTTAAGAATGCTGTGAACAAACAGCAAACTGAAACTGAAGTTTCTGTTCTTCACTTATATTATTGTTGAAATGCCCAAATCTACGTTGTATAAACCACAGAGAAAGATAGCATTCCTGGCTTGTTTAGTATGTTGTCTAAACCAGCAGGCAAAATGACACATCCTGGATGACCAAGCATTAAAGTACGATGAATTCAACCACTAACATGGGTGCATTGCTGAGGTGCTTGTTGGAAGGCACTGTTAGCACAACTGAACTGCAGAGTCTTTCTGCTGTGTGAAAGCAGGTTTCTCTTGTGTATTCTGGCCCAGCTGTGTTCATGGAGCTCACTCATGTCAATAAGACATGCAGAACTTGGGCAGAATACGCAATAAGGATTCACACTGCAGATATTACAGGGCTCCAGTCTGGTGCCAGAAGCATGTTGCCATTAGGCTGGTGCTTCTTAAACAATGCAGAAGAATCTGTCATTACCCAGGTAGCAGGCGTATCTGCTAATACTTTATTGATGTCACATATTTAACTTCTGTGGATTTTTAAAAAGGATGCATATAACTATATATATTCCACATAAAAAATGACAAACCATCTTATTTCATTTAAACTGTAACAGAGATGAAACCATGCCTGTGGCATTTTCACATAAGGCACCTGTCTAATAAACAAAGAATAAAGCTAGAAGCCATCAAGTTCTTTTAATCTGAGACACTGTCTGATAATTGTAACTTCAATTTCTTTTTCTGTGTCCTAAAGAAAAAAGTGTGAGAATTTCCTGAATTAGCTCCGCCATTTGCTGATTGAGCATAGTAAGCATACTGAGTCCCAAAATGCCTCTATTGGAATACGTTACTGGGAGCCGTAAGGTGATCCATATTCTCCCTTAAAAGATCCACTGAAAAAGCAAAGAACACAGTCTCAGAATCTGCTTCTACCATCATTTCTTTAAGATACTTCCCAGTCACAACTGGAGTGTCTTGGGTACTTTCATATTACACTGTACATTGCCTACCCATTTCTCTGACTCTTTCAAGACTGCTTAGGCTGGAATTCTGAATTCATAATTTGGAAAATGCTTTTGCCTGAAATTACTGACTTCAGTACATACCGAACGTGGCCTAATATATTATCACTTCTCAGATGTGGGTCTTATCCTTTCTGTAGCAGATCAGAACTTGTAGATGTCTTTTTTCATCCATTTTGCCAGTAAGAGGGAGGGCACTGAGAATTTTTTATTTCAAAGTTTTATATATATATACATATGTGTTCTAGTCCTATTTGGCAAAAACTGCCATAGTTGTTTTCAGTCTGAAAACTGTGTTATGACGCAAGCTGTAACCAAGATGATGCATTAGTGTTTGCATATTTTCCTTTTATGTTATAAAACAGTACATCTGTATCCTGATAAAGCTTCAAGAATTTAGTGTCCCTACAGATAAGGCTGCTTTTCTTTACTAAGTTTACTGTAAACTGAAAAGCACTCAGCACCAGGAATTATGACCTTCACTCAATTACTCTACAATGCTATAAAAGATTAACTTTTACTTAAAGGATTTTGATGTGTGAGAGACTTAAGTGTTACTGGATCTACAATGACAGAGAGCAAGATGGACTCATTTAAGTTACCTGGGTGAATGGTGTCCTTAAGACAACCAGTCACGGTATTTTGAGAACCACGGAGTTAATAGTCCCTCTGCAAGAAGTTAAAAATTACGTTTTTATGATATGTCTGGTGTGTGTTGTTTGGTCAGAGGTCTGGTGTCTGGTATGCCAGGTGAGACAAGCTGACATGGTATCAGAAGGCTTTACAGTACATTTTTCTGCTGTAGCTTGTTGTAACACACTGAAATCTCATTCTTGTGGGAGATTACTACTTTGCATTCAGATTTCACATTCTCCTGCAAAAACATATGCTCCTGCTTTGTTTTGGACTTTTTGTTTTAAAGCCTTTATGTCTCGTTTTCCATTAATATAAAGATGAATTTTTCTCTGCTGCAAGAATTAATGTTTAGAATCAGGTTCAGGGTTTTTTTTTTTTTTAGCTTCTCTGTGATAGAGGCATAAAAACAGTAATGCAAACACTGTTATATTTAGAACATTTCTAGCTTTCTCATTCACATAACACAATAATATAATGATTTCTCTTACTCCAGCTCATAGAATCTCTCAAGGCAACAGGAACATTAAGTCACAACACTAGTGTGTGCAAAGGGTAGGCAAAAGTCACTGTTGTGAAATTTGTTCAGCTTTGCGTCTTCTGTGGGAAAAGAAAAGCCCTCAAGATATAGAAAATAAATGAAAAGGTGTACAGGATCAGTAAGTGGTATTTGTGATCATGGCAGGTCTTGAGGACTACAACTAGCAGTAGCAATCAATGGATAATTATTCCAAGTTTCTAGGAGATTGTAATGAAAAATGGCCAGGAAATCAAGAAAATACCTTAAAGTGTACATGATAAGGGTATATTCCTGCTAAGAAATTACAAAGATTTAACAATTCCCACTTGTTAATGTTAAGACTTATTAATATTTATTAATGTGTATTTACATTTATTTGTATTTAGTAATAGTAGTACATTGTACAATTATCCATATACTCATGATTTATTGTTAGTATATTTATCAATAAAACTATATGTATTAGCATTTATTTTATATATTTATTTATATTTATTAATATTTTCTTGTTGATAATTCATTCCCACTAATAAATTACAAAGAAATCTAAGGCATAGCCACTTTGGAGAAGGGCAGAGGATTGAAAAAGAAGCTACATGAAAGAAAGTGAGAGTGTTTGGGGTTTTTTTTACATGAAAGTGTTTACTTTTGGAAAATGAATTTAAAAACTCTTTTTTTGGTATTAGGTATAGGAAGCAGTGAAGTGCCTCTTACTTTAAATATATTGTTTTATTAATAGATCAGAAATACTGTTCAGAAGGAAGGCTGGCACTTTTCAGGTGGCTTTGAATATACGGTGTCCTTGGACAGTGTTTGAATAATGCAGTGATCGACAGCCTCTTGTAAAACCTCTCAAAGGAGAAGGACACTTTAAGAGAAATTTCTGCATCTATATAGCTAATCTCACACATCATCTGATGATAACCTGTTCTGACCTAAAACTCTTTGAATGCAATTTAAAGTTCACTGTGCCCTGAAACGTCAATTAACCTAGAAGAAGTATACAGCAATAGGCTGTTGTAAAAGTTATGGAAATTTCAGATAACTCTTGTGAAGCAAATATTTAATTTACAGCCCTTGCCTATTTCTTTGCTCATATAACAGTTGTGCATAGTTGTTACCCACCAGCCTATTCCAGAGTATCCAAGAGCTTTGTTTGAGCTACTGAGCACTTTCCATTCCTGCTCTCAGCATTGTTAGGAATAAAGCTTTGTCGTTCCAATAAAGGTTTTAAGTTTTTTCTAATTGTAACTCCTAAAATGAGCTGTCAGCCGATCTTAGAACAGCAGTGACAGAGGCTATGAAAGTAACGAATACCTGGCTTTGTGCTACAGGTAGGGAAGACATGCAATGTATTGGTGGAAGAGAAAAGAACAAAATCCAAAATGAAAAGGCCTGGTTTGGAAGAATGTATCAGACAAGAGTCCTAATCCTGTTTTTCCCCCTTCACACTGTTGCAGCAGGCACTGCTCACTTTTCCTCTACTGTGTTAAGCAATGCTCTCTTCTTCATCCATAGTCAGACTGCATCTGAGAGGAATTTTTGTTGCATAGGCAAGCTGGTTAAAGCTTCAGTCTTTCTTATTATTTTGACATCAGGGTAGAAACCCCAACACAGCCTATGAACAATACCTGGGAATGAACTGCTGTATTTTAGGACAGTAGAGGTACTTTATTTTCTTTTGAAAGTGGGTGGTAAAAAAAGCAAGACTTAATCCAGATTTAGTCCAGAATAAATCTTGAACAGTTTAGTATGAAATGCCTTTAGAGGAAGGATGAAAATTAAATTAGGGGAGTTGTGCTTCTTCACTAACTTTCTATTTTTCAGTATTTTTGTGGTCAACGGAACACATATAAAAAAAGTTTGAAATTCTGTACCTCGTGTTATAGAAAGTTTAACACCTCTTCACACATATCTAAATGACTCTGCAAAGTGAAGGTAGTTAAAACAAAATAGATTTTAACTTGCAGTGTTTGTTTTTGGTACAAATGTTTTCTCTTTCTCTTTTTCATTCAGTGAGCAGCATTTTGTTGCTGACACTGGAATTTTCATCCCCAGTAGAGCACTTTGTTTTTTAAAATGGCCATGAGATAAGACTGAAGTGTTAACCTTACCAGGTATATTAACCTGACCAGGTTATAAGCATCACAGCTGAGAAAACATGTATGGAACACGTGCAAAACATTTCACAAAGATCCAAGTAGAGGTCTAGATTTTATAGGGAAAAGAGTTTTCTTATGCTATGAAGTTTGTCTGTTTCACTGGCAGAACTCCTTATTCTGATCTCCTGTACTGGTTGCATCTTTCAGCCTCAGGAATAAATCCTTCATACTGATTGGCTGCTTCTGCTTTTATTCAGTTTTAGTTTTCATTGATATTTTTCAAGCTTAAGCCCCACTTTTTTTTTTTTTTTAAGCTTAAAGCAGCTTTTTGTGTGGTAGATTTCACTGAGCTTAAAAATAGGCAAGATATATTCTCACTAAATAATGAAAGGATAATGATAAAAACTGTGTTTCAATTAATGCTATGAAAGTTAGTTTGTTTCTGTTTAGCAAGTCACTGATAGAATGCCACAAGCGACATAAAAGTTTATCTTTCCAGGGTTTTGGTCAGAAGAGTCCCCAGAAATCCAAGGGCTTACTGGTTACCTCCCAATAGCATAAACCCCACCTAGTTTAGCAAAGGTAGCGAGCCCAGAACCTTTCCCATGCAGAGTCTCTGCAGCTGACACGGAGTGGGTACATTCCATGCCACTAGGGGAGATGAGGGATGGGGGACCAGTGCCAGGGTGAACAGAAGGAGTCACCAGCTCAAAAGAACGGGGAACTTCTGAACTGGTGGTCCCCAAATACTATTCCCCTTTTCACTGCTGCAAAGACAGAGTCCCTCTAAATTACACCATTACTGCAAAGAAGAGGAGTCTTCCTGGTGATCCATTCTGGGGTTCACGTTCAGTTTTGGGTTTTAGCAGTATGTAGCCAGAGTAACTCCAATGATGTCAATAATCAATTGCATAGCTAGACACACACAGTTTTGAAATTTGGCTCTGTCATTTTTATTTGAGAAAGTGTTAATGAGGCCAAGAACTTATTGATGAACTTGGCAAATCTTCAAGTGACTTACTGAGGCTTCCACTCTTCTAATTCCTCAAAAATACAACAAATGAAGATATGAAATCTAAAACATCATGCAAGAAAGCACTTGCCTGCAAATTTCAATGAAAACTCAGCTGTAAGATAAAAAAGGCTATAATGAATATTTGATTTGTATTGCACTATAATTGTAACCTCTACTGAGTTGCTCTGTAGTCAGAGGCTATTCATGGAAGTTGACATGATATACGTATGACTTTTGTTTGCTGCCAAATCAAAATGACACTTAGAGGCAGTAAAAGAAATTAACAAGTGGGTATGCTTGTGGGAAGCTCACATTTGTATAAAACCAAACCAAAAACTGTGAGTGTAGTCCTAAGCCTCTTATTACTTGAATTCTTATCTTACTGTCACACATATGTGATTACCTTGGAATTTTTGATTAAATATTTTGGGGGTTGGAACTGGATGATCTTTAAGGACCCTTACGACCAAAGACAATCTCTGATTTTCTCTGGAGAACACTGACATGACACCAAAACAGAGTGGAATTTAAAAGAAAAGAGTACTCAAGTTTCTCATGCCCAGCTCAGTAACTGCTTGCATTAAACAAAGTATCAGCAATCAAAACTTTCATGAAATTGAATCCTAACTTTCAAAGCACTCTTTTGTTTGAGCAAGTTGCAGGAAAGAACTTTTAGCAGTTGCCAGGATTGTTTTTCTTTTTTTTAGAAACCATATTTTTAATTCCTTGAGTAGATGGAGAATATTTACCAGACTTTCTTGACTTACATCATTTGTCAATAATGTGTTGATATTTAACATTTCAAACGATGATAGGATAACTCAGTAGAAGGATAGCTAGGGTTGCTAAAATATCATTGTGCTGGTGAGTATTGGTCATTTTATTTCCTTAAACGTCTTTCTTTCTCATCCTGGCAATATGAGTCATTACTGTGGTGATGCTGTCTTGCATGTATAATTTAAAGCATCTTTACTTGCAAACATTCCAAATTAATATGTGACAACACAACAGTCATATATCTACTAAAACTTCAAGTGCATGCCCATTAATTTTAAGGCTATTTTTGGTTTATGGGATTTCTTACACCATAACTCCTGAACTCCTGAAGAATTGCTGTGAAGAAAGCAGAAAGCTTGATTTATGTATTTCACCAACTTAATCAAGGAAATTTAAACATCAATTAAGTAACATGAGAATAAACAATTCTTCTAACTAAGGAAGGAATCATTACTGATTTATGACTTCTGTGAGTTTTATTAATATATGTTTAATTCAGACTAGAATTAGGAGAAATAGAAGTACCCTTTTTCATTCTTTGAAAGAGACATGGAAATTAATTGGAATTCATCAGCTAATAAACTTGGATGGGTTTGTATTATCATATATAACGGTGATTCTACAACAGAGAGGACCAGTAGTTCTACCACTAAGTTTTTTGTCACTACAATTATTGGGGATATATTTACACTCATTCACAAATGAGACACTCCCTTATTGACAAGTCTAATAAATGACAGCTTTAAAATCTTATTCTATAATATCCAGGTTTTACTGAAGCTTATACTGGAAAAGAGAGAATTACCTTTATGGCCTTATAGGCTAATCTGCTGACATCATCCAATCAATGTGTCTAGCAGAAAAAAATACATCTTTCTTTTGGTTTAAAATAAATGCCCTGTTTTTACCTACAGCCTAAAATAGGAATGATTCTTCTGTGAATTGTTTGAGTCTCCTTTCAGGAAAATGGAGAGCATCACCTTTTGTAAGACAAATGGTCCTGAGGTTTATCCTGCTGGGTCTTTTTTTTAACATTCTGCTAGGGAACTGGTATCAAATGTCTACATTTGGGCCTTGAGACCCTCGTGGGAGAAGGTGTTAGACCAAATCTGCTTCTGTCTCACAACTGATATTATAGGTACTGCTTTTTTAAATGGAGCTGTTAGTTTAGGACAGACAAAAAGTGTTGTCTTGATTCTGCTAGTAATTTGCCATCTATCAGCACCAGCAAAGACCAGAGGTATGGAACAAGAGGCTGGTAGAGCCAGCCATTCTAGCTCATACTGTTGAGTCAGTCCCCTGGTGTCCCATCTCGGGGTGATATGCGAGTTAATCAATCTATCTGTACTACATCCACAGAGCTAGAAAAAGCAATTGTAATGACACATATCTCATTCACGAGTACTACAGCTCATCCTGGCAAAATAGTACATTACTCTACATGTCAAGTATGTGTCCTGGCTATGCCATGGAACTGCCTTGTCTCCACTGATTCCCACCTGTGCGAAGGGAGAGCCTGATCCATGCTGCATGAGAAACCTCAGAGAAGAGGCTTTAATGGAAAAGGAATGCTCACCTGTAGTATTTTTGTGCTGTAGCAAGTTATGGTTTAAAACCAAGATGGATTTCAAGCTGATAAACTTGATAACTCTGCTGTTTCTAAATGATGCCATGTAGCTGCTGTAAAGTTCTCACAGTTTGCTGAAGAACAACCAATAGGCTTTCTTTGTGAGACGTTATTTCAAGTAGGTGGAAAAATACAACCAAAGCAGCCTTGTGATTGCAAAAGCCTTTCTTTCTATTGTAAACAAGTCACAAAGAGCCTCCTACTACAGTTACAGAGGCAAAGACATAAGTGAGAATTATTAGATGCAGGAAACGTCTTCTGTTGTTCCTGAATACATCTCTTCCAGCTCAGAGTTGGATGACTACTGGTTCTGCCCCCATTCATGACACCTCTCCAAGCAAATCCATTTTTTGTCCAGTTTGAGCTGGAGGTAGATAACAGCCTGATTGGGCTCTCCTTACAAACATGGGAAACTGAACTGCAGACATAGTGGCAGGAATGTGTGCATGAAAACTGCCTGCTTTCCTGTTCTTGCCCCTCTGTTTCTGTTGCTGGGAGTACTGGGCATTCCAACTGAGCCACTACTGTTTCTCAAACCTCCCATTCATCCACAATCAGATCTATTGAGAAAGTGGCAGTCATCCTTGGCAGAAGAATAAGGAAGCCAATCTTCAGCACAATATGTCTGAGATTCGCTGAACAACCGGTGCTTCTGGACGATGGGTGGTACATCTGCTGCAGGCACCCCAGCCTGCTCTCCAAATGTGCTGCCACGTTCAAAGCTCAGGTACAAAAAGGAAGATAAGGGGAGAAGTAGCTTGTGAGACAAGCAAGTTCATTTATGCAGGGCTTGGGAAAACACTGTTAAGAAGTAGCATAATTAAAAAGTGCCTGTGAAAAAAATAGAACTGCAGTGCAGTTTTCAGACTGTGCATCAAAGGTCCTCCTCAGAAGAAGACAAGAATATATACTGACTGAGGAAGGCTTTATGAGATATCTTGGCCATTAAATTTAAGGCTTCTCTCATGAGGGGATAGGAAGTTCCACCTGGGGCTATCAGTCTTTCCTTCTCCTGGGAAGAAATAAAGAAATTTACAGATGTTTTTGGAGTATGTGGCAGAAATCCTCCCGCTGTAGTATTTCCCATGTTTTGTGCTAGTTCCTGTGCTGAAGGCATCATGCTGTCCACAGACTCAGCTTTCCTCACACAGCTATTTAAAGGTGAACAACTCAAGATTTCAAAATGTATAGAGATACTTTCCACTAGATGCTGGCTGGTTTTTGTTGTGATTTAAGAATTCTAAGAGTATATATAAGAAGAATTTCAGATTCTTCTTTAATCACCTGACTCAAAGAGTAAGCTATAAACAAAAATCAACTATGTCAACCCAATCACAAGGGCATTGACCATTAGAGTTTGGATGTCGATGCTTTGTAAGAAAATTTTTTCATATGCAGAGAAAGAAAAAAGAAGAATACTAATATTAGAGACACAGTTAAACTCTTTTTAGTTAAAAAATGCCCAGTGAGCACTTCGCTTCACCAAATGAGAGACTCTCAGTTCATAGCTTTAAAAGTCATGATTCTGCACAAGAACAAACAGCCAAAGGGAAGATCAAGTGGGAAAAAAATGTTCTTTGTGAAATAAGAGAGGAAAAGGTAGGTGACTTATCTGTGTAGTCATTAGTCAAAAGGCATAGAGAAATCGAGTAACATTAGCAGAAGTGTATTAAAAGAGTTCTACATTTGAAGCAAAGCAAGACAGACTAAGCCTTGCAAACCTTTACGTCTAAATGTGAATCAATGTAAAAATGAGGCGAATACTGAAAAGTGCAGGGGTGACATAAATAATCTTCATTCTGCTCTCGTGTTACCTATCTACATTGATAATACATAAGGCAACTCTGTGAAAGGACTGGCCTGAACTAAAAATTTTTGTCTAACAAGTAGTATCGGTCACCACTGACCCCTAATTGGAGCACTCAGGCATCATGAAAATACATGTAATAATTACATCAGTATTTTATAGAGCACTAGTAACTAATTACATTATAACTTTGCACATCAAAATGCAGCAAATCCTCTGATTCTGCAAATGCATGCATGTACTTTACAATGCCAGAGGAGGACAAATATTTTGCTGATTGAAGCCTCTGTAACATTACAGTATTTCTTCAAAGGCACAGCTATTAGAGTAAGAGTGACAGAAATATTTGTGTACTGTTCTCTGTATTGTTAGTGGCACAGCCATCAGTTAGGTAAAAGCTCCCTGAAAAAAAACCTGGTTTTTTGCTACTAATAGGAGAACTCCCCCAGACAATTCACAACTTGTCACTGCATGTCAACAGTCCAATTTAACTGACTGTAAACCACCATGGAAGAAAAAAATAGGTTGTTTCCAGAAATTACAGAAGTAAAACAGTCTCATAAATTAAGTGCTCTGTCATGGTGGTTTTAAGACAACTTTGAAGTCAAAGGTTCATTCATATCTGAAATCACAGATATTACATTTTAAAAATGCAAAACTAACATGACTGAAACAGTATTTCTGTGCCACAGAAATATGATTTTTCTTCCTATTATCACTTTTTTTTACATTTCAGTGAGTAGACAGAGAAGGCTAACTTTATGGCCACCATACCGCAGAATTATTTGCCAACATAGTATGTAAAAGACTGTCAAAAATTAAGCTTTCTTTTTTCCCCCTCAGAGAAGATGTAGTAAATCCACTCAGAGGTCTGTATTGCCAGAAAAAAAAGATTTAAAGGTGAGGTTTGCCAAGTTCTTTTTAAATTCTATCACTCTTCTGTTGGTACACACACACTATTCAATGCTTTGAAGTTCACTTAGTCACAGGTGAGACATCTGTTGTTAAGTAGCCTGGCAATTAATGTTTTTATATGATCATGAATCACACAACAAAAACTGTATCATCCATTGCTACTATTCTTTATCCAGAAATTTTAATTAATTATTTTGCCAATTCTATGTTGTTGCCGTTATTGTTACCTGATGATAATTTGGAAAAACAACAGTTCTAAAGGGTACCCTGGTGCATCAAATACCCTTCAAATTCTGCCAAGTGTAAAGAAGGGATTAGAAATCCCTAATGTCACTATATACCATTTAAAATACTATTCAGCTTTGCAGTAGACTTGGCTAAATAGGTCTTGGGAAGAAGCACTTGTTCTGCTGAAAGATTTAGAACCAGATTCTGGTTTGTTTTCTTTTTTTTTTTCCTTTGTAAGAAAAGGTCTTTTTTTAGAAAACTCCCATTTCAAATTATTTCACTGCTTTTTAATTTGTGTGAAATACAGACTTAATGAGTAAGGGGAATTTCCTCTAACAGATATAGGCTTGAGCTATAAAATTAATAGAAGCAAATTACAAGGAAATAAAATGTATATATCCGAATAACTCACACCATGGGACCCATTAATGCTTCTCTACAGAATTGTTTTAGATAGATGGCTAGGAATTTCTGTTGACCTATGCACTATTTTGTATTATCTTCAGTAGAGCTATGGCTGGTGTTCTGTCCTCCAGGGCTTTCAAATGAATCAGAAGAACATTCAAAAAATAGGGCAATAAAAGTAATAAATTATTTCAAAAGGATCAAGGGAATTAATTGAAAGAATAGACAGCACTTTTTTAAGAAGTTGGGAAGAATTTTAGTTTATATATTTCTCTGTCACATCAAGTGTAAAGTTGAGCAGTATAATATGAAATATCTCAAAATTATCAAGAAAACTTATTATGGGCTAAGAGTTGAATTTAGTGCAGTAATTACAGCAATATGGTTGCTGTAATTTTCAAATGTTGGTGTTCTTCATGAAAATTGTTAAGTTGGGATAGTGACTCTCTCTGTATCCAGGTTTTCTGCTTCACAGGGGATCACAAGAGGCCCAGAGCATACACTGACTTGCATCATCATTTTTGGGTATTGTATATCTCTCAGATTACTTTCTTATATCCTTTCCCGTCACGGCATAGCTACTAGTAGAGAATTCATATCCATTCTACCAGTGCTTGCACCTCCCACTCCACACAAGTGCCCAGTCACATCCTAGGACAAAGGACATGCTGCACAGATGCTCAGCCTCAGGTTTTGAGCATTTTTGCATGGTGTCCTGCAGTGGATGTCAAAGCCTGAGGGACTGTTTACAAAGGCATGTAGTGACAAAACAAGGGGGAATGGATTTAAACTAACAGAGGGTAGATTTAGATTAGATATTAGGAAGAAATTGTTGACTGCCAAGGTGGTGAGGCATGAGAACAGGTTGCCCAGAGAAGCTGTGGATGCCCCATCTCTGGAAACATTCTAGGCCAGGGTGGACAGGTCTCAGAGCAACCTGGTCTAGTGGGAGGTGTCCCCGCCCATGACAGGGTGGTTGGAACGTGGTGATTTTTAAGGTCCCTTCAAACTGCAACCATTCTATGATTCTATGTTATGCTGTGATGCTATGATATGCAATGGGCAAAGACTGATTGACTTTCAAATTGCTAAATATGGGTTACGGAATGAATCTCAAACAACATTCTCCACAGAAGGTCAACTTCTGCAGAAGAATTCCCTTAATGTAACATTTATGCTACAGTACATTGTTTTCCTTAGTTGTACACATAGGGGATTATGTTGGTAGATATTACAGGTGTAAATATCTCTATGTGAAGCTAAGACTTGGATTAAACATTTGATGGAATAAAGCCTTTGGTGTCTTGCATTTTTCAAATGCCGATGTTTGCAGACAACAAGTGACTGGTTGGGGCCCTTCTTGCACGCCTTCATTATCCTGCAACTAACACAGATTATTTTTGAACCATCCAATGGAATTCTGCATGACTTAAGATAATTTTCGTTTTTTTAACTGACTAATACATTGAGCATCTGAAACATCTCATTTTTTAGAGATATTATGACAGCAAATGTCAATTCAGAAATCTCTACCTAATTTTCAGGTTAGAAAAATATATCTACAGTAGATTTATGTTCATCCTTAACTTCTTCTATACTATGGAAACCATAGATAATTTTGTAATATTTTACATTTATTTCCCTAATTTCAGAAAGGACTGCAGTTATAATATGGGAATATACAAGCCCATTTGTTTGAATATTCTTTATCACAGGGAACCTAAAACACATGGGAGTATGCAAAGTGCAAGTGAGTTGATAATTCCCTCATAGTTTATCTGTAGGAAATCAGCAGGACCAGCATCAGCACCTGAGATGTCACCTCTGACTTGCAACTAAGCAAATATAATCTTTAAAGCCTTTAAAAAATGGTGTGTGCTGACTGCACACTTGATCCTCCTGTGACTAACTTTCTGAGAGAGACTCATTTGTGCTACAGATGGATTTAATCTGACACGTGTATGTCATGCATACACACACACACACACTCACACACACACACACACACACACGATAATGCAGTATTCAAAAGCAAGGCTATAAATTTGGTTCAGTCTCATGTTTTCCATGTACAAACGATACCCTATTTCCTGCCATGTCACCTACAGGTGGGAGATACCAAAATCACTTGATTTTAATAAGGACTGTATAAACCAGATGGGTTGGGTTTTTGGTTTATGCCTTACTTTCTTAATCCACAAAACAAGCACAAACCCACACCAAGAGGAAACTATCAGTGTGCCAGCCTGGCCAATGTCCTGCAGGCTGCTTGCCAGTGTTTATTACTGCAAGATGTTGCCTGGTCTGTGAAGGGAAGGATAAGGCTGCACCAGAAGTGTGTAGAAGCACTTTTTTTCCTTCTAGATAGGGGCATAAAGAAGGCAAACACGATGTTATTGGTCACAGCCAATGTGAGGAATGTCCTGCTTATCAAACCTGATTCCCTTTTATGACAAGGTAACCCACCTAGCTGACCAAGGGAAGCCTTTTGGATTTCATCAGAACTTTCGATACTGTCTCTCTCACAGTATCCTTCTGGATAAAATATCCAGTGCTCAGCTGGGTAATCACACCATGGAAGGGATGAGTTACCGGTACAGGGGTAGGCACAGAGGGTTACATTGAATGGGGTGACATTGGATAGGTGGCCTGTCACTAGAGGGCTTCCACAGGGGCTCCATCCTCATCCCTCTGCTCTTCAACATCTTCATAAATGGCTTGGACACAGGACTGGCCAGGATACTAAGCAAGTTCACAGATGATACAAAACTGGGAGGAGCTGTCCACTCTTGAGGGCAGGGACGCCCTGCAGAGAGACCTTGACAAATGAGAGGATTGGGCAGGCATCAACTGTATGAAGTGCAATAAGGGCAAGTGCTAGATTCTGCACCTGGGATGGGGCAACCCTGGATGTACAGACAGACTGAGGAATGACAGGCTGGAGAGCAGTACTGTAGAAAGGGCCCTAAGGGTCCTGGTTGATGGAAAGTTGAACATGAGTCAGCAGTGCCCTGGCAGCCAGGAGGGCCAACATTGTCCTGAGAGGCATCAGGCACAGCATGGCCAGCTGGACACGGGAAGAGATTGTCCCTCTGCTCTGCACTGGGACAGCCTCACCTCGGGTGCTGGGGGCAGTTTTGGGTGCCACAATACAAAAAGGACATGGAGCTGTTAGAGAGTGTCCAAAGGAGGGCCACTGGAGTGGTGAAGGGACTTGAGGGGAAACAGTGTGAGGAGTGGCTGAGGTCACTTGGTCAGTTCAGCCTGGAGAAGACTGAGGGGAGAGCCCACTGCAGTTACAACTTCCTCATGAGGGGAAGAGGAGGGGCAGGTACAGATCTATTCTCTGTGGTGACCAATGACAGGACGAGAGGAAATGGCCTGAAATTGTTTCAGGGAAGGTTTAGTTTGGGTATTAGAAAAAAGTTCTTCACCCAGAAGGTGTTTGGGCACTGGTGGGTGGAACAGGCACCCCAGGGAAGCTGTCACAGCACCAAGCCTGACAGTTCAAGAGGTGTTTGGACAATGCCCTCAGGCAAATGGTATGACTCTGGGGGAAGGGGCTATGCAGGGCCAGGAGTGGGGCTTTATAATCCATGTAGATCCCTTCCAATTCAGCATGGTCTGTGATTCTGTAATTCAGTCTGAGCTTATCAAGGTTATTCAGGAAAATAACCTTCCTGCTAAACCCACGGGGAAGACCTCTTTGGAGGCAATGGGTGCATTGCTCATCCTGTACCCTGGAAGCAGACTGGGAGGCACCTTCACAGCCAGCTGTGATGGATGAGAAAAACTGTCTTGGGCATGTTGGAAGCTCTGGGTGCTAGAGACCCATGATAGCCCCAGGGGCAGGGTGGGGATTGATGCTGCCTGCCCCTTGGGAGACTCTGCACTCTAACTCCCATCCTGATGGTTCCCCTGTCATGTCATGAGGTGGCAGTGTTTAGTTTCCACTCTCTGGCTCTAGATACATTTGACATCACATTCTCTTTTCTAGGATTACTTTGCCTTGCAGCAGACACCTCCACAGCATGGTTACGAACAGTTCATTCTGTGAAATGCGGATGTGATCTTGAGCACTTGCACTTCAGCTGTCTGATCTGTGAAGCTGCCTCAAAGTAAGGGATGGGGACCACATGATGAGCTTATTATTTGATTTCATTGCATTAATATTTGTCACTGCAGCTATATGTACGGTCTGAGGTGCGCCAGGTGAGGTCTGACCCATTATCTGGGGCCACTGACTTACGCATTGGTCTATTTAGTCTTTTCAAGGATATCCCTTATTCAATAGGGTCTGGACTAGGAGAATGCAGGCGCAGGGCCTGTAAGGCAGGGGATCTCCATTTGCAGTGGATGTGGACTTTGTATGACAGAAGGCTCTTCGCAGCCTTTGAGGGTTCAAGATATGCAAAATATTTCATACATTTAAGGTTGAATCTGCTTAATAACTGGAACGGCAGAATGTGGATTTGAAATGTGAATATCCAAAAGGCAAAATTGCCTGTAATCAGGTGTCAATAGTAAGAGTATGGTTGAGTTTAACTCATTGAACGCAAAGGAATATGTGCTGACCTCAGTGAATTCAATCACAGTGAAGTAACTGTCATTTGACTTTACCCCGAGAAAAATAAGTGTAAAGTGTTAGATAAATGACTTTCAATAGAAAAAGAGAACAAGAACTTTCTTGCATAAGACTATGGTGACAAACCTCACCGAGAACCTCAGAGGGGCTTCTTGGCTCAAATTGAAATAAATGCATAAGGTATGTGTGAATGATCTATGGAACAACTCAAAAAGCATGAAGTTTGCATTCTTTTACATTAAGGAAGAAAGGAAATCTGATTTCTGTACAGTCTGATTTCTATATATGTCCTAGAGATGAAGTAGAAACCAGATCAGATCAAAGCTTTTGGGCTTTCCAAAAGAAGCAGAAAAATGACATAACTACCCTAGAGGTGATCTTGAAGTCTTTCAGTTTAGAAAAAGGTGTTATGATGGAAATAGTTCTTTATGACTTTTAGGAAGGTTCCACCCTGTCCTGCTGCTCCTAGGAACATATTTCAGGCACTTATTGCAGACACTTCAGGCTGTCTGTCTGATGTATTGATGAACTAGCTAAGCATGAATGCTTTTTTCTTTTTCAGTTGATGCTCAAAAAATTAAGTTTTAAATTATGTCCCATTTAGATAGAAAAATAATTGATCAAATTAAAAAAATATTTTAAAATCAAGCTTGGAATGTTGACACTTTACAAGCAGAGACCAATCACTTTGTGGAGACATTTTCACATTTTAGCACCATTTCTCTTGAATTTCACTAATTCATAAGACAGCATATACCAAATTGTGTAGTCTTCACACAGACAAATGGTGCTTCACTGTCATTCAGGAGCCTTTGAAACTTATGTTTGTTCTGAGATGTTGCTATGCAGTCATGGCTTGTTGCACAAATATATGTAGGGAATATACAAGGCAACAGTCATGGTGACATTCTTACAGTTTTGGGTTTTTTAGCATTTATTACTGAAACTAGTTTTATAGAAACCACAACACTGGCTGTGTATTATAGAAGGTGTTAGAACCCATTTGTCTTTCATTAATCCTTTCAGCAATAGTAATTACTTAGGAGAACTTCCTAAATGAGAAAGAATGAGGAAAAAGAACATATATGGTATAGGTAAGGAGGGTATGTGGGAGACAACTAACATAGGCACATAACATCTTAGAATTTTAGGGTTGGGGGGAACCTAAAAGTTCTGTTTCCAACCCTCATGCTGTGGGCAGGGACACCTTCCACTAGATCAAGTTACTCAGAGCCCCATCCAGCCTGACCGTGGACACTTCCAGGGATGGAACATTGACAGCTTCTCTGGGAAACCTGTGTCAGGGCATGACCAACCTCACAGTGAAGAATTTCTTCCTAATATCTCCATTCTAGACAGAGTACATACATTTTTATTCCACATTGGAATACTCCTAATGTAGCTATACATTCTAGACTAAAAACATTCTAATAAAAAAAGCTTGTATTATAATTGAATTTAAATTAAGCACTATCTACTGAGTAGATAAAAAAGGGTGTTTTCTAGACCTCAGCCTATTTTGCTGCTCTGACCAGCACAACATTGACAGACAATTATTTTGATATTTGCAAGTAGATATTAGTCTTTTATCTCTATCAGTCAGTCAAAGTGTAGGAAAAAATACTACTTGCCCAGCTGCCTAAAGGATTTTTTCTTTAATTATAAAACAATATAGAAATACAGAAGCTGTCTTTATGCGCTTACCTTGCACTTATTTTGTAAAAAAGGTAAAAAATTAAAAATAGAAACTGCCCTGAGAAACATGTTAAGAATAAAAGCCTAGAGTTGTAGGCCTGGATCTGGGTAAAGATCTTTGATCGTTTGATTTGCTTTGTCCTGTAGAGATTTATAATTTTTTTGTTTCTGTTTAGAAAAACTTTAAAACAGCAACAAAGTCCTGACCTGAAAGGGAATATCTAAAATAATATACAATTAAAGTTCCAAAATAATTCTCCCTGTGGTCTTGTTGGAAGAATAGCAATGGCTAATGAATGAAAGGAAGGGCCAGAATATGACAAATTTCTCAAAAGACTGAACGTAATTTTTTCTCCAGACTGGGTGATATTGGTAAAATATTATATCATTCCAGACAAGTCCATTATAGCATTAGTCATGGATTCAAGAAATCCATTTAAAAACAATTTTCTAGACAATTTAGTGGTGTCAAATGAGAAAAATTTAACCTTCATGGATTTTTTGAGTTCTTTCCCAAACACAAAGCTACAGTGCTAAAATAGTTTCCTGACTTACCTAAGTCTTAGAGCAAGTTGCCTGATGGGGTAGTACATGGTTTAAGGGTTTTCAACCATTTTGCAATGAGCTATGCCGTTTCCCCCCTTAGTTAGCTTTGGTACAAAAACTTGTTGCTCTCTAACCTCAGCCAATGCTTTCTATACGAAAAAATCCAGGAAACAGCACCACCAAGAAAGGTCATGAGACACAACCTTAGTATTTTTCTACTTTAATATATGCTTTTTGTCACTGACAGAAATGCTTGCAGTGTTACGCTTCTTGTAAACAAGAATTAGAAGAAAAATAATACATATTTTCTGATATGATCTCCCACGAAGGTCTCTTTAATGGCACCTCCCTGCTAAATAAGGCATTTTTTTGGCTGTATACAAGTGTAAAGAAAAAGTAAGTCAGAAAGGGGAGAGGATCACAAGCTTTGTTACACAAAGATTGAGTAAATAAAAACATCTGAATTACCAAGTGTGCAAGTATTTAATTTCATTTAACATCAACCACAAGTCATTGTTGTATCTTCCCAAAATGAATACATCCAAATCATGAACAGAGAATTCTATGGTCACATTGGATAGTGTGGGCTTGCTCATCATAGTTTTCATATTAAATCTAACACTTAATGGACATCTAAAAAAATTGCTTGAACCTCCTATTAAATAAAGACATGAGCATTTGTTTTTAATATATCTTCCTATATGTTTAACACCTTAATTTAGACTATTTCATAACCTTTGATTTTTTAATCTTGTTGCTAAACTGTAGCCAAACACTTAAGATGCTCAGTTGTATTAGTTTGAAAGTAAACCAGTGGGAAATCCCAAGTCAGAATTACGATTTATTAGGAAAAGTAAGATAAAGGCAATACAAAAAAACCACTGGCTTAAACTGACAGAGTCAGGATATAACTTGACACCCTGTCGGGCAGGGTGGTAGTAGCAGGCCGATTGAACTGTGGCTGCAGTCCTCTTGGAGTGATAGATGTGGTTCTGTAGAAGGGTGGGGTCTTCCTCTGAAGGTCCAGTGGGGGTGGAGAAGGGTCTGGTCTTCCTCTGGGAATCCAGTGGATAAGGCTCCTTGTGGCGTTCTAAACCTCAGATTATATCCAGGTAGGAATGCTTGGTTCCTCCCTCTGGGCAGAGCATCTCACAATGGGATGATGTAATTTTATGAGTCATGCAGTGAGGCTTGATGGCCCATTAACAGAAGCTATCCTTCTGGAGGGAGTTATGAGGGATGGGTCATGGAAGAGATAAAGAACTTTGCCTTGCCTGGTTTTAACAGATGGTGATAGAATACATAATTTTGGTTACATGTTACATTGTAACCTAAGACACCAGTAAAAATTAGCTGTTAAGCCTGTGGTAGGAAAGCAACAAATCCTTGTTAAATTCTTCACTCAGTTTATGGGGCTTCAGGACCAAAAATCTTTCTATCTACAGTGTTAGCTGCAGACTGAAGTTGAACAAAACTGACCACAACTACAAAGTGTTGATGTCATCTCCAGTGATTTGCTCCCAATAAATCACAGCCAAAACAGAGGTTTTCCTAACCTTGCTATATTCCTGTATTCCTCTGAAACAGAGGAAAATCATGTGCCTTTCCCAGTGACGTAAAGTTCTGGTTGGTATTTTGAGCACAATATAACTTCATGTCTTTGTGTCCTCAGAGGACAATAGGAAAATCAATAAAGAAATCCAGAACATCCATATGTTTTCATGATTTGAAAAAATAAGGTCAATAGAAGGTGGAAATAAAAAAAGTGACTACCCAATCATTCTTGCGCACAATACCTTTAGATACTAAAACTTTTACCTCGTTCTCAAATTGACATAGTATTTCCTACTGTGAAATGGAGTGTCTGGGAAGAGTTATTGAGTGACAGGTGTACCTGCTGCAGCAAGGTTAAAGAAAGGTCTTACTGCAGAGGTCCTGCTTAGAAGCATGGTCTGGCTGGCTGTTGTGACTCCACAGTTTCTTCCTGAGCTATGAGAGATTCATATTTGGGAGCTAACAACACAGCTCTTTCCTTCTTTGTATCTCTTAATCAACTTAAGTTTTAAGCCTAAGGATTTTTTAAGCATTCTTAGAGCTTCCATACAGTTTGAGGGATTTGAGAGGACTCTTCCCTCTCCACATACACCCATACAAATACCTTATATTAGATTATTTATAAAAATTTAAACATATGTTGGGGACCTTCCAGCTGACACTAGAATTTTACTGCCGTTTGTCACACTCCAGCAGCTGAAGCATGGCAAATCTGCTGTGCCACTGGTTGTCTCTCCTCTTTGGAAGAGCACTATCTTATTTCCTAACGTGAGGAAAAATTCTCCATCTTTGCCAGAATTTTTTTTCCTGTCTGCAGAAGCTGAAGTCTGTTGCCTGTTTTTTCACCCCATATTTCTTCCTTGCTCCAGTAGCAAACTGCCTTCAACTTCTCCACTGAAAGAACAGCCGTGTTATGCAGATTCCAAGGCACTGTAGGAACTGTTGTTGTAAGAAGAGTGGGTAAGCTGAACTAAATGCTTCAAGCTCCATCGCTGTTCTGCAGTAAATTCCCCATGAATCTGGTGAATCTGATCTCCATTACGCAAACAACAATCACTGGAAGAAGAGGCTGCTTCCAAGTTTTCATTCCTAACCTCCTCCACACTCACCCCTACAGCATGCAAAGTCACTGTATATTTAATTTAAGGTATAGTTTCAAGAAATTACAAAATTCCATACCAGCTTTGAATAATTTTTGATTTTGGACTGTAGATATTTAAAAGATGAAAATTTATGAGTTCTCTTTTATAAAAACAAATAGTGGCTGGTGTAGGAAGATCAGAATACTTATTGCTAAGTATTAAACATTTACTGTTTAAATATAAAAAAACCTGCACTTTGAGTAATATAGTAGTGCTCTATATTGTCACTTGGTAAGTGTTACTTGTTGTAAAAATAAGTAACTACTACAGACTTGAAATCTTAAACCACACATAGTAATGCTTTTATTAGTTCACCCTGCATGAGTCATTACCCAGAGCTGTCAGCAGAAATTCCTAGGAGTCTTAACACCAGTGTCTCTCTGTTTTTGCTTCAAGTGCTCTATTGAAATTACCTGTGTCCCGATTATTTTGATCAGGTACAGTTTTCTTAAATGCATGATTGACTACCTCAGCTTGGTTTTGCTGCCCAGTGTTACTAGCATTCCAGTAGGCCAATAATCTGTTTTCTTTTCTGCTTAACCTTTTCATCCTTGAATACATTTTCAGACCACAGATTTGGACTTCTAGTCTATCATTACTGAGAGACATTTATTCAACTATTTCCAAATGCATTACATTTTCTAAAAAAGATTGGCATAAATATTCTTTGCTAAAATGAAATGTGAAGGAA
The DNA here is from genome assembly GCA_013398955.1 of Callaeas wilsoni. NCBI lineage: Eukaryota > Metazoa > Chordata > Aves > Passeriformes > Callaeidae > Callaeas > Callaeas wilsoni. Next base: position 104,203 of record VWPU01015230.1, read on the forward strand.
GGAAACAGATTTAATTATCCAAAATAAATTGCTGGCTCAGGCTTCCACTGTCTTATAGAAATTCAGAGGAAACTCTTTAATTAAAGCCAAGATATATTCTGTGTTATTTATTCTATGCCTGCTTGTTGATTTGCTTGACAGATTTCTTTCTTTTTCTGCATACCTAACGTGACAAAAAAATTTAATTTTTTTTTTTTAAAGTAAGCAAATCTGATTTTGAATGGTCTGTGACAAAATTATCTAATGTTTTCTCATTGTCTGTTTTGAGTTCTATCAGGTCTAGAAGACTTCAGTGTCTTGGATTGATATTTTCTGATCAGGTCTCTGCTGCAAGCTTGTTACCTGAGGAGAAGATTGACATGATAGAATGGCAATCAAAATAGATCCTTCAAAAAAAAGAATTTGGAAATGTTAAGACCTAGTACATGACTCTTCCTGCATGCTCGCCATTGCAGCTTTCTATTTGGAAAGGATTTGGTCTTCATATCAGAAATATATTTTTTATAGTAATATACTTTGTCTGGTTTTAGATCCTTCGGAAAAAATTATTTCCAGAAGAAGCACAGTAGAAACTTTCAGTGATTTTTGGTGTGTAATACTCCAGAAATTTCCTCTGTCTTGAGCATGCTCCAAGCAATACAGTGATCAGAGTTTACTTTGCAGTTCCAAGCATGAGCTGTTCTACTCTTAGCTGCTGAAGTGGCATCTTGAATACAATCCACATTTCAAGAACAAATGGGTCAGCCTGCATCTAGAGGAGGACAGCAAAACCAAGGAAGCTGAAAAATTACAGCTTGCCTAAATTAGAATGGGGAAGCAATCTGTTAGGATAGGACAAAACATCTTTAAAATTAAGGCAAAAGGCTGAGGCCAGATATTAGATACATCTTAGTAATAGCATAGTAAAGCAATGGAATCTGCTGCTTATGAAAGATATAGAATTTATATCACTAAAATTTTTCCAGAACAGCAAAGAAAAATGTTTGATGCATGCTTGTTCCTGTCTTGAAGCAGATAAGGGATTTAAATGTTCCCTCCAGGCCTACATTTGTCTAAACATGTATATAATCATAAACATTCAAAGCAAGACTTCATGCAATATGAAGTTTTTCCACTTTCTTTCCTGCACCTGATAAAGGTGGTAAAAACAGCAGAAAAATGCTACAGTGCTTACGAACTGCAGCTTGTTGTAATTGTGAAAGTGAATGCAATTTATAAATTGCATAAAATAACATCTCTGAATTAATCCTTCAAGGCAGCCTCTTTCCAGGGACAGTAGAATGGTAGTGGTCACTATGCAAAACAGCATTAGAGCAGTAGAAGGTGGCTTCTTAGCAGGGTACTTGCATAAGTGGCTGAAAAGCTGCACATGCAATGTGTTCTGCAATGTTGAAACTTGAGCTGCTTTATCCCTCTTTCATTACCAGTTCAGGTATCAGCAGTACTTTAGTTTAAGCCTCTTTCACCAAATGGCCATCAAGCTCCATACTAAAGCACCATTTAAGCCAAGATGGTGCACTATTAAGGAGCTACTCAGTATTTGCATGCACAGTTGTCTGGATAATAGTTACCAGACCAAGTTAATCAGACAGAAGGAAATGTGAGACAAGGCATCAGGAGCTTTAGTTCAGGGGGTGCTGTTTTAACTTAATTTCTGTTGTAAACTTTGTTAAAAAATGCTGCAAAGGGACCATAAAGATCCTCACCATCTGCATCAAAATTTGCTTACTCTTAGTGTAAACTGATTGTTCAAGCAATAGCTCAGATTTTGTCACAAAACTGATTCATATCCATACATAGCATCCCAAGTTTGCATCACCTGACAGAGTGCCAAGAGTGCAATGAATGCTCTCCATTGCAAACCATCTAATTCCACATGGAAATGATCAGCAATTACAATATCATGTCTGTGCTTTCATTTTACAGAGCCATCTTAAGAACTCCTTCACATTACTGAAGTTAATAACAAATATATATGTTATCCCATAAGCCTTGGTGGCTGATTATTTTAATTACTGATGTTAGTTAGCAAGTGAATAATTTTGTATCTAAAGTGTTTCTTCGTGTTCTGTTTTCTACACATGCAGTGCAAAAGCAGTCTTTTTGTAATAGCCGTTTCTGGTAGCAGTAACCGGTAATAAGCTCTTACTGCTATTACATCCATACTTTTTCTCATTGGTATTTCCCATAATTTTGACTCAATCATAAGAAATTACTGGTGAAAATAACTTTTTTTTTATCTTATTAAAATCAGAAAAGAAGCACAAAAGTGAAAAGACTATCCACATCAAAACAAAATGGGACACAGCGAAACATGAGCAACTCGAAGTGATTCTGCCTGCTTCTCCTGGTTTGCAACGTGTACCAATTAATGGAATATTCATAAGACTGTTCATAAGCTTGAGAAAGGAACTACAAAATGACAGATCTCAGTGAGACAGCATTCCTTAGAGATAAATAGGTACAAGTTTTATAAACTGATTGTTAGCAAACAGAACTTATCCAGGGCATGAGGAATCCATGATGAATGGTCTCAAGAATCCCCTACTTGGCCAGTACACCATTTAGAAAAGGTAACTGCAAAACAAGAAGACAACAGGACTAAATAAGTCAGTAGTGTTTAAGCCATATCTCCTTTTCCCACAAATGAGGCAGAAGCTCTTCAAGAAAACAGTGTTCATTTTGGTGTGGATTGAATTTCTGCCATCACACATTTCCGTATGTGCTTTGCAAAGACAAAGGTGCAGGGGAAACATTTGCCTTTCAAATAAAGACAAAGGGATTTGGGTTTACAGTCTCCTGCCATTCTGTCTAGTCAGTATGACTTTGAAACCATCCAGAATATTTCCTTATCAGGCTGTAGGGTTTGGAGACAGACACTAACACCATCTTAATCCAAATAAAAAGAAATTAGCACTTAGGTGTGAAAAAGGAAAAGAAATTTTGGCTGTAAGAGATACAAATTATTCTAAGCATCTTATGATTTTGGTTGATGTCCACTGTAGAAGTAAGGCTAGAAGGCAGGCTACATATCTATGGAACAATAAAATGGCAGAGTTTGATAATACCACAGACCTGCAGTGATGCCCAGAAAGGAAACTGGTCAAAAGAAATAACTAGAAATTAGAAAGTTATGAGCTATTATTTTCTCACTGACGTTCTGAATGTTTGTATTAAGTGCCCGATGACTATTTATATGGAAGTCACAGCTTTTTCTCCTATTTTATCACTGAATCTATGCCCAGATGTGCCAGAAACATATTTTTCAGTCATTATTAAAGAGACTTATAAGACTTATAAGGTGAAATTGGTGGTGGGAGTTGAATTTACACCCTTTAACTGGAGCTTACCAAAACAAAAATGAGCGTTGCTACTTCTTTTTATGTAAGTGTAAAGTGCAACATCTGAACATTAACCCAGGAGTGCTACAGTTATTTCACTAAACTGTCATATCTGGAATTATCCTGGAAGAACAATTTCATCTGTCCCTCCTCAGATTTCTGGAAAAGTCCACTGAACCAGCCACCATGGGATGAAGCCTGTGATAAGCCTATGCCTGGGGATTGACACCTTGACTCCTTCTGCCCCACCTTTATCCAACTGAAACAATCTGCTATACGCTGGAAAACCAAAGTGATAGAAGAACTTTGTTAGGTAAATGCTGAAAACTTCACACTCAGGTAACACTTTTGGAGTGGAAAATTGGATAATTAAAAAGCCCCGGCTGGCAGGAGGAGGTCAAGCACATTGTCCTGGGGCTACATAATTTGTGAGGCCACTGGCAGCATATGCCAACATTTTTCTATACCAAGTAGTGAAACAGTTAAATCAGTAGGCTGTGGTAAGACAGTATTTCATGTTAAAATTAAACATATTACCTGAAACATATTGACCCAGTGCTGAAACATATTAGTAATATTTACAATAACATCTACAAGGAGTCTAGATGTTTAAAATGACTATGAAAGAGGAATAAAAGTGGCTTTAATGCATTTAGGCATTTCTAAGTTGGTAGAAGCATTTCCCAGGTATTCCTCAAAATCTTGAATTAGGTACATTTGACAAGAGCTCTTCAATTTCCATTAGTGTCAGGAATTGCATGCACATGCATTTTTAAGTAAACAGTAAATATCTTCCCCAGTATTGTTCACAGCACAGACTGTCAAAAGGATTACTTTATTGGCAGAACTGCTTAGAATATTTTAATTGATTTTTTTTTTGCACTGAATAATATCACATTCATTTTCTTTTTCCAAATGGCATGCTTTATAAAAAATTTCTTTCAAGGTTTCTGAAGAGCATCTTTAGAGTAATAGTCTTGAAAACTTGCTTTTCCATTTCCAAATGTATTTTGAAAGGACTGTTCTTTAAAAGAAGCCTTTCAAGGATCTCTAGGAGCACTGCTGAAAAAGTGCTTAACAAAAAAAAAGGTGAGATTTTGATTGAAAATCTCAAATTAGAATAATTTTTCTCTTGAAATCTCCATATGTTTTGCACCAGAATAAAGAAAATAAATGTAAAAGTACATTTTCTGCCCAAATCAATTTATGTGCAGGGACATAATCTTGTGGCATAACATAATCTTGCAAACCTCCCTTAAGTAATTGTTTTAAGTTTTTACATTGAAACATGTCTTAAAGTGTGGTTAAAAAAAAAAGAAACATAACAAAACAAAAGAAAACAAAAATACCAGCACCAAAACAAAACCCCAAGCCCTGACTCTTTTAAAGTGACACAGAACACCTCTTTGGAGGCAATGCAACACTAACTGGCCATCTAGATGTTCCAAACTGATTAAGAGCTCTCTCAGCCCTGACAGACCTTTATTGATATTTGAGGACTCTCTCTCAGTGAAAAAGCAGCCTCCGTGTCCTCCCTGCTTTCTACAGCTTGTCAATCTCAGGTGAAGACGAACATGTTAATTGACTGCCTTGTTAATTTATTAATGAGTAATGACAGAAAGAGTAGTGCTGAATGCCTATAAAATTCATCTTTCAGTGAAGAACTATCTGTGTTTTAATACTTTTAACTACCTTTCATTACTAATTTAGTCATCATTGTACATTATACTTAAAGATCAACAACACCCAGCAATCTGCTGCTTTATTATGGAGGTGAATGTATTGAAGGGGAAAGAATTACATGTACCAGACAACAGTTGGGACTTTCTTCTGTATTGTGTTACAAGGAGAGGTGAAACTGCATTAGCATTTGAAAGTAGGATGCAGAATAATTATATTCAATTAACTAAGGACTCCTTGGGCAGCAGCCCAACAGAGAACTACACATGACAAGATCAGGCAGAAAGAGAAAGAAGCAAACTGGTTTGAATTCTCTACTCCCCAAGTGCTAATAAATATGCTGTTAAATATGCAGTTACTGGGAATGAATAGCTAGTTTAATACCAGTAGAAGTGGCATGTTTACTGCTTTGCAACAGTTCTGCAAGCCCCACTGAGGCTTGCAGGTGGTATTTGGCTTTCTCTGCAAGAATATGGACATGTTAAATAACTGTTCCCATACTTCATATTCTACCTTACTCTGAAATGAAAGAAGTTTGCATTTATTAGTAGGTATTTGTGTTTCTATTAGACTGCAGTAGCAGCAACAAAACTTCTTACCATTGATCTTATTCCACCACTAGCAAGACAGTAATCTCTTGACGATTTCATTTACTGGGTAATGAAGCAAATGGTGCCTGTCTCTGAACTGGGAAGTAAACACACAAGATAGAGAGAGTGGACACACGGAAGGTAAGTGACTGCTTTCAAGGCCCTGCCAGCAAACAGAGTTAGTATTTCAGAATTGCTTTCTAACCTCTGCTCCCCAGAAAAGAAGAGTTTCTCCCCAGATGCCATGACTTTCACTGGGGCACATGTGGACACGGAGTCTTCAGCAGAAAACTCTAACTGTGAATTTCTGTGAGTGAAATCTGTGGCTGCAGCTAGTCAAATGCCAGCTGGGAGCATGTAATTTCTGTGAGATTTCATCCTCTAAACATGATTTTTTCATTGAAAATACTAGCACACCTTGAAATTATTTGATTTCCATGAGAATTAATAACAGGTGTTGCAAAGACACATTTTCATGAAACATTTCTTGATGGTCTAATTTATCTCCTTCTGTATCCCTTCTTTTTCATCTTCACAGAATCACAGATTATTCGGAGTTGGAAGGAACATGCAAGGATCGAGTTCCAATTCTTAAGTGAACCTGGCCATTTAAAAAGTGATTTGTCTGGGTTACACAATCTCTCACCCAGCTGGTCAGCCTGTTCTTCTAACGTTATCTGCCTGAATGATGTAGGTGTCCTTCCTAGCTCATATCCTTTGTCTAAACTGACTTGTAGCACTACTCTCCATTTGTTTATATCATGAGTGTAGTCATATGGAGGGACAGCAATTAGCAGAGGAATTGCAACTGTTACAGCTTTGGCAAAGGCACTTTGCGCTTCTACTTCCTCCCTACTTCTTATGCCTCAAGCAGCTTTTTGGTCTTTGCCCCAGTTTAGATGTCAAGGCTGATGGATAGAATTTCCCAAGAAGTTAATCCGCAAGGTCTTCTCAGTGTTTGGTTACTTCAGGAAATCAGTAAGATTTCTGCAAAGATTTTGGTGTGCTATCAACTGTTGCTATGAATCTAGCTGGAACCTAGATGAAGACTACTGAAAGCTCAATCTGAAAATAACCTTATTTGAAAATTTTTAGTAGTATTAGAAATAAGTTTTGTTCTGGAGTTTTCAGACCATTACTTCCTGTGTCAGTGAATAGTTCTTAATGTTTTCCTTTCGTGAAAATATGAGGAAAAAAAATGGAGAAATAGGCTCATGTTCATTAATACTTCCTTACAATACAAACTGCAAGCTTGAGCAGTATCTCAAGATTGCTTTTTCTACATGAATTAATGATTTATGCAACATAAGAATAGGTGGTGACAGAAGAACTAAAGTAATGGTTATGAAAGAAAGAAAGGATTGAAAGACAGGCAGTGGAGAACAGACAGATTTTCTTTTTCATCATACATTTGAATGGTTTTTCAGTCTCTTCTGTTAATAAATTCTGTAAATAAGCTTGAATTGTCACTTAGGTGTAAAGATGGCTTTGGCAGCATTTCAACAATGCCCTCTCAAGTCAGACCTTGGAGACACCTCTTAAAAAATTCTGACATGTCCAGCAGAATCAAGGAGGAGGAAATCTGTATTCATTTTATCACTTGAAACATACATAAGTGTAGTCATTGATGGAGGAAAATAAAGGCCCTTAAGTTTCCAGAAGACTAATTCTTTAAGTTTTTGACATATTTAGGAAAAAAGGGAATAACCTCAGAAAGATCTCTGGGAAAAGTAAAGGACATAAATACAGCAACATCTTAAATAAACCACATTAATCTCCACACCTTCTAGGATTTATTTCTAGTAATTTTCATGGCAAAAATAGGTGTTACCTATAATTGGATTTTAATATGTTGTATAAGATATTAATGATACATTTATTATTGGTATCCGTAAAGCTTAGAAGGGAAAAGAATTTTTAAGAGGATTTCAACAGTAACTGATTTTTTACTCTTTGCTAATACTTTCTCTTGGAGTTTCAGTTAAGGATTTGTTGTTTGTTTGTTTGTTGTTGACGTTGTTTTGGTTTTTTTCCTGCAAAGAATTACTCAGATGATCCAGAACTCCATAGGAATATTCTATTTAGCTTCAGAGGACTTTTGAGGATGTTTAATAAGGATTATCTTTTCTTTAAATAATGCAAAATCATAGGTTTCTATGATTTATTACTCTGTTTTCTCTGTTTGGCAAATTCTGTAGAACATTTGGCTCTGAACTGCTGTTGCCATAGAGAATGAATCTTCCTCTTTAAGAGACAGAGACCTCTGGTTATTCAAATCAGCTGCTTTGCTAAGTTATGCTGTCTGTTGTTTTTGCAGGATATCCAAAGTGACATCTTCCTTGGCTGCAAGTCAGGCATCTTATCTGAAAAGTGCTTGGCCAGGCAAGTGCATTTTTTTCTGAGGCAACCGTTGCAGAAACTAAGGGGAGTCTGCTACTGCTATGAATTATGGAGAAGGGAAGTCACTCTTCATTTCTATTTGGAAAGCTGTCCTTCAAAAATGGGAAACATGCTGATTTTAATTTCAAAGGTATTCTTCTACATGTGGGAAGAATCACCATCTTATCTAAATTTCTGCAGATTGCAGGTGATAACAGTAAAATTAAGTAGGAAGGTATCTACCAGAAGAATGGCACACAAATTTTTCCTGGAAGTGAGCTTCAAGTGAATAGGAAAAATATGTTTCTGAAGTCTCATGTCTCAATCCAAATTTAGATCAAGACTTCTTCTGCAGTTAATTTTTCTAGTGAGACATTTTTTTTTTAGACCAGGACATGGAAGTATTGTTTACAAAATACATTCAATTTTTGAATAAATACTTTTTAGAGTCAGACTTGTCTTTCCAAAGTTCATTTTCACCTCTTTTCTTTTAAAATTGTGTTACTGATGAATAAATATCTATGCATTATTACTTTGCTGCCATTCTCATCCATAAATGCGTGCTTTGCTCCCAAATGAACTAGTTCTGTAAATTCCAGGAACAGGGATTTTTTTCCCCCTAGAAGAGCCATGCTGTTCTCTCTCCTTTTATGGCTCCTTTTCATGGAAATTATGTCAGCAAAGTGAAGCAACCCAGAATCATGTCAGTGTGCACAGCATGTCTGAAAGCTTTTTATAAATTAGTACTCTGTAGTGCATGGTTTGCCTTTACAGTATGTAAATGCTGAATAAATGTTTTTGGGGGTATTTCTTCTTTGAAAAAAAATCCTAGCGTTCTGCAGGCCTTCATGACTAGCACTTTAAATATAAGAAATCCTGGAAGTGTTGTTACTCACTGTAGTTGTATGATTATGTATTCCATTGTATAACAGCTTAATTTGCATCAGTATTTGGCCCGTCTTTGACAAGCCTAAAGGAAAACAATCACATTTTTTCTTCCTTTAAACTTCACAGGAGCAAGAGGTAGCTCCTAAAGTTTACGCACACTACCCCCAGAATGTCTTTTTTCCTCTTTATTTTTAACAGTGATAGGAGAGAATAAAATAAGAAGAGAGTGTGGTAGATGTAATTCATACTGATTAGAGTGCTTTTGGAAGAATCTCATGTACAACTGATGTGAGAATTAGAAGAGGTTAGAGTAGAAGGGTAGAGTTTCATGAGCGCAATAAAGTAGTTGCTTCCAGAGGCAATATGGTCTCCTACTATCTGTCCTAGGAAAAGGTCTTTAAAGACCAGCTTAGAATCTTCTAGAACAGGTATGATGGTCCCAGGCTTTTGAAACTGTGGACAACAGGGTAGTTTTGTTCTGTGGAAGTTCCATTTATGCAGCTCATATATTGTATGTGCAAACTAAGATATGTTTCTTCCATATCTTCCTAAAGTAGTTTAGAAGCTTAAGTGGCATTCACTTTATTTTTGCACCTGACTGCAGGCTTGCCATATTCTAGATAGGTAACCATCCTGAAAACTGAGTACCCAGATCTAAAGTTGCAGTCAACAGCACTTATTTAGTGTGGATTCAGAGGTTTTTACGTGTACAATATTCACCTTCAAAGCTAAATGTGGCTGCACTGCAGGAAGTTGTGTATCCACCAGTGATGAGGTAAAATGAGAATAGATAGTGCTTATGTTATTACATGACCTTTAATGGGAATAGAGATATGCAGGTGGAAATGAGACCTTCAACAGAAGAAATCCAACCTCATTCTCCTCTGAGAGACGCCAGAGCAACCATCATCATTTCCATACAGATGAAGCTGTCTAATGGGTAGAGTTAATTCATGTTTCCACTGCCAGTTTTATGCTAATGGAGTTCTACTGGTTTCATTGGTTCCCTGCTGCTGTAAAACTGAAGCAATATGGAGAAAAATGGAGTTTTCTCCTGAATAACAACAAAATATTCTTGTTTTCATAGCAGAAATTTGAATTATTTAATAGGATAGTGTAAATAAAGTGGCAGTACTTTTAGCCAGTATTGTCTTTAAAGGCTCTTTAAAACGACACAATAAATATGTCTGGGTGGTATATATGGCAGTTGGTGAGTAACTGGGGAAAGGGAAAAATGTGCATTGGAGGAGGACTACAGTAAACTTACAGCTGGGTTTTGCCTCTTATACTGAGTGAAAAATATGCACCTACTTGCTTTCATGGCTCTCTGCCCATTTTAGCAAGCTACCAGTATTTCATCTATGCCTTATCCCCTTGCAATGAACTATTTTTGTAAAGAGATCTTATCCACTGTGTCATACTCGCCAGTGCAGAAAACAATTTAGAGTTCAAGCACGGAGTAATGAAATTGCTGAGATCTTCTAATATTCTGTACCTACTTGAGCATCTAAATAGGTGTTACTCTGACTTTTATTTCAAACATCACTTTTTGTAGTCTCTTTTTTAATTGCTAAGATATGAAAACAACAGTGTTATTGGAGAGTTGGACTTCAGCCCATTTTAGTATGTCTGTTATTTTGTGTTTATGGGCATCAAGATTACACCAAAGTCACCCAGCGTTATCAGAGCGAGCTGTTGCAGTTCAATACCCCTTGTCTCTGTAACAAACTGGGAGGCCAGTGCATAAACAGGAACATAGACTGATGAGTAACTGAGTAGTTACTGATACGTAAGTATGGGAAGTTTCTCTGAGCCTGCAAAGCTTTCATCCCTGGGCTTGGATTGTCTATTGTCACCAACCGTTTTTCAGGGACAGCCGTTGTCTTGCTGAACACTTCAGGCTGGTCAAAGTGATTGGGGAAACTGAAAGTGTGCCTTAGTTGCTTGAAATAAATAGGGAGTATGGCCTTTATGAGCCAAGTGTGGCAAAGGAGACATGAAATGCATGGACTGGTGAGTTACACTCATCTGAAATGGAAAATGCTTTTTAAAAAATGCTTTGATTCAAGGGAACAAAGCAATCTTCAGAACTTCCATTTTCTTCTCCCCTCTTGAATAGCTCAATTTAAATTTTACATTATGAAAGTAGTGGAAAACTTTTAAAAGAGCCCTGAGGATCACAAGGGAAAAATATTCTGAAATGGACCTCTAGGAGTAAAAACTTCTGAGGATGTTTGTTTGCTTGTTTGTTTGTTTATTTGTTTGTTTTAAGTAGAAGCAGATCTTGTATGTAATTTGCTGTAATTATATTCCTGTTTTAAAAAAAGGTAACCTCATTCTGAAGATTTTCAATTGTGAATTAATAGCCCTAATGCATTATTTAGTTAATAAAACATTGATTTCTAGTTGCAGTTGTATTGGGAAAAACAAAAGAGGCTTGCTGTCCACAGTTTAATCAGTTTGTGAGGATGAAGGAAATGTGCTGATAAGACAGGACTAATGACGGTTTTTTTACAGGGAATTTCATGACTTTCCAACAGTGTAATATCCTACAGACATTACAGACTCAACCCTTATCTTTTCGTCCAAAGTCAGGTAAAGCAAGTGGATAAAGAGAAGAAATAGTTAAAGCACTTGGCTTCTGAACCCCTGTATGCGTATGCTATTGATAGAGCCTGTAAAAGACGTTTTTCTTCATAAAATATGGAATACATTTGTAGTTGTTATCAGAGTGGAATGAAGCATCATAAACCTATTTCTTTTCCCTATAAAACTGCTTTACTAATTAGAAGTGAAACTTTGGGACCATTGTATCAGGCATTGGAAAACTATTTGGCCTTTTCTATTACAAAATGAAAGCTGTCAATATTACCATTCTATATTTGCAAAACAGTTACAGACAATGCTCTATCATCTAGGAATAACTGCAAAGCTCACACATCTGCATTGTTTTTTTATGCAGGATAGGATTTTACACATATTAATTTGGGCAAATATACGGGACAGCTAGAGAATAGCATGTAAGTTTTAGAAAGTGAGCATACAAGGATAGGAGAGAACGCATTGCATTCAAGTTAACCTTTACACATTAGTCTGTCTCTGTGGCTTGTAGTCAGACATTACTGCTACAATCACAAGGCAGAATAGGAAATCTAAAAGGCTGATTTGAAAAGCAAAATACCTGGTATTCACCACACCTAAAATCTTCCATTTTCATAATGGAGCAGATCTTTCTATTATTTAATTGCTTTGGAGAAGTTGCTTGAAAGAAAAACAGAACCTCTTGCTTCTGCGTTCATAGGTTGAAATTTTGTTATACTTCATGCATGTATTTTCAAATTTGGAACCTGATGTATAGTAGAAACTTTTGGTGGTGAGGAAGTAGATTTTCCCTAATCCTCTGGGAAGGGCATTTCTGACTTTAGACCTGGGAATGATATGTTGCTCCTCTGCCTTCTGTTTCACTGAAATGGATACTTACTGTATATATCACTTATCCTGGTGGCCTTCTAGAGTGCAGCACTGAAATCATCACTGAACAATTTCACACTGAACTGAAATAATCCTCATAACATCATAACAGTCAAAGATTCAGAACATGATACTGTCAGTTTTGCGTAAATGTGATTCCATGGATTCTCCTGGAGATGTTCTTGGTCTAGCCTCGTATAAGGAAAGGATGAGATTTTCTCCTTCTCTTTTCTTTGTTTAATGAAAGCAAGTAGCTGAAGTAATTTCTACTAGACAGTATTTTGAGAGAGCATGATCTTTGAGTTTTTCCAGAGCCCTGCTTCTTAAATTAAGTATTACATAAAGGCCTGTATCATCCGCATCCGACTGTCATAAGCAGATGTATGCAATTACACACCAGATTATATGAAAAAGTTGCACTTTTTTTTATTTTCTATGATTTGCCTAATTTGGAAAGTGAGAAACATATTTTCTTTTCTTACTTTCTCTGTCTGAACTTAATATTCTTGCTAAATAACTCTGCTGCTACTGTATGGCTGCTCTTCCCATCACTTCCTGTCCATTTCTGTCTGACTTCAATACTCCAACACCTGTGTCCTTTTTATATTGGAATAAGTTCTTGCTAATGTTGTCTGCTACTCAACATTATCACACATATTTCTCTGCAGCCGAGTAGTATCCCTCAATGTCTGACTCTCCTCCTGACTGTCCCTATTCCCTTCCTCCTTTATTATTTCCTTATTCACCTCCTTCTTTCTTATTTCCTTATTCATCTCCTTCTTTATTATTCTTACCTTTTTTCAGACCTTGTTATGTGAACATCTATCACAAATCACTTAATAAATGATATTTTTTTGTAAAAGTAAGTGTTTTAGCAATTGGTTATGCAGATCTGGAATTATGTGATACACTGTCCATTGCACGGGGTGTTGGAACCAGGAGAACTTTAAGGGTGCTTCCGAACCAAACCATTCTGTGATTCTATGATTGTCACTAATTTGTCCATTGTTTTCTATTAGAAGAATGACAGTATTTTTAAGAATTTATGTAATCTGCACTGTTTACTAAGCATAAATAAAGAAAATTGAAAGGAATGACCCCTACTCATTTTCATTTAGGTTATACTCAGGAAGCAACGTGTGTAAAAATAGGTGTTAACAGAGAGAGTCTGAGCTCCATGCATCCACAACACCTATGAACTCACCAGACTTACTTTAAACAAAAGCCAGCGACTGCAGTCCTCGCCAAAGTAGCTGGGGTGATACACCGCAGTATGGCATCAGGAAAAAAGCCTCTAAGAAGGCAGAGCACTGACAACTGAGGTGGTGTGAATTAAAAATTTGGCTTTCTTTTTAGTTACATGCCTTTATCCTACCTAAAACACCTTCAGGTCACCTGAAAGCTGCTCTGATGTGCTGAGTTTCTTTGAGCTTTTCTTGTGCTTGAAACTTCACAAGATAAGAGGTTAAAAGACACTTTTTTAGAAAGAAGAGGGCTGTGCACATCTCCTCCTCCTCTAAATGACAGCATTAGATACTATGGGACCCCTGGCCCACAAGTTGTAAGGAGGCAGGCCAGTGACCTGGCGCTGATTGCTAGGGTATTCTTGGACTTTTCTGGTTCTTTTCCTTTTCAATAACAGATTTTTTTTTTTTAAAAAAAGACACATAAATTCAAATTCTTCTTGTTAAGAGAAATTTTGAAAATATAAAACAAGTGGGAAGTTATGATCCAGTTTTGATCCTCAGCAGGGGTGCCAAGAGTTAAAATCTCAGGTATCTGCTGCAAACCACAGGAGCCATGGTTTCACCGCCCCTCCCTTCCCAAGCAATCCATTCCCCATTTGACTTATATCCTGTGGTACCCCTTTAAAATAAATATTAATAATAATAATATAACCATTAATTTGCTGGCTATCTTAAGATGTTCTTCAGATAAATGTATCAGTTTTGCAAAGCACACTACCCATTATTAATACAGTAGTTCTGAGATGCCACTTGGCAAACAAGCCATTATGCAACCTTTATAACTCTTATACAGCAAAGCCTCAAAGGGCATATAATTTTAAGCTTTTCTCAAAGTCGTATGAAGGTCACAGAGCTTAAACACTTAGAGACATTGAACTGAGAAAGATTTCCTACACTACTGACTTGGCTCACCCTCCTATTTTGGGCAATCAGGTCATACAAACTCTTGAAGGAACTTAGCAAGCTCCTTATATATAAGTATTCAGACTCTTTTGAGCAGTGAGGAAATTACAACTAATGAGTCAGTTATCTCTGGAGTAAAGAAATACACCCATATCAAGTAGTGACTTCTAAATATGACTATATATTAGGGGCACAAGGCCTTGGTCAATGTACTTGCAGATTAGGTATGGAACTGTATGCATATTTTGAATTTGCAAGAGTGTGACTGAACTAAAAAATCTGTGCTATTTTTGAGGTAGGCACAGAGTGTGTACATTTTCATTGATCACATTTATCTTCTTGCTTCTTTATAGCTAACGTTTTAAAGCACAACATTTTAAATGGAAGCTCAGAAAACTAAAGCAGATTGAAAGAAAGTGTTTCAACACTATTATTATACTAATATTTTAAACAACTCAGCTGAGTAAATCTTTCCCCTAGCATTTCTGATCAATGGCAAAAAGGTCTCTTCAGTTCAAAATGTTATATATTATTTTTGCATTCCACTTGCAAAGAGGAAGACATAGATAAGAATCTTTTTCAGTCTTTGGATTTAGAGAAGCTGTTTCAAATCTGTCATCCTAAGAAGATAAAGAGGCACTGTCAGGGCTGCAGAATGCTGTATGTTGATATTGGAGAGAGTCTGAGATTTTCTAGCAAGTGAATTACTGGGGTGTAATACAGCAACCTACCAGCTCTTCTGTTGATTAATTTAGTGAGGTAGTTGCATACAAGAACAGTAAAATAATAAGATTTTTCAGTGTTCTGTCTTTAATTTTCAGTATCTCTGACCAATTTTGTGAGTATCCTGGCTGAATCTGTTGCCACTTTTCCCATCAGCTTTTATAAATTTACTGGTTTAACGTTAGCCCAGAATTAGATCCCAAGTAGACATGAAGGCACCCTTGTGCTGAGTACTACATTGTTTTCTCTGTCACAGGGAAAAGTTGTCTGTAATTTAAGGAAATGATACACGAATCTGTAATAAGAAAATAGTCTGTGATAAGAAATATATAATATTTAATATGCTATATATATATATAAAATAAAATAATCTGTAATAAGAATATCTGAAATTCACTAACAGAAAGGATAGATGTGGTGCCAATGAAAAATCAAGCCATGGACTTACACTGCAGCTTAAATATTACACAACTGGAGAGCCCCAAATTGTCTGAATTTTAAGACCATATAAACACACACAAAAATAACCTCAGCTGCTGCTCAAGCTGGGCTTCACTGTTTGAAACTTGGCCAGCTTTGCTCAGAACTTGTAGTGTTTTTATCTATGAAGTATGTTCTGCACTAATAAATCACAAGGACATTTCACCACATCCTGTTCTGTATTGCTTTTGCATGGTACTGAGAGTCTTGCTCTGCCCTTTTGATACCAGTGGAACCTATGCTACTCGATAATTTATGCTTATTTTAAATAAACTTTCAACTTCTTCTAAAGACAAAATGGCAACTAATTCACTGCTCATAATAAGTGAGCATAGAATAGTTATTGCAAAGTCTAGAGAAACTGAGGCCTCTATCCATCTTTGTAAAGAAAATTTCAAGGAGATTTGAAACAGTAGGGACTTAGAGCAATTTGGTTTTTTCCAGAAAATCTGAAAACTTGCCTTCTGAAATTTTATTTAACACAGAAAAGAATTGATATAGAGAAACTTTGAAGCACTGAGGTACTCCGAATGATCATGACACAGTTTATTTTCCAGCAGAAGCTGGAAACTGGAACTTCCAGGAGAAGTTCGTTGGTAGCTTCTGCATATATAAAAGCAGGAGACTATGTTTCTTTCTGAATAAATCCTATCACATTTGTTCGGAAATGGGCTTGTAAATTAGGGTGAGATAAGATAACATAGACAAAAGCTATTCCTCTCATATCAATTGAAAGGAGGCAGATGAAGTCTTGGTCTTACAGTCCTTTGTCTTCATCCTTTGTCTGTTTAATCTGATGGGTTTACCAGGAATTACATATTTTTTTCATTCTATTTTTTTCTGTTACATGTGAATCTCTGCCCAAGTGCAGTGTTCTCATATGTTCCTCTCTACCACAGTACCAATCTCAATGCAGTTTTACAAAACTTGCGGTAGTATCGAATATTATCCATCTGATTCCATGGCATATTATTACAAGAACCTGGTTTATGTCTCTTAGGTATATGGTGGAGCAGATCCATTCACTCTAAGATATAAAAACAAAATAATATTCTAAGGAGAAAGAGTCATGATATTACTCTGCCATCATAAACATTAACATTTTGAAAGTAATAGAGAGCTATTGTGAATTTACCTCCATCATTGAACACTACATCAAAACAGTATGTTCCAAACTCCATCCTGTTTTCTAAAGCCAGTTTTCTGTTGGAAGAGTATAGTAAAATGACACATAGACCTGACTGCCACTTATTTTACAAAATAAGACCATTTGAAGCTTGGTGCTTCTATATTAAATTTTTGTGCAAACTTGGTAACGTTGTAGCACAACAGAGAATTCACCCACAAAAAGATCTGAAATTACTTAAGGGTGTCATACCCAGAGATCTCATCTGGAACCAGTTTGAAACATTTGGACATTTATTCCATGAATTAATTAATTCACAGATTCAATTAATTTTACTTCAAAACACAGACACTTCACTACATAATTTGCCCAGACGGCAAAGCCAAGGGTCTAACTCAAAGAACATAAAAAACAGTATTAATTTTGTCTCAGGAAAAGGACAAAACAAGCTTAAACCAGAATTCCCATATTCTAGTAAAATAGCACTGAAATCTAAATTTAGACTAAATCTGATGGATTGGTCTGAAAAACAGACCCATGCAAAGGACATGCATTATAAATACTCTAAGAAATTTTGATTACAGACATGCCTTCATTTTCAGCAAGCCTGAAATAGAAGTTGATCTTCAAATTGCAGCCATCTACCAATGGTATACAATAATCCAGCACAGCAGTGTTCAGTTCTAATCCAATTTTCATATGGGAATTGTGACCTGAAATAAACTTTCTTATGGACTGTTAGCAGGGTCCAGGAAGGAAAATCCATGTAGCATGGTCATTGTTATTAAATAAGTTTCTTCATAATATTTCAAAATGGTACATTCATGCATCACAGAATTTATGATGTTTTTTATTTAAATTTTTATATGTTTCTGTAAAGCTTTGTTTTTCAGACATGTTATTCTCAGAGGCCATGATCTTACAAAGACTCAGCTTTACCTGTTGAGAATACTCCCCTGGAAATGGATAGCTCACACATTGGATCTTTAGAGGGATCAGAACTACTTCTGCATAAAGTCATTAACCCCAAACTACAGGGTATTAACAAGAGAAGGATTAGCAAAATGTCACGTGTCCATATCTGTATCTGCAGTTCATTTTTAATTTATGCCAACAGCATTTTCTTATTTCATGGCAATCTGCAGTAAATTCACTGTGTCTCAGTTCATACAAATCACCTCAACTGGCTCCTTCTTAAGTTTGTTTTAGTGCTTGCTGCCTGGTTTCTGCAGGTATCTCCTTTTCAAGGTAATTTTCATTTACCCCAGTGACCTAATTTCTTCGTTTTCTGTTAAATTCAATTAACATATATACTTACATTATGGCCTATCAATTCTCAACACCTTGGACAGTCTTGCTCTTTTCAAGGCAAATATGTTTCAGGTGCAGCACGTCTTTGTGCTTCTATCCACAGAATGGGATGAGAGGCCAGAGGCCAGAACAGACGGGTACTAAGACCGCCTAAATCAAACAAGATATATCTCTTAACAGTACTAATTCTCATGGTAATTTGTCCAATTGTAGCTCATGGGCCATTAGTGGTGGCTGACAGAAGATGAAGCAGTTCCAGAGTGTTTCAACTACCTGGTGCATTTGCAGACAAAGATGACACATCCCAAACAAGAACATTTTTGTTAGGCGACAGTATTCTGCTCTTTCTGACACACAGTTTTGTGCATAACTTCTGCATTTTTTCCTCAGCATGACTGTTGAACCTTTTCATTTTTCAGAGACCAAGTAAGTTCTAAAGAAATGTCAAAGGGGTTAGCACATGATATTGCAAACTCAAACATAATTGGAAAGCCTGAATCACTTGATAATGGACAATTTGATGAGCCTGGACTGATACACAATGTTTGCCCTAATAGATGCTGATACACTCTTAACAACAATAATCACATCCCATCAGTGCTACCGCAGTGCATTGGCTTTTCAAACTGGAGCCGCAGAGCAATAGAGAAGACTTTCAGCAAAACCTGGAAGGGGGTCTATAGAGGCATCTAAATTAGACCATTATGGATTTTAAGTGCGTCAGTGATAGTTTTTAGATTGTCAGCTTTGATTTATGTAATTTATAGTTTGCAATACACAACGCACAGATTGCCTCAGCACTCACCAAAATATGAGGTATAATTTTGAAAGCATTTAAAGCTTATGCTCCTATGGGTGGACCAACCTTTGAAGCACTGGGGCTCAGAAAGTCTTAGGTATTAAACCAGAACATCCAGACAATTTTTACAAAATACGTATTTTGTCTCACCATTGTTTTAATTGTTCCTTATGTATCCCCTCCTGCTCTCTGAAATTTTTCTGTTTGACCAGTGCTGAAACTGCAAAAACAAGAGTGGAAAGTCTAGCTGTGTTAAGGTATACAGAGAAGTGATGACAGTTCAGTGAAAAATTAATTATCATTCCTGAATATTACAGTGTGAACATGCATGTTTACTGCATGATCCAGTAGGCATAGATATGCATATCCTCTGGGAGATGGCAAGTCTACTACCTCTGGGTGCATTTTGAGAAAGATTTTAAGGTGCCTGGAAGACAAATGTAGATCCATGAAACCAAACAAAGCGAAGCCTGCAACCTTACACAACTTTTGCTTTCCTCAAAATGAAAATCTCATTACATGGATAAAGAACTGAAGTCTCATTCCCTAAATGTGTCTCCTGTCACTGCAATGAGTACCTCCTAGATTTCACGAACCTTACACTTAGTGTTGAATTGCAGGAGAGATTTTGACAGAAAGCATGATTCTCTTTGTTTGCCAATATATATGCATGCTAGACATTATTCTTCAGTGAAAATGTGTTTTTGGACAGTCTTGTCTTGGCTATTGTGTGCTGGGCCATGTGAAAAAATCTGAATATTTTCAGCTGGGAGCATCTTTCTAGAGTGCAGGATCAGGCCAGGTGGAGAGAGGTACAGATGTGATGCAGCTGAAGATCTAGTCCAGACCCCCTGAGAGAAACAGAGAGGAGACAAGAAGGCAAATATCAGACAGCGTGAAAAGAAAGAGGTTCAGAAAGTTTGTAGCAGTTGAGGAAGTCACTGGAATGTGCTGGACTGGGATAAAGCATGAACCTCACTCTCTGCCAAGGCATTGTCCTGGAGAAGCTTGCACCTGTCCATGGCTTGGACAGGTGCACTGTTCACTGAGTTAAAATCTGGCTGGATGGCCAGGCCCAGAGAATAGTGGGGAACTGTGCTGCATCCACCTGGTGGATTCTCACCTGTGTGATTCCCCAAGGCTCAGTAGTGGAACCAGCTCTGTTTGATAACTTTATTGAAAATCTGGTAAAGGGGATTGAGGGCAGTCTCAGTGTCCTGCAGTTGACACTAATTTGAGTGGAAGTGTTGGTCTGCTGAATGGCGGGAGGGCTCTGCAGAGGGATCTGGACAGGCTGGATAGATGGGCTAAGGCCTTTCGAATGAAGTTCAGCAAGGCCAGGTGCTGGGTCCTGCAATTCTGCCAAAATTCCATGCAGTGCTACACGTTGGGGACTGTGACTGGAAAGTGGTCCAGCAGTAAAGGACCTAGGAGTGCTGCTCAGCAGCAGCTGCACATCAGCCAGTGTGTGCCGAGGCAGCCAAAAAGGCCAAGGGCATTCTGGCTTATGCCAGCAATAGTGTTGCCAGCAGAATCACATCCGTGACTGTCCCCAGATACT
Organism: Callaeas wilsoni; assembly: GCA_013398955.1. Taxonomy (NCBI): domain Eukaryota; kingdom Metazoa; phylum Chordata; class Aves; order Passeriformes; family Callaeidae; genus Callaeas; species Callaeas wilsoni. The sequence goes on from VWPU01015230.1 coordinate 124,702, forward strand.
CAGAACTAGTGAGGCCACACTTTGAGTCCTGTGTTCAGTTTTGGGCCGCTCACAAGAAAGACATTGAGGTGCTGGACAGTGTTCAGGGAAGTGCAACAGAGCTGGGGAAGGTTTTGGAACAGAAGTTCTGTCAGGAGCAGCTGAGGGAGCTGGGGTTGTTTAGCCTGGAGGAAAGAAGCCTCCGGGGAAACCTTATTGCTGTCGTCAACTCCCTGAAAGGAAGTTGTAGCTGGGTGGGGGTCGGTCTCTTCTCCCAGGTAGCAGGTGACAAGACAAGAGGACATGGCCTCACGTTGCTCCAGGGAAGGTTCAGATTGGACAATAGGAGGAATTTCTTCATGGAAAATGTGGATTAGCATTGGCTGCACAGGGAGGTAGAGGGACCATCCCTGGAGATGTTCAAGAAACAACTGGACGTAGCACTTAATGTCAAGGTCTAGGTGACCGGTTGGCTACTGGCCAAAGGCCAGGCTTGCTTATCTTAAAGGTCTTTTGCAACCTAAATGATTCTGTAATTCTGTGAAATGGCCTGCCTTGAGTGGACAGAGTGGGCAAGGTAAGGTTTTTTAGTTACTTTATTAATTTGTTCCACTGGGCAGATCTAGGGCTCCCTCTAGTTAAGGCTCACCCATTGTAATGAAGCAACATTAAAGTTTCAAAGATCTTTTGAGTTTAAGGAAAAGGTGCAAGCAGGTCTATCTTAAAGCTGTGTCCAACACAGAGCCATATCAGAAAATAGGGCGGAGAGGTTGGGACTTTTGGTAGATTTTTGAGGTCCCTTCCAACCCAAACCATTCTGTGATTAAGTGATTCAAACATACTACATTTCCATTTCTGATTCAAAGATTTTGCAGATTCAAAGACTGAGCAAATAACTGCTACTACGCCTTTAAGGCAGAGTCAATATCTGACCTTGATTTCTTGTTGTAATTAAAATCACACGTATACTGTACTTTGTTTTTTGTTTATATACTGGAAACAAAAGGGGTATTCAGCAATCCAGACACAATTAACCATTTGTTGGAAAGAAGATAGAGGTGCACACCCATAAACAGACACTCAAAACCTGGCTACAAAAAGCTTGTCTTTATCAAGGTACTTACATTTCTGAGAGGAGAGAAGCTGCACTATACAATTGTGAAGCAATAATTAACAAATATTGCCATGCTGCATAGAAAAACTAGAAAAACTGTAATTGATGACAACTCTGGAAGCATGCACTAAGGAATGCCTATATATGTGCATCTTAAATGAAACTGATCACATACATACCGATGTGCTTGTGCATGTGTGTGTGCGTGTGTGTCCAAAGTCTTGCCTAGCATGATTCTTTTTTCCTCTATTTCATTAATGTTATTCTTTAAGATATGTCACGAGGGCTAGTGACCAGAAATCTGCTCCTTCTTAATAGTCATGGATGGAAGTGATCCTTTAAAAAATCAAACAGCAACATGTGGGTAAACACATACCAGTGCAACTTGAAGGTGATGGCCTGTACAAATGCGTGAATGCTGGTCATCTGAACACTTTCTTGTGAGCTGTGATGTGTAAGAGGGAAGAAGCCCAACCTGGCCTTTACAACTGAGGTTGAATTTTCAAGACAGATGGAAAAATATTAATCAATTGTTGTGAATTGTGCAAAGGCAATGTCAAGTCACTGACAAATGATGTATAGGCATTAGTACAACTGCTTTCTGCAGGCCTCAGTGCAAAAGATGATTCTGCTGCTCATGTGCCTCTCAATTTTGCTTTCTTCCTCTCAACTTTCTCTCTTTCCTCATCTAACATTGGTACCTAGATAATATATAGAAAATGAAATCCCATAGTGTCTGCTTGTCATGTTTCCTTTCCTTCTTTGGCACTCATTTGGCAAGGAGTGAAGGTGTCTTGGTGAGTATTTATTGCAGCGCAGGACCAAAGACTGAGGACCCTGTCATTGTCTGAATCTTTCTTTGATCCCCAAATAGTATTTCCACTAAAGACAGGTTTGTCTTTGGTTTTCCACCAAACTTTACACCATAGCCTATTCCCTTTTCTCATCCTACACTAGAATCTTCCAGGGAAATGTCATGTCATTATAATTATTTGTTTTTCAGACCCTTCTCAAAAACTTAGTCTTGGTCACATGACAGTCCAAGTCTTGTTTGGTATTATCACTTTCAACTGTAGTGCTAGACTAGGACAACCCCTGTGGGATTTTAAGACAGTTCTTCTGAAGATGGAGTTCCTTTATCTTGTCTGCCTTATTTACTTTATTACTAAGTACATGCTTTTGTACTTAATAGTATTAAAAAAGGTTTTAGTTCCTTGCACTAATTTTACCTGGGCATGCACACCATTCCTGAGAAGGACTTCACCTCTCATTGTTAAGAAGGTGCAGCATGTGTTAACTAGACTATAGAAAAGCTAATAATGACAAAAAGATGAAAAGAAATATAAAACAAAATTAACTATTAGCAAGGAGAGAAAAAGTTAGACAGCAAGAGCTAATATTATTCACAGAAAAAGGGGACTTGCAAATTCTTGTAGTTACAGAAGAAAAGAGGTTTTTGTTTGGTTTAAAAAGACTTTACTGGATAAGCTAGTCACTGAAAAAAACACCAGTATTTGCCATTCATTTTTAAGAAATTATTTAAGCAACAGGAAAAGCAGCTCACCATCAAGTAAATAAGCACTGTCATTCTTTCAATACAGCCACATCACCATATAAAAGGAAACATGGTAATGAAGATACACTAACTGACACCAACCCTCCCTTCTGCAAAATCTGCACGGATATTTATGGAAATTGCATGGAGTTTTGAGCCATTTATTCAAACCACAAATCATCCTTCAATTCTACTTGGGGGTTCTATCTTAGTCTACATCCAGCATATCATACAACTGTTTTGCAATATCACATGACCCTTCATCTTGAGAAGTTTTCAGGAATTTTATATCCACACTTGGAGAAGTCTCATTATTTTCTTACCAGCAGTGGTTTACATTGACTGAAGATGGAGTTACATAGTTTTTAAAGTTCTGTATCATACCTGTTTTTAAAGTTCTGTATCAGGTAAGATATTTGTAAGACATTTGTTACTTTCTTCTGTTTGTGGGTGCAGAAACAGTGATGTGTGAAAAACAGTTGATACATTTGCAATTGCTCGGTTAACCAAATAATAAAACACGGAGAGTGTAGCAACTGGTCATATTTAAGTAACCTGTTATTATGAAGAAATTCTTCTAAACTTTTTAAGGCCATGTATAATTTTCCAGTTCTTACATAACTCTTCACTTGCTCACACACACACATACAAAAAGAAAAGAAGAACAAGGAAGGAACTGAGCACTACGAAATACATCATCCCCCTATACAAGGCAGTTGTTCATTTCTGTCTTACCTTGGAATAAATTGGTCAAAAAACCCATTCCCATTAACTCTGAGAGTACACTCACTTGATCACCAACTAGTAATCTCCTTGCAAAAAACGTCTCCTAATAGAAGTACTTTGGAGGAAAAAATACCCTAAACAAAATCATGAGCATATGTAGTTTTTTCACTGAAGTTTAATATCCTCCTAATCTGACATAGGTTGCTGTCTAGATAAAGTTCTGTGCTGGCTTGTCTAGAGTTAGCTGGTAGCAAATGAAAGTCTCTCACCTCAGAAATATTTTGGCTCTTGGGAAGTCATGGTTTGCAAGAGGTAATAAATATCTCGGCTTAGATCAAAATCAGTAGTGGTTAAAATGCAAGTGTTTAGGTTCCAATCCTCCTTTGGGTTTGGAGAACAATAATATTTAGTTTCTTTTTGACCTCTGCACTTCCTAGTTGGTAAAATTAGGTGTTTGATTCATACGAGATAGAGGTCTTGGAGAATATTTCTTCCAAGCTTTAAGAACTGCTTGTATCAAGCTGTTGAGTGTTTTTTCGTATTTACTCTTTTCACTGTTTCATTTTGATTTAGACAGATAGACTCTTGAATTAAATTCTAGTTGATTTCCTAAATATCAGGAATTAAGAGACTTACAATAGTCATATTATTGTTATACATTATAGTAATAAATTACTTACGTAACTACTTCAGCAATATTATTACTTTACTTATGTAATAAATTAAGCAATGTCTTAAACACAGAACCAAGCAAATAAAAGTATGCAGCTTTATGAGTTCTACATTGCATTAATATGGTTTGAAATGCTTTTCATTTGTGTGCCTAGGACATGAGCTCAAGAAAGTAGGCTTTTGCATCCAGGAGAGGTATGCAAATAAAATTCACCTCTGGGCTGAGAGGGAGCACGCTATCTGTGTATTGTGTAAAAACCCATTGTCCATATTAAATAAGCCCATGTACTGGCTCCTCGAGGTAAATTTCATCTGCACCTAATAATACTTACACAAAATGCACAATGATCCATTACTACACCATACAGTTGTTTATAGTTATTCTCTTAAGAAATTACACAAAATTACTGATGTGTGGGCATACCATACTATGGTCCATTTCTTCTGATTTTATGGGGTGGAAGACCAACTAGGTTTAATGCCAATGAGAAGTAAGTTCAGCCATGTAGTGGAAATCTGGAGTTTTAACTTCAAAAACTCCACACCACTGGGTTGGTTTGAGATGTTGCCAAATAGCACCAGGAAATACACATGTGATTATTTTAACAACCCTGCTAAAGCTAGGAAAATTCTCTTTGAGCTGCAGAAGGAAACAAAGCAGAATTACCAACAGCATAAACAGAAATGCAGGAAATTACCAGTCAAAAGGAATATAACAAAATATACTGAAAGAAAACAGCAAACTCGGAACACATTCGTGAAGATGCTTCTAAGAGCATTTTGATTTGAGCCACTTTCTGAACTGAACACAGTCTAAAAATTAAGTTTATCTGGGGAATACAGGATGTGCGTGGTAGCTCACAAAGGGAGGCTATACATCAGAGAGAGAGCCTGAAGCAACAGCTAGAAGAAGAAGCCCCAAAAATCATTATATGGAATATAATACGTGTTGTAGCCAGGTCTAGGACAACTGAAATCTTTTAGAAGAAAGATTTTTCTAAATTCTTGTGGGAAGACCCGGCTTGAGGCATTTCAAAAGGATCTGCATCCAGAAGGCAGAGGCTCAGCATACTTTGTAGGCTGGAAACTCTTCAGATTTGATCAGTAAAACTGGAGCACTCAGATGACTTAGTCACTGCCAAGTTTTAGTGTAACCTTCTGATTCTGATGGGATTCCTCAAAGACTAACACAGGACCTGGGTTAGCAGACCCCATGGTTTGGCTCTTATACTTCAAATCTAGACTTCCCTCTCTGAATAATTACTTGAATATAATTGCAGGTTGTTCGTAAAGATGAATTAACAGACTCATTTTTCTGCTGAGTTGAAAAAGATGTATTCCTATGTAATTGTAGCACAGGAAAGCACTATACAAAGACTTTTTAGTTAGCCTTTTTCTTTAAAACATGAACAAAACATTTCAGAACCAAGGCAAGACAGAATTATTGACATAACATTATTTCTAGTTGCGAAGTCAATGCAGTTTTTAATTAAGTGGATTTCCCACATTTTTGTCTAAGTGGCTAAATCTCTCTTTTCCCTAGAGGTGAAACATTCTGAAGCAAAAATTGGTTTAATTTTTTTTCTCCTAATAAATGTCTACATATACATTTTTTCCTGTTGTCAGTGTGATTGAGTCTGAGGGAATCTCATTTCAAGTCAAAAAACATTGCAGTTTTCCAGCAGATTGGTAGACTTTTAGCTATGTGAAATGGAGTCTGTCTAGACTACTGATTACATAAAAAATATTTAGAGTAACTCAAACTCTCTAAAAAGCAGATTGCTATTTCTTTGCTTATGAACACTATAATACTATTTATAATTCTTACAATACTATAAATATCCCACTATAAAATATAAATTCTACGAGACTGAAAGTATTTCTCAGTGTTTTGGCAGTGCTACAAGCAATGATGGTCCTATCTTACTGTAGCGTCTTAATAGCATGTGTTGCGTCAAAAGCTCTTCTTTTTTTATCATTATCTCTGTTAGAAATAAATTTTATTAATAGACATATTATAATTTGCATTATAGCATACAGTACTAGTGGTTTATTTTCTTGTACAAGACACTACTTATTCTATAATCTTACTCTCTTAAAAAGGCAAGTCTTGACCTGTTTTGCGTAGGATTTTAGAAATTTAGTGATTAAATTGGACTTTATATAATTCCCCGATTCCTCAGGGACAATTAGTTATTACTTCCATAACAAGCCCATCTCTCTGGTGCCAGTTGCATTCATAAAACTAAAATGCCTCTTAGTCCATCTCAACACAGCTGCCAAATAATTAAAATATTAAAGTGGCGTTGTGCATCTGTCAGCTTAGTTTGACTTCTGTATAATCATACATTTTTTAAAAAGGCAATTTATACCATTAAATTGATTAGTTGGCTACTATTTCCATTAGGATTGCCCAGTTCTTGTTAATTTCCATGCTATTTTCCTTTGAGACGAATTAATTTTTCACACAGTGAAGAGTACAAGAAATACAGTCTGTATAGGCAACATGAAGAATTCTGATAGCAGGGAAAATGCTGTCAAGGTGCAGTTTTGGTGTATCTTTGTAAAGATCAATTGAAGTACTACAAGTGGGAAAGAAGCAGATAAACTTTTAATTGTAAGAGAATTCATTGTTATTATAAAAAAACTTTCCAATCAGCTTGAGAAATAAAGCCTTAATGCCATTTTATGATAGTAAACTAAGAAAAAAATAATACATCTTTAGCATTTTAAAAGCTTTTCTCTCTTTTCCATGTTTTGGCCGAAGTTCTTTGTGACGTAAGCCTTTACATTTTCCTGGAAGACTCTCAATGAGCTGCTTGTTGGTCTAAGTTGTTGTTCTATGCTGTCTGCACATCCTCAGTCATGCTTGTACTCTGACACCAACATGGTGATCCTTCTTGGCCTCACACAAGATGGTGCTGAGGCACGAAGTTGGTCTCTGACCACTGCTGTGTCTTGCTGAACATTTTATTCCTTTATTTAATGTATCTTTGTACCTGTTTTCCCCTCTTTTTTTTGTATCCTGAGGGTCAACATCACTGTTAGGCAAATCCAAACCTCTTTCTTATATTCTCCAAGTGGTTTAAATGTAAACATATGGTCTTTTTTTACATGAATGCCAAAACGTAAATTGGCTGCACATTCTGAAGATAGGCAGCGCCCTTTCCCATCCCCTTTGTTGGAGAGAAAACAAATACTAATGCCAGTCCTGATCTCTGTCGAGAAGTATGCCAAACACTCTTATTTTGTCCAAAAGTGATAGTTTGCTAAGACACGTTGTACAGGCTGACATAACCCTTCTGAAGTTACATTAGATAAATTTGTAACCTTGAACAAGGTTATCAATTAGGCCAGGCGACATGAAAAAGCCATTACGGGCGTTTAACATATTTTTGGTTATTTTTTAGGTTTGTCATTGACTGCAGCAAAGACCAAAGTTTAAATAATGTCTTTGAGGGAGCTTAGTCTGGGGTTATCACAGAACACCATGTTACACAGAAAGATGTTTGCTAAATAGATAGGAGAGGGGTTTAAACAAAGCTTAGGCTTGCAGTGTTGGTTTCATCTTATGCTAAAAGGTGTTTCTAGACCACGGTGACAGAGGGGATCAGAGATACAGAGCTACAGAAAAGGTTTTTCAGGTTACAGTTCCACAGGGGATGAAAGGGTCTAATGGACACAAATACTGTGGAATTTCTTTCTAACTAATTTGCACTAAACCTTTAAACTCAGTTTCTCCTAAGCAGTAGATTGAGTCTTAGCTTGGATTCTTCAGCCCAATGGGCACCTATGAATACTTCCTTTTCTTTCCATTTCTTTCTACTTCTTTACATTCCCAAGATCCCAAACTCAGTCCTACTTTGAGGCCCAGTTCAGTAAGCCCTAAACACAAAAATCTCACAAAAGTAAGAAGCATAAATTTTGACATCTACTTGGATTTCTTTAACATTTTTAAAAAACTGCACCTCATTTATTTTTCCCTTTTTTAACCATAACCATAATGAAATCCAAAATCTGGAGCCTATTTCATCAGCCCTTACCTGCCAAGTCCCATTAATCACTTCAGCACAAAACAGACACTGGAGTTTGACAAGCTCAATTTCTTATAGTTTCTAAGTCTTAATTGCATGTATTATGTATCAAAATTATATACTAACAAATTACTTTTCTCCTGTTTTTTTAGTTTCAAAACCAAGTAGAATGGATAAATATCTCTGTTAGAAGGAGTTCTTTAAGGCAAGTGCTTTGCATTTCCAGTATTTCTTTAAATACATATTAGAAAGCACCTAACACTGGAAAAAACTGAAGTGAATTAACTTGTTTTAGAAACACTGCTTCAGCTAGATCTTCATAAATCATGTTTTGTGAAAATATATGGAAAACTTTTCATTTCACAGGTTTTGAATGCTCAGCATAGATTGTTCCAAGAAATCTGACTCATAAAGGCTTCTCATATTCTGTAAATGGTGGGACACTAGGATACTGGAAACAATTTTAAAAATGGCAGAAAACATTTTTCAATGCTTTAAAAAATTTAGCCCACCAGATCTAAGACTGGTAAGGCTTACTTTCTGGTGGGAGACAGTCTGAGATACCATTTTTCTCAGTTGAGCATTCCAATTGAGAGTAGTTTGACATTACCTGTACCCCTTAAGTGCTTGTCTGCAGTGAATTTTAAATGTAAAAATCTGTAGTGAAATAGAAAACTTTGGTCTTCCATATTTTTCCATGGCCACTGCTGAAGACAGGAGATATAGCTACAGGGATTTTTGATTTAGCATGATGTGGTCATTTACAGATTCACATTAATGTGAATTAAATATCTAGAGATTTAACTGGTAATTATTCTTCTAGTACATTACAAGTATTGTTTGTAGAACAGTCTGTGTTGCAATAGTGGTAGATAGTACTAGGAAAAAAGATCTTATCTTGCAAAGAGTTTTAGAGTATTTGCTATAGGGGGAAGAACAGTATCTGCTAGAAGAGTGACTTGTCCCACCAGTTGGCTCATATGTACGAGCTGAACACCACTGTTAGGCTAGAAAGAGGGGGAAAGAATTAAGGAATATACTAAGGAAGCAGTAAATGTATTATTGCAGTATTGCATAGTTAGCTGTTCCTTATGAAATGGGATGCAGCTGCAAGAATCATTAATCCTCTCTAATTCTTTGTCGATCTTGATGTTACACAAGTGGTGGGAGTAGAACTAATGGAATCTGGATATGGATATTAATTCTCCTTTTGTAATTTCCTGTTTAATTTGTTTTCGGTAGATTACTGTTGCATACAAAAGAGGAAATGAGACTTCTACAAGATATAAAACAACAAGGATGTTAAAAAAAGAGATTAAGTAGTTCATAAGAATGAAGAACTGCTCAAGCAGAAGTCATTTTATATCTCAAATGAGAAATGTCTCAGATTTATATCGATCCATGACAAAGAATTTTCTTTTTTACATATGCCTTTGTTGGCTCCTAAAGTGCCAGAAAACCATCTACAAAATTTTTCCTCCTTTTTACTCACCCTACTATTCTCCAATAAGCATAATGACCCTTATATCTACACATACTCTAAACCTTTCTTAGCCAATTTGCCAAAATTCAAAAAGATGCCATGGAATAGTTTGGACTGAGTAGCCTTGTGATCTTTCTTGTAAGCTTTTGTCTCGAAAGATTACATATCATCCAGTTTATTTGTTGAATTATGTTTAATTCAGCCTTTTTCCTGGGAGTCAGCTCTGTTCTGAGAGTTTTTGCCTGATACAGATAGCAGCTGAGGGTAGGTAGTCAGGGATTAGAAGTTTAGAAGAACAAGCCAAGGCAGTGTCTGATCAGTCATAGCTTCACAGTTCCTTTCCTTCTTGCCATATCCAGGATCAGACAAGGAAAAGATATTGGATACAATAGCAGGGATCATCAGGAGACACATGGACTCTATGGAGGCCTTGAACAGCCATAAATGAGAGAGACTGAAGATTTCAGGGTTCAGTGGACATGCTGTTACAGGATCTGCAGACAACAGAGCAGTATGGACACCAGCACCTATTCTGAATTTCTCAGCCACATCTTAATCCTTGTGCTCCTGATCCCACAATCTGGCAGTCAGAACCTCACCGAAATCATTCACTTAGGTGCTGGTGCTTCCAGACAAACTAACCAAGGGCTTGAAGTAGCTGTGATAGAGTTAATTTTCTTGGCACTTGTGCTAAAACTAGTGTTGCACCTAAGCAAGATAGGCTTTTTCATGTAGATGCATTGGCTTTGCAGGATCTATGGTACTGTTACTTTAAAAAATGCATTTCTGTAATAAAAATGGGGACTGAAATAACAGGGATTGCATGAAGATTTGCAGGTCTTTATAACAGCTGACCTTCCACCAGTCCCTTTTTCCAACTTCCAGTTGGTGATTGAACAGGCTCTCAGCTGGTGTAGCAGGCTGGCTGGGGTTCCCTAGGCTAGAAAGCGAGGAGTGTGGGGTGGCAGCAGGGAGGCTGACACTGCCAGAGCGAGCACTAGCAGGCAGAGTGGTGGGCAGCAGTGAGCTTTTAACCTACGGCCAGGTGACTCAAGGCAGGAAGGAGAACAGTACCTGCCATTCAAATCCATCTCTGTCTGAGAGACAGGCAGGGGAATGGTCCCAAACTGGTTTTAATCCAAAGAGTGAAGTTGAAGAAGATCCCAGTGCAGCTGATGTCTTTGATAACGGTGCCAGTGAGTCCTCCCCAGTGGCCCCGTAGGGCTTGCAGGCCTGCAGAATGGTAACATTTGCTTGCACAACATGTTGGGTGAGGGATGGTCTTACTGCCTGGATATGAGCCAGCAATGTGGATATGAGCACAGCCCAGAAAGCTAACTGCATCCTGGGCTCCATCGAAGGCAAGGCGGACAGCACGGTAACGGAGGGGATTCTGCCTCTCTTCTCTGCTCTCATGAGACCCCACCTGGAACACTGCATCCAGCTCTGGGGCCCCCAAAACAGGAAAGATGGGGACTTGTTTGGGCTGGTCCAGAGGAGAGCCATGAAAATGATCAGAAGGCTGGGGCACCTCTCCTAGGAGGAAAGGCTGAGAAAGCCAAGGTTGTTCTGAAGACGAGCCGGTAGTATTAGGAAAAGTGGTAGCAGTTTTAAATGAAAAGATGTTAGATTCAGATTAGACATTAGGAAGAAACTTTTTATGAGGAGAGTGCTGAAACACCAGCACAGGTTGCCCAAAGAGCTGGGAGGTGCCCCACCCCTGGCAACACTCAAGGTCAGGTTGGATGGGGCTCTGAGCAAGCTGATCTACTTGAAGATGTCACTGCAGGGCAGTAGGACTAGACGACCTTTAAAGGGCCCTTCCACCCCAAACCAGTCTCCTGGTTTCGTTCTCTGATTCTGTAATTCTATGCAAAGTTCTTAGAGCTGTTTAGCTGTAGCCAGGGCTAAGATGACTTTGGAAGATTCTAACATCATTTTCATACAGAAAATTAACAATTATGAATGGTTTTGCATATTTCCAAGTCCACTTCCACTTTTTTCCTTTGATTAGGTAGCTGTGTAGAAGAGAGATGCTGGCTGTCCTCAGAGGCATGTTATTCATGTCTTTTACCCACAAAGTTACTGACTGCATTCTGTGTGCCTGGTCCCACAGACGCAATTAAATGGGAATCCTAGCCTGACTCTAAATGCAGAGTTCCTAGATGCCACAGTTATCTGTAGCCTTCTTGCTGAACTGTTTTCCACGTTTTCTAATACACATTTCCAATTTACTTTATACAAATAGCAATTATTTGCTTTATGTCACATGTTATGCTTACAGTCATCAACTATATTTAGTAAGAAGAATCTGCAAGGGATGTACCTGGAGGGAGACTAAAAGATACCTGGAGAGGGATTATTTACAAGAGCATGTAATGACAGGACAAGAGGGAATGGTTTCAAACTGAAAGATGATATGTTTAGATTAAATACTGGGAAAAAAATTATTGTGAGTGTGGTGGGGTACTGCAACAGGTTGCCCAGAGAAGTTGTGGATGTCTCATCACTGTAAGGATTTAAGGCTGTGTTGGATGGGGCCCTGAGCAACCTGGTCTAGTGAAAAGTGTCCCTGTCCACAGCAGAGGGGTTGGACTAAATGATCTTCAGGGTGCCTTTCAACACAGGCCATTCTATGATATATTTTAAGATTCTTTAAAATGTTGCTTGTGTCATTGCATTGACGATTTAGATCAGGATTTCATTGCATTGATCATTTAGATCAGGGCTTTCAGCCAGAAAGTTCTTGTCAAAAGAACAGGAGGATTTTGAGAACATCAGTTTAAGGTTGTGGAAATGGAATACCAGCATTAAAAAGGTGAAAATAATTGTGTCCTATATAGCATAATTTCTTTCACTCTGAGAAAGCAAATTACAAAACATGCTTACATCTAAAGACTGAATCAATTAAAAAATGCAATTATACACTGAAACAACAGTTGTCACTCTGATTGTTCTATCATAGTCTGTCTTTAGTTGGAGGTTTAAAATATACTTTTGTTTGTGGAAAAAGCCCAGAACCATGGCTCAAAAAGGCAACTCTTTAATTGGATTTAATATGGGTGGACATAATACACTGCAGTGGCTTAGACAAGATTCACATATGTAACAGAGGTATTGATAAGTCATAGAGATGAAAAGGAATGAAAGAAGTTTTTACTTTAAATCAGCCTGAAAAATTATTTAAGTAGTTAGTTGCTTAACCATTAATGTTTTGAAAATATTTGATAGAATACAAAATTTTATATCGTGGACCCTGGATCCTGAACCAGTATCAACTTCTTTGGTTGTGTTACAACTCTTTTTGTTTTTGTTACATCAGTTTCCATCATATGGAAAAGCTGGTTCTTGATAGACATTTGCCTAACAACTGATAGAAGATTTTTATCTTTATTTCATACTGATTTGAAGAATTCCGTAATAATTCTACTCTTTGTTACTACTATGTTTCATGGACTTCATAGACATTATTCCATTGAAATGGATGCTATCAAATTATCAAATACTAAGATCTTTCGGACTGAGACACGAAATATTTAGTATAAAATAAAAAAGGAACAAAGTTTAATTTGCTTTTACAGTTCAGGTGAAACATAAATCATCTAATTATATTTGAAATCTCAAAGGCATCAAAACCCATTTTCTTTTAAGATCTCTCACATTGTTTTGTAGACTCTTGAGACCTGAATGTTTAATTGTTTTACCTGACTTCCGCATTTTCCCTTTCATTGATCCCTAAAATGCAGCTGCTTCTTTTCGATAGATGATTCTACAGAAAGCAGGTAAATGTGCCCAACTAAACAAGAAAAATCAAAATGAATGCTACTATGCTAGTAAATGAAAGAATGTTAAAAAAAACCAAAACAACAAAACAAACCAAAAACCAAAAAACCAAAACCCCAACAAATCCAAAAAGAAACGAAAATCAGGCAAGCAAAAAACCACCAAAATAACAACAATAAAGTTTTTCCAGCTTGAGACCTCTTTCAAACTAAGAGCACTTATATACATTTTAAAGGCCACTCATCCGAAAAAGAAACTCCAAAGCAGTTGGATTTAATAGTCAATGAGTGTCAACAGAACAAATAGACTTGTTGGACTACACAGTGAAGCATTAGAAAGCTGAATGTAATGTTACAGAAAAAAACCCAATCGTTCCTAAGAGCAAGGAGTTCGAATTTGAGTTGGTTTAGTAATGAGCAAATCTTTCATAGTTTACCTTTTGCATATTTTCTGTTACTAAAGAAGTAGTCATCTTTATGCAAAGTATTTTGGAAATTGTGGAATGACTTTTTTTCTCCGTCCTTTATCTATTTAAGAATATAAATTCATACTAATAACCATTAAATCTTGCTTTTTTCTCCCTGTTGCCTTCAAGAGCAGCTCAGCAGGAACATGCATTTTTATAAATGTTATTCTCTCTTTCATTTCTAGAAAAGAAAAGGAGAAATAGAGAAACTCTGCAATTATTTTGTACCAACTGTAGAAATGCCAAAAATCTTTGTAATCTAAATTACTTTCTTCTGTGTGTGAAAACAGTTAATAGCGACTCCCTGTAGCTAACAGCAGTCTAAGCACTGGAGTAGAATAATAATCAGTCATATCTCTTTGTGGAATATGAAGGATTTTTTAGTCCACAAAGCTAGCGGCACTGTACCTGTCACCCACTGTCTCCCATACACAACGTCTGAAACCAGTACCACGCGCAGAGATGTCAAAATGGACTTACAGTAACAAACGATGATTTATTTCTCTCTAAATGAAGAAAAAATCAAAAAACTTCTTACAAAACACCAGGCTGGGGAGCACAAAAAGCAAGCCCTGAATTACCTTCCTTGTGCATGAGCTGCGCCTTCACAGAGTTGCACTTCTTGTAGAGCAGACAGCCACCACGTGATGCTGATGTCCATGCTCCTCCTGAGTACTCTGTGGCTGAGCAGGGAAATGCGTTGACTTCCTCTGCATCTTCATGTTTTCTAGGTTGTTCTAAGGAAGCAAATCTTTGCCACGGTCCAGACAGGTGATAAGCAAACTAACATAATGACAATATGATGGTTAAATTTTCCTCTTTTTCTATTGGTTACAACTTCTCTACTCTCTGTTGAAAGATAGGTGGGATGTTAAAGCCTCTGAGTAAGCCAAAGTCAGTTTTAAAGACCTCTTGTCATCATGCTATGCACTGAAGCAGTATCGGGCATCATAAATTTCTGGAACACCTTCAACTATTTGTCAGTCAGGTGTCCGTTTAGATCACCCCCTGAGTAACAGAGCAAAAGTGGCATCCAGTTGGCTCTAGAAAAATGGTGAAAACTGAATTATGTTATATATAGTATTATTACATATTATGTATAATATATATGCCTCTCTCTATATATATATGTTTGTGTGTGTGTGTATATATGTATATATATCGCCCAAATGAAGATTCTCTCAGTCAGGCTTCAGAATCTATCCTGTTACGGAAGGGAACTACCAGGCATGGCTTCTAAAATGTCTTTGAAGTGCTTTATGTGTAGATTTAATCTAATAATACCAGACAGAGTTTACGAAGTATAATACTGTTCAGTATACTACAAAGTGTATACCACAAATGGAGATTTGACCTGTTTCACAACAGTCACACTCAGTGACTGTAATCCTCCTTTGGTGTTCCCTTTGGCTTTGCTTCGTGCATGAATCTGATTGCTAAACTTACAAGTCCAACTAAGGGTTATTGCTATGAGAGCTGAGCTGTAGGGTATCAGAAATGCAACATCTGCATTTATCAGAACAGAAGAATTTATAATTGATAGTTTCCTTACTGTGAACTAAGCAAGAAAAATGAAGGTTAATATAAAAAAACTCTACAGTGTTATCATTTTCTGGTAAACAGAAACAAACATGGTATATAACCTAGTAAAACAGAGGACAGTCAGTAAGTAATTTCATGGTTGTTACTGCATTTAGAGGTGGAGTTAATTGCTTTACTAAGAAAGTAAATAAAATCATAACGAGCAATATATTCATCTAATTGCATCTCATGTGTTGCTCATGACATATTTGGAAGGAGATTCTGAAATTTAAAAGTGCACTTTTTTTCTAAATAACTGACATGATTGATTTAACAAAACTTCTTATCCGGTGATACGGTGATATAGTATTAGCACCTCAGAATTCTCTACAATTTGTTACAGTACAGAGTGTGACTTCATTAAGATGCTGAAAATTCTTCAAAAATTTGGAATATTTTTATTTCTTTCCCCTTGGTGAAATTTTTTAATATTTTTTAAAAAAATTATTTCATTGCTCTCTTGCATAATAGCAGTAGAGATGAGTTTTTCCCAGACAAAGGAATCTCAAGACTGGAAAGGCACTTAAGAAGTGAGAAAAATTTTTCTTTTATCTTTCTAATAAATTATAAGTGGATAAGTGGTTTTGTCATTTGGAGTCTGGAGATTATCAGTAGGGACAAGTAGGCTTGCAGGTTATCGGTAGGAACAGCTATGCCAACTGAAAAATATCAGAAGAGAATGCATCAACACTACTAATGAAGAAGTCCAAGCAATCCAGTTGCAGCACCGGTGCTGTCCGGTGCTATCCACAAAATTTCATTGTTATGACCCCCTGGCTCTGTTTTGAACCACTGAGTCCATCATAGACAATCTCTTCCAAGCACTAAAACAACATCAACACTGGCTTTAGCACCACTTGTCACGTGGCTTCAGAACCAGTGAGCAGTGCTTGTCCCTCTTTCATCATCATCATTTCATGGTAAAAGACATAGTGAGGGACTTGGAGCTGCCCAAAGGTAAGCAGCCAGCATCTTGATTTTCACCCAAGCTTGGTGATAGCCCCAAGCTCGTATAAGCTTGCTCCTACATCTTTTTTACAACACTTTGAGATGTACGGGTGAGAAGTGCTGTTCAAGTGCTAAATGTTGACTAATTACTATTATTACAAACACTGCAAAATTTGCTTGCTGTGGGTGTTCAATGTGAGGGCCCTAATCACAGATAATGAGAGATGAGCGGGAAATGACAAGGGCTCCTGTGGAGTGATGTATTGCGGTACAGAAAATGCTTCATTTTTCCCCTCCTAAAAACCTAATTGCTCTGTGTTACCGTTTATCATCTTGTAATTGCAAGTACTTTCAAAGGAAAAATAGTTGTTCTTTTTGGATTGGTGTGAAAGTGTGCATTTAGAAAGGGCCTAATGTGAAATTGTGATAACAGAGGAAAGTAGAAGGAAACCCAAGGGTTACATATTCCCTTCTTAGAGAGCCTGAGCTTCCTAAGTGTAAATTAACATAACTAACACTAACATGAGTTATACATGTATTGTGCAGAGATTAGCATCCCAGCTACAGAATGCTACTATGCAAACACAATTAAGGACTATGCAGTGTTCCTGTGTATTGAATTGGGATTGAATTCCAGATGGAAAAGAGTAAGAAAGTTTTAAATATGTCTTTGCATTTAACAAAGTTGTAGTTCTGGGATTGTCTGGAGAAAAATACAATAGAAAAGGAAGAGAAGCTTATAATGGAAGTAGTTATATGCACATAGGAACAGTTTGCTTCAGAATCTTTTAATAAAAGTTAGAATTGTGCTAAATATGTTTATATTACTGTTTTCTCTCTGGTTGGTTTTACATACACCAGTCTGATATGGAGCTGTTTTGCTTCAGATAATATCTAAAGAGTGACTTAAAGAGCAACAACTGAATGTGAGACGTTGTAGAAATAAGGATAATTGGTTCTGCTGCTCTATGTCAACATATCCTAAAACATGATAATCTGTTGATGTGAAGGTCTTAGAATTAAATATTTTTTAAGAATATGAACACTTACAGGTAAAAAAAGTGTGTTAAGGCCATTTTGAGTTTAAAAAGGCTAAGTGAAGAAATGAAGATATGTAAGTTCTAAGACAAAAGTACTATCAAGTCAGAAGGCTGATTACATATGCCAGAAATGCAACCAAACAAATTAGAAGAGCACATGCTGATGTCAAAGAAATCAATGTTTCCTTAGGGCAATGTAGGTAGAGATTCTGTTGTGCCAAATGGAAAAAAAACCTCTGTACTTCTTTTGTTACTTTGTTCACTTCCCTTTAATTTTACATATTGAATTTAATGTTGTTAGACCTTGTGCTCTTGCCGTAAGAGGTCTAATTGTGAATTAATAGGCAAGCCTCTAATCATTTTGCAGAGGAGTATGCATTGAAATTCACAAATGCATTCTCATTAATTTCAGTATTTTATGTTTGTAGGAAACTGGGTCTTACACCTCCATCAAAACCAGCCTGTATATTTTAATATTCTATTCCATATTCAATACTGGTTAAGAGTGACACCAGAGAAAAACTGGTTCTCAAAAGCTTTAAAGGCAATATTTCTATCTTTAGAAGTGAATGTTAGTAAAACCCGGAACTTCTACATGTACAGAAAGACTATAGAGCCAGAACAACAAACCTGGGCTTGTTTGTCATCCTGACAGCTGTTGTCAGCTCCTGAGAAGCACAGTGTGCCTACCGCAGTTGTGGAGAGCAGTGGTGTCACTAGGACCAACCCAGCTTCCCCTCGGCCTCGTCACACAGGCAGTCCATCACGTTCTGCAGTGGAGCAGAAAACCTGCTTGAAATTCCAAGCAGAAGGGAAATACCAGTCCAAAAGTTGCTCTTTTTCTTAATTTTCTTTTTTTCTTCCTCGAAAGAGAATTTATGGATAGGAGATGAGCACAGGCTATACTACAGCTACGGCTATTAGCTCACTTTTCCCAGATATTAGTAATCCTAGTGTATCCTGAAAGGGAACTCAGAAGTTCGTAACATCTGAGGCATGTCATAAACAAATTTAGTAGTCCTTGCTGCATAAGTAGGCAAATTGTAATTCTTGTAAATGTTTGTTAATAGATTTTTTTTCAGCAGGAGAAGACGAACCTGAAATCTTCCATCAGTCCTTTTGATTTTCAGTCTTTTTAATTTCAGTCCTTGAACTATGAATGAAAAGTGACAGGAGCTGCCATACAGGTGTTTGTAGGGACACATTCCAGATACTTCATTCTTAATTTCCGTTCCTGTACTGTGTTTCCACTTGTTTAAAATTTGGCGGGAAGGTGAAGAGGGAGGAGGAGTGATTGGCTAAGGATACAAGGATAAACCACATCTTAGGTCAGTACAAATCTTTATTAAAGGAAATGGTTACATAGATGCTGTTACTGGAGCTTTCATTCCAGCTATATGGACTAACTTTCTGTGTTATTCCAGCCTTTCCTGCCCTTCAAATTGTGTTCTTTCTCCCAAGATGCATACACATCTTTACATTTCCATACTAGAGACTCATGTTTCATTTCAGCTCCTTTTTTTCCGTAAGAAATTAAATTTTTTCACAAATGTGACATCCAGTTTTCATTTGAAATATGTTGCTCTTTCCCCTACATTGCTTTTTTTTTTTTTGTCATTGGACAATTTCTACTGTATTGTGCTGCTAGCTTCAATATTTCTTACATCATGGTTTATTCTTCTTAAACATGGTCCACAAAGCTGTGGCTGGGTTTTCTGGCTGGATTTTTGTCATCACTTTATCATCACTACAGATTGCAAAGAGCATGTGCTTTGATTACAGAACCGCTTACTTTTTGCCATGTGACTTCTCTAAGCATGGTTTCTTGACATCCTTTCAGAAATACTTATTTACTTGTTGTGCACCCCATTCTCTTGTGCTATAAAGAGGACTTCTTGTACAACAGATGATTTTTCTCTTGCATTTTCACAGAATTTTCTGTTACAGATAATTGATGAGCTGAAATATACTTTATACTTTTAGCTGTGGTGTCTTAGACTTGGCATGAGGAATAAAAGAATTATTATTTATGATACTAAAAAACTAATTCTGAGCAGTGCATTCAGAAATTTAATTTGGCCAAGTACATTTACTAGGGAATGGTCTGGGGCTAAAGAATCATGATGCGAAAATTTAATTTGGAGACATTAGTAAGGGCAGGTTTAATCTCTGTCTAACTGCAAAGCTTTCTCACATAAAGATTGTTTTGATTTTATTAGGCAGATCATGACAACAGCTGAGGTCAGCAGAGGTAGCACCGGGATGTCTACAGCTGGAGAGCGTGATCAAATTCCTTCCCCAAGGAGCAGTGGAAATACAGTCTGCAGGCCAATCATCTTGATTGGTGCAGGCATTCTTCCAAGCACAAGAGAAATTTTGACATACTAGGGACTAGAGGCAAAGTAGGGAGATGATTAGAAGATAAATAGCCTTTGGATGAGATCAGGCAATTTTTTTTTGTATCAGTCTTGAAATCAAATTTTCCTCTGGACATATAAAATTAATTTCATCCTGAAATAGCACTGAACACAGGTAAGTAGCTGACATGTGTCATGCAAACTCTTTCTTTTACTTTGGTTCTGTTCTCCCTCTTTTTAAAGATATTTTATCTACGGATGAAATAGCATAATATAGATTTAATAGGTCATCTAGGTGTAGAGTTTTCTCCCTTATGTATAGGAGTGGCTTAAGAGAAAAAAAATCTGTCCATGGCTCAAATCCACACCAATTGCTTTCATTAGAAGGCAGGTTTACCAAAACTGTAGGGCTACCCAAAGCAAATCCCTAGAGAGCTGTATTAGAGGCGCACAGAAGCACTTGTCCTGACAGTATCAGAGTTTATCAGAGCTGACCCTGGAAGAAAGGCAGAGGAGCCACCCGTGGGCGTGTGTGAGAGAACATTTAAACTGCTGTCATTCCAGTGCCAGATGGCATGCCCAGCCCTGTCTAGAAACTGGGTAGCTCAGGTGGCTTTCTGAGGCAGAGAGCATGTGTCACGGTCACAGTGCACCAGCTTATGTGTGTGCTCGGTCACTGGTGTAGATACACAGCCTCTGCACGAGAGCCGGCTTCAACCTGGCCAGCCTGAATACAGGTGGAATAGAATGTTCTCTGCCCACACTTGACTACTGGTGAACCTATTCCTAAACAGTTACATATAACAAGTGGAAGACAGAGAAGTCTGAAAGGAGTGAAGTAATGGAAATAAGAGTAAATATAAGTACCTTGTAAAACAGGAGAAGTAACCATAGCTTTCCAGTTCTTTCATTTCCATTTTCTTTTGCTAGAGATAACTTTTAATGTTTTTCTAAAACAATTTGCACACAAACTTTAAACAGCTGGGCTATTACTGTCTAGTGCCTTCCATGAGACAAACAGCTTGGTTCTTCATGAAGTTACTTGGTGAAAGTGCTTTTTCTTGGAAATTAACTATCTCCTATCAGGATTCAGAAGCAACTATGAGAAGAGAAATTTTCTTGAGTCTTGGCAGTTTGCATGGTCCCCAGACAAGGTCTAGACTGTCACTCACAGTGCTATCAGACTCAGACTTGGTATTACAGGTAAAAAGAAATTTTGTACGATAAAATTTGTACTATCATAAAGTAGTTGAAAAGCAATCAGGTTTGATCACTGATTATTTGGTAAAAGCTGCTTATTATTCACTTTCTTTCCACTTCTTCTCTGTAGCTAAATATTTTGACATAAAGATAGCACATCTCTACTGTTTTACTATATCACTTCTTAGTCTTAGACTTGATTTCCATATGTCACAGAACAATCCAGCAATTACTCATTGTTATTTATATGTTAAGGTTTTCATTACTTGCTACCACTCACATATTGGAAATAGAAACAGGTCTGAGTACAGTTTAGACTGTGCTGTTAAGGGAAACCCACATTTTCATTTGGGACTTTAAGAATCTGGAGATTTCAGAAGTAATCTTCTTGATTGCCTAAATTCTTTATAACAGTATTTTTCTCATACTCAGACTTAGATCTCTGTCATCATGGCTTTTTCTTTGAAGAAATTAAAAACTGTACAATTGTAGAGACCATTAGAGTAGACCTCCTCACTTAAAGCTAAGTGGATATCTTTCTAACTGGTTTGATTTTTCTACCATATACACCATGGTAGATATTCTACCAGTGTGAGCTGGATTTATGACACAACGGTAGCAGCTTGAAGTAGATAGTACTCTCAGCTTCCAGTGGAATAATGAGAGTCCAAAAACTCAGAAAACCAGTAGATTCTTTCTCACTTTTTGCTCCTTTGGTGTCATCTATTCTTTCTCTCCGTTTTGCTAGCAGACAGGAAATCCTTGCATAGTGAGTGGAAGTGCTTCCTGAAGTTTTTTCCTCCTTCCTTTGTCTCCAGCTGAGAGGAAGTGTTGCTGTCAGGTAGATTCTCTACTCACCAGCTACTGTGGAACAAGAAATAACCATACAGACATTTGTTTGATAGGCACATGAAACAGCAGGGAAGATTTGTGCAACAGTAGATTAGCATATGAGTACCATGTTAGGATATTATTTTGTTTTAACAGTAATGTTTTTTCTTACTGCTTTTGCCTCATTTCTGTCTTGAGGTAGTCTATACAGAAATCCTGTAAAATAAGTATTTCAGATTCTGAGGCTATACATCATAAAACTGTGACTTGATAGCCATCATTGCTATCAATTACCTGCTGGCCATCACACAATGCTAAATATGTGACAGATAAACCAAGGGAATGCTGAAATCTTGCTGTACAGTGTATTGACATGGAGGACTGTGAGCTGTACTTAAGGTGAGGGCTTCTCTTTACTGTGTTGTGGTTGTTGGATTCAAAGTAATGCTGATTTAGAACAGTTGTCTTAACCTTCCTGGGCTCATTAGATCTCTTTAGGATTAGTTTTGAAGAGAAAGGTATTTTGACAGTGTTTCTTGACAAATTGTCTCTCTTTATTTTGAGGCACATTCCTCAGTTTCAGAGCTCTGCTTCCTATTTTACACTTTTAACTGATTAAAAGGGTTGTGACTGCACAGGAAGTTGTATTGAAAAGACCTGTGCTTACGGACACGATTTAGTGGTGGACTTGGCATTGTTAGCTATATAGTAGGACTCAGTAATATTGTGTCCTTTCCAACTGAAATGATTCTGTAATTTTGTGATTCTAGGTTTTCATTTGTCTACCTCCATTTTCTTTGTAAATTGGTCAGGCTTCATAACTAAGGTTAATCCGAAACACTGAATATGTATGTATTCCTTTCCTAATAATCAATTACTAAGCTGAGTTTCCTGTCATCTGAATAAACTGTCAAGTGTTATACTGAGCTGCCTATGCAAGTAACAGTCCCATGGTATTCTGTTTTTAAATATTAAGAAAAGCCATGTCACTGGCAACTGATACTTCCATTGTTTTTTAACTCAACCATGCAGTTGGGTTGAGTTTTCTTTTAAAAATGCTGGTCTGTGCAATCTGCTGAAAAGCAATGAGAAAACTGATTCAACATGGGACTTGAACATCTGCCTGACAGTAAGCATTCAGTAATTCCACCGACTACAATTAAAGTGTTCATGTGTTTAAAGTAAAACACATTTTAAGTGCTCTTCTGCGTGGTACACATGTTTTAAAGTGATGTCACTCAACTACCAAGAATATAATACATCTAGAGATCCTTACAGTTAGACTTATTTTAAAAAATTACTGAAGTCTATGATTGCCTAAGCGATGTCATTTCCCAGACTGTGTTTCTAGTCTTCTTACCTTCAGTACAATAAAATCAGCATGAGATTTCCCCAGATTTCTCATGACAGCCTTATAGTGCTTTTCCTTTTTTATATCCACTTTCTGACTTTAGTGTTCATGTGCTGCCTACTTGTCTTTCTATAAAAAGCCATAAGGAATTTTATTAACTTATTTAATGTGCTTGTTATCTAGACTCAGAAAAGCCTCCTGCTTGTTGTCAAAACCAGGTAATCATTCAGGCTTTACCCTCCAGGTTGTCATGCAGGGCATCCTACAGCTGTAGAAACAAGCAGGGACTTCTGTTAGAATAATTTATGTATACCATATGCTACTTTACTTGAAACTGCAATTTTTGGCATGGGGTGCTCTGTTTTTGTTCTTTAATGTCAGCTTCCCCCTCCCCAGATACCCCCAAATCCCAGGATGTCTGAAGGCATTCCTACCTGTGTGATACTTGAAGAGGAAAATATGGAAGAAATAGGACATATGGTTGATTAATGGAAAATCGTAATATTTTAAAAGTGAATATTCTTATTCCAGGTGTGTCATAGCCATGTGTATGTCTTGAGCTGAATACAATTTTCAGCTGAATACAATTCTCAGTATTTCATATTTTTTAATTTAGGATGCTACTCAAACTATAACAATCAATGCCTGTAGAAATGTTACTTATGAATGTCTATTATTTTTTAGTACCTAAACAAACAATTGTCTAGTTTCAGACCATTCCTTATTACAGCAACTCTTCTCATTTGCATTCAGTGATTGCAGAATAACCTCACAGAAGTCTATATCTGGTTATTAAAATTTGCTACCCTTCTCAGCTACCTGCATAATTCATTTTCTGCCATTCACTTCCTCTGGAGTGTGTTTGGCATGGCGGGAAACTGCAGAGATGAGCTCCAGAAGCATCTGTTTATTTTCACTGTCTCCCTTTACTTAAAACGGGTTGGTGTTTCCTCTCATAAAACCCTGCCTTCTGGAGGCCTCTGCAGTGGTGAAATGTGTGCAAGTGGAGAGGCAGGTTGAGATTTCCCAGCCCAGGAGAGTCACTTTAACAAATGGTCTCCTGGGTGTTGTCTTCTCCTTGGAAGGCTGCAAATGTTACAAGCCTGATGGGTGTTCTGATGAAATTTGACAACTGCTTCTCAGTAAATGAAATCAGGTATTGACCTTGATCATCAAATATGATTATTGGTGTAAAGTTCATACACTTGTAAAATATCTTTACTACATAAACCCGAAATTTTGCTAATGTTTTTTTCCTTAAACCTTCCTCACTGAAAAGCGAATCAGATGGTAAATCATCTAGAGAGGGAAATAAATTATTTTTTTCTTATTTCAAATAAAGCACAAAAAGTTACAATTATGTGAAATTATGAAAACTAAGCTGTACATAGCATGTGTAAAAGTGATTAATTAAAGGCCTATATGTTGCTGTACCAAGAAAAGCCCACACAAACAATTAGATGTCAATCTGCCTTTCCACAAGGAGTGCCTAATAGACAATCTCCAATTTAACTCTTTTCTCCCACATTGACTTGGCTTAAGGTGGAATGCATCCACAGAGTGGACAATTTTGCTTTGAGTTGGATGGTGACTTTCAGTCAATTTGCACACTGTAGTGTTGATTAATATATTTAACAAACAACATCAACCAACAGAAGTTTACAATGAAACCATGATAGAAACCATGCTTTGGAAATTAAGGAAGTGGCTCCATCAGGGAATTAGTCATAGTCAGAGTCTGGAAGGAAAAAATGAAGCATCAAAAGGGTTTTAAAATTGAGGTGCTTTCGGTGTAACTTAAAACCCCTCCTACAAACTCACAGCAAGGCAAGTATCATAATGTAAATAATTAATTCAGTTGGAAATAAAACTGTTACTGAATTAATTTTAAATCACCTGAAGAAAATCAGTCTTGAAATAATCTGAAAGTCACTGGAAAACTCTACCGGTCTCTCTAAACTCACCTGAGTCTGATGTGTAGAAGACACAAGTATTAAACTCTCCAGGCTTAGTAGAAAGGTTTATTTAGAGAGCCTACACAGCCAGCAATAATTTTTGCAGTTTGATTCAAATTACAGTAATTTTCACAGTTCAGTTGATTTTATGCATAGCCAAGGATCCTAATCAAAATGGAATTTCTTTCCTGTGTTTACTTGGCAATGGCTTGACTTGTTGCTCCTTGCTTGGTTTTTTCTCAGTGTTTTACAATGTCTACTGCAGTTACATCTTTTGACTCCTTCTCTTTATGTTTGTCTTCTGGGTGCATTTCATTTTTGGGTTTCTCTTTAACATCAAATTCCTTTTCATTTTTTTTGAAAAGCTGGGTCTCTTGGGGACATGTATTCCATTAGACTGCTTCAACATTGAAGGACTTTCAGCTTCACAAAAATTGTCCTCTTGAAATGCACCATAACCTTCCATTCTTTTTTCTTTCTTCTTAAATTTTCCTTTCTTCTTCTCATGCTCCTTTTCATCATTAGATACTATATCTGGAGGCTCATACAAGTGGTCATGAGGTGGTGAAATCTCGGTGGTGCTGTTCAGTCCAGGGAATCTTGTAGGACTGATTTTTTCAGAGCTGGGAGCACGAGCAAGACTCCCACTGTGTTCTACCTGACAGTGTTCACTAGGGCTGCTAGTGGGAAGCAGGAAGTGCTAGGTCATTCTGGTTCCCTGATATCTAAGTGAAATCTTCTGCTACGTGTCAGTTACACATGTGGGGTCCTGCTCTCTATGGCAGAGCAGCTCCCCCTTGGCCTCACACATGTGCCTTTGCCTCACATGCTTTTCCACCTCCACCGCCTGTCTACAAGGGTGGTGAAGGGCCTTGAGGGGAAGCCGTGTGAGGAGTGGCTGAGGGCACTTGGTCAGCTCAGCTCAGCTCAGAGGAGACTGAGGGGAGACCTCACTGCAGTTACAACTTCCTTGTGAGGGGAAGAGGAGGGGCAGACACTGATCTCTTCTGCCTGGTGACCAGTGACAGGATGTGAGGGAATGGCCTGAAGCTGTGCCAGGGGAGGTTTGGGTTGGATATCAGGCCGGTTCTCCACCCTGAGGATGTTTGGGCACTGGAACAGGCTCCTCAGGGCAGTGGTCACAGCACCAGCCTGACAGAGTACAAGAGGCATTTGGACAATGCTCTTGGGCACATGGTGTGACTCTTGGGGTGTCCTGCATAAGGCCAGGAGCTGGGCTTGATGATCCTTGTGGGTCCCTTCCAACTCAGTGTATTCTGTGATTCTGTGATAATTTCTGCCAATCTCAACTCTCTATTTTCTCTTTGCTTGCTAGACATCTATTCATACTGTGTGTAATAACCCCACTGAACGTGTGGATCATACTTTCTAAATGTTTTGTAATAGCTTGAATCCACCATCAGCTGAAGGGCAATTTACAGTAATTTGCTGTAGCAGTAGGGAGAAAACCTTCTTTGTGTGCAATCCATAGAGATAGGTTCTCGACAGGTCTGATTTCTTTCATTTAAAGCAGAATACATCCTGCAGAGAAAATTCTGAACACATTAATCATTGCTTCTGACAAAATTTTTTCAATTACATCAAATATTAGCAATTAACATTTTCCCATCAGCCTTCTAAAGTCACTGCTTTTTTAGAAAGAACAGATTGTGGTTTTATGAAATCACCTATAAATCTGAAATTCTGTTTACACAAATTGTTTGGTTGAGTTCAACACTCAGTAGCCCAAACTCTCAAAAAAGATGCAGGTTCACTTCTAATACGCAGCCTTCATTGCCATCCCATTGAAATATGGGAGGGCCTCTGCACGAAATAATCACAGATTTTTTACATTCTGGAAACTGTAGTCTCCTTTTTTTCCTCTTTTTCCCTGTACAGACATTATTTTGCAGGGTTGTGTAATAAGTCAAACAATCTTTATGTTTCAATCTTTGCATTAACCAACTTTTAGTGGAATATTATCACAAATGGCAATAAGCAAGACCTATTTTACTTTGGAAAAAAACTCTATAAATGCTCATTTATATTTTATACTTCAAAATGAAGGTAAATAAAGATTGATTTCCAGGGAAAAGAAATAGAAAAAAAATTGCAGAAAGTGGCAAAAATTTTCAAAGTACCTATAAGAATTTAAAACATAAAGTAGACCAAGATTTTGCCTCACAATTTCTGTCTGAAACAGAAAGAAAATAGTATTCTGAGGCATTTCATATGCCTTTTAGAGAACAGGAAACACACGTCGTGAAATTCTTTTCTCGTGAAAATTTCCTTGAAAAATTGTGTGCTTCCCATATTTCATAACTCATTTTATATTGATCATGAACATTCCTGCATACCTGGGAAACAAGACATACATTTTTCATTTTAATCTGTGAATGGCTTCTATTTCCATTTGAGGAAAGCCAGTAAAGAACAATTACCTGGTTACCATTGCAAAGAACATCCTATTTATTCTTCAGCAGTCTGACGCTGAACCTAAATCTTCTCTATGCAAAGCAGCTTTGAAGAAATAGATAGACACTTGGTTTTAGTTATACAACTATTTCAATAGCAGCAGAAAATGACTGCAATTTACTGAGCCAAAGTGAAGATATGATTTCTGAGCCAGACTTTAAAAAACACGCAACACAGGAGTTATACCACAGTCACAGATGTTAGTAGTAAATATTTAATTACGGAAAAAGCATATTCTGCTCTCTGCCTTGTATTAAATGACCTTACTCTAACAAGGGTACCAAACTAACTCTGAATAAACACTAGTAGAGAAAATTTCTAAAGAATTAAGGAAGATATTAGTAGATTGATAGAACTTTTTTCTCTTATATAGTCCTGCCATAACTTTGCAAAAGCAGCAGGCTAAATGACCAGGCTGTGGCAATATGACTGTGCCCAGGGACTGAAACTTGTCCCCTGGAAACCTCAAGATGATATGTAGCCCTGCAGCATTCCCAGACAACACCCTCACTGATAAACAACTCAGCCAGGAGTTAAATATATTATCTAGTATATCTACGTTTGATACTTTCTTGAGAATTCAATAAAATATGTAGAAATAATTTAAATCTATGGTTGTATCACAGTGCTTCACAAATATGAGATCTGGAACAAAACTTTCACCGGGAGCTATAGGCATTATGTAAGCTGCTAGCAAGTTATTTCACCAGTCTGAAGCCTTAGGTGAACAGTTTCAAATATTGTGGAGGCTGAAAGGTAACAACGAATATGCCACAACACAGACATGACTTTTCTAGTAAGACATGACCTCAGTGACATGCATAAGAATAGATCTAGACTGGACTAGAGTTTAAATATTACAACATAAACATTACTGTCCTTATTTCTACCTGATTTTCAGGTCATCTCCACAGTGTAAAACATGGTCAATTCTTTGAATCAAAAAATATGACAAAGTCTTGCTAAAACAACCCCTTATAAAAAAAGTTAACCCAAAGTCTGGCAATTAGACATTACTAATATTGAGGTTGTTAAATTCCAGATTTTTCAGTTCAAGCTCATTTCTATTTTTAATGCAATCTAATGACTCGATGCTCACTGTTGTTCCTTTCTCGTATAAGTACTACATCTGCTAATGCTAATAAATATTGCATTCACTTACAAAAATAAATGCATCTTAGTGGACTAATTTACTCTCTGTTGGGGTATTTTACTAACATTAATGAAGTTACTACATGGCATGCAGTGTTGGGGAAGGCCTTGACAAAAACCTGAAGTAGTGTACCTTTTCATCATATGTGGTTAAATTTAAGAATGCAGTTCAAAGAGCTAACTAAATTATGGCATCTGCAAAATTCAAAAGTTGTATGAGCCTCTTAACTTCTCTGCTACCCAGTCACCACACAAAACTTAGCTTTTCTGGTTTTCTTAGCTCATCATGTTTTTGCATAATAAATTGTATGAAATTAATCTGCCTCTAGTTGCTAAAAACAAATTTTAGTAATTTTGAAATGCACAGAATAGTCATCTGTGTGGAGATAACATATAACAAGTATATATGTAGGCATTAAGGCATCAGATTTCTCAGAGAACTGTATTTAATTTAGCAATAGTAAGCTCTGCTATACCTCATTGTGTTGTTAGGTCGTCTCTTTTTTTTAAAGTTTGCACTCTTCTGTCATCCAAATATGGCACATAAACTCCATAAATGTCACCAAAGAACTGCACTCGGATAGGCAGGAACTGAGGTCCATGCAAGATACGTGTTCTGTGGATCATTTCCTTTAATAATGCTTTGCTTCTGTATCTCCATCTGCAACTTACAGAAGTCCTAACTCTGCACATAGAAGTGCGGGAGTAGCAGTCTCTTGCTTTTACAGAATTTCTGGATCCCTTCAGTTGCTGTAAAAGAAGGGTTTATAAAGGTACTTCTATCTATTGTATGAAATGTCTAAGGAAATACCTTTGAGAGTCATAACAAAGATAATATATATAATACTAAAGAGTTAATAGTCATATTGATTTTTTTTTCAAAAATAAACAAGGACAGCCTTCAACTTCTAAATACGTTTCATAACTCAACAGAAAGGTTTTGACCAAGAATCCTTGTTCTCTTTGTACTTCTGTGAGGAATATTATCTGACAGACCCAAGAAACATCTGTACCTGGCCCTGCACAGTTTGTTATCCAGTATTCTGGGATTTTTTTGGTTTTGAAGATCTACCATTTTTCTTGGGACTGTGTTCCACACGCAAGGTGATGAATTGTCATAAGCTTGTATGTCGTCCCTTGTATGTTTCATACCCTTATACCCTTTTTCATTTGAGCTAATATTTTGGAATTATATTTCTCTATACTGTTCTAATTTCATGCAAGCTAAGAAATTGTCAGATAAGTAGATAGAGGAAAACTGGCAACTTTGCCCATGAGAATAGTGAAAAAACCCTTATCTTTAAAATTCCGTGGGGCACAGACCTTTTTTGCGTTTATGGTTATCAGTGGCAAGTGTGGTGGGATCTAATCCACAGTTGAGTTCCTATGTAATATTGCAGTGCAAGTTAAGAATTACCTAGTGAAAGTAGCAGTGTGTAAGAACAAATATCAAAGTGGATAGGTATGTTACATAATGTAGGAATTTTCCACTAAAATGATTTTTACATTTCACTGAGGAAGTTTGACATTAGTGAGCAGTGCTCAACCTACAGTATGCATAACAGAATTATAGCAGAAGCTGTGTATGTCTTGGTGTTATTATCCTGACTGTTCAGCTGCAGTGAACAGGAGCCTACTCAGTGATGTTTGACTGGTGAAGCAAAAAGTGAGCATGGAGAATTACCAAAGTTCTAAATTCTTAATTACAAAACCTAGAGAATTTTATTTTAAAGCAAACCTTTTAAAGAAACCTTTACCCAGTTCTGTGGTAATTTCTATAATTTGCTAGTAAATATAAATTCATTATTTTCATGTATTATCTTTTATGAAAGCTTGATAGTTGTATTTCATAAGTGGTTGTCCTATATATAACTTACTTGAATACCTCTGTATTTTTAGAGTTAACAGTTATACTTTGACTCAGCAGTGATTCAGCTGAATGATTCCTTTGGAACAATAATGAACATACATATTAAGGATATTTAATGTCCCATTTTTTATGATACACTTATATTAAAAAAACCAAACCACAACTATATGCTGGACATAAATGTGTTGCACTTTATAATTTCTGGATAGAATGAAACATTGTTATTATTTTATTTCTGAGAAAAATGATAGACAATTATTCTTTTCCAATTCTTTTCACCGGTCACATCCAGAAAAGTATGTAGTAGCATCTAACTAGTTATATTACAATGCTAGATTTACTGCAAAATTTCTCCAGTAGTTGCAGTGTAAACATGGTTGAGATGGTTTTTCCTGGTCCTAAAATCACGAGCCAGACACAGTTAGGTGATAAAATGCAGTTATCTTTATAAAGGATTCTTTATGGTGTACAACACGCCGAAATACACACCGAAAATGCGCCGAAGATGCACACTGTGACATAAAGCAGGCACAACTTTATATGTTTAGCAAATTAGCATAACTGACAAGAATCCCCAATTAGAGACACAGGTGATGAGGTAATTCCCCTTTGGTTCGACTCTTCCCTAAAACTTTCCCTTTAGATACTAACTAAACTTGCTTATGAAGAAGTGTCTCAAGAAGCTGTTTTAACCTTGATCCCCACTGGAAGCAAGACTAGTATTGGAGCCTTTAGGAATGTGTTTTGTCTTTCCGTCTAACAGAGTAGGTGAAATGCCTATGAATCTATGTGGTTATACAATAATAGGCTATAGAGCTACAAATATATATAAAAAATATATAAAAGCAAAAAGGCAAAAATCAGTTTGGCATCGGTTGGACAGAATCAAATGGTGAATTATAAGATAAAACATACGGATAATCTGTCCCTCCATGTATCTTCTGAGGAGGTTATAGAGTAACGATTAAAATGATACCTGAGCACTTACAAAAAACTACGAAACACCAATGGAAATGCACCAGAGGCATCCAGGACCAAGACGACACAAAGTGAGTTCAAGCACAATTTCCTAATCATATAAAGAGGTTCCATTCCCTGTCAAATCTGTCCTTTCCAGTCAAAATGTGCTTGAGACCAAAATGGTTAAGGAACCAGATGCCCCTTCCACAATACTCACCTAAGAAAGAGGTTAACTGGTGAAAGAATTAGAATGCTCAGATCCTGCTAGACCAACAACATGGTTCTACTGTGACAAGTGTCTAATGCTCACTCATGCCACTTGACAACCTGGCGTATTAGATATACATATAACATGGTTTGCCATGTTTGTAGCAGCTAAAGACAAAGGGAAGTCCTTTCTTTTAAGGGAACTTAAGTGATACGTATCTTTGCCAAATTTGGCATTTTGTTTAGTGTGATTCTGGTTCCCTGCTCAATACAAAGTACAGATGTGACATCTCCTTTTCAGCTTAGGTCTGGCTTGCTGTAACTACTGCTGCTCTGCCCTGTCTTGGCAGCACAGCCTCCATCAGGAGGCTGGGAATCCCACTGATGCCAGCAGTGGGTTTTAGTATCCCCTACAAAGGAAGGCTTAGCTGAAGTGCCTAAGGAGAGGAACACGGATCTGTTTTGTATAAGAAAGGATTTATTAGGGGCCCTCAGGTGAGAAAGAGAGAAAGAAATGGAAAAAGATGAAAGTCAGATGTCTTATAGCTACTACAAGTAGAATAATTCACTGTCCTTGAGGTGAAAAACAGTGATGTAAGATTTAGGGTATCTAAAATCCAAGTGAAATACCAGTGACGAAGTGAAAACACCATGAACCTTATCTCCCACAAAGAAACTGGCCACATATGAAAGCTCTGTCTTTTTAACTTCCTTGAACTGAGTTTTTTAAAGCAAAATGAACAATGGTTCTATGAAGAACAGTAGGGTGTGTCCCCATGGCACAAGTATAACCTTTTGAATAGGATTTATTCATTAAATACCTGGAAGCCTTTCTCATTTGGGAACAATTAGAGCAAAACCAGTGTAAAATGTCCAGCAGACAGCGTCTGTCTAATAGAAACCATTCGGTAACACCATCCAGGACGGTGTAGCACAGACTGCAGGCTCTTTCTCACTTCTCCTTCAGAGAAAGAGTGTGCTACCTGCTCACACTGCAGCGTTTCACTGGCACGGCAGAGCAGAGCGCCGCGCCTCTCTGCTACCAGCTACGACTTGGCAGGATACAGACATACATTAAAGCACTTCCTCTCATCAAGTGCACAGCTAAGTTGAAATAGCAGGTTTTAATAGTATAAGAGAAAGTCTTTGAAAAGAAAGACTTTGTCAATATCTGGCTCATCTTTTATTTCTTCTCCTCTCTCAATGACAAATGAAGGACAGCAGGGCTTTTTCTGCACTAAATATTTTTAATCTACAGGTGATTTTTAAAGAAAGATTTATTATGAAGATTTTTAGGAATCTTTCTTTAGAACTGAATTTGTTATAATACACAATACTGTTTTTAAAATTTCTTGAGCATACAATAATAGGATTAATCTCAAGACCTCTTTTTTAATTACAATGGTTAAAGTGTTCTAAAAATTAGCTTAGAAATTAATTCTGAGTCCAAAATGTGCAGTTTGATTTCAGTTTCTGCATATACAATACGGCCTTGGAATTTATTTGTGGTATTTGACCTGTGGTTGTTTTTCAGTTAATTCAAATCAGTCCTCATCCACTTCTACATGAACACTTACACACTTTGAATACTTATAATATCACCAGAAATGTACTCTACTCTGATAAATAGGGTGCCAAGGACTTACTCCAATTCACCTTATTTCACCTTATCTATCTATTTATCTATCCATATATCTATATATATCTCTATCTGTCTCTATATATATATGTAGATATTATCTCACATGGTCTTAATGGCAAGTATATTTCTGGGTAGAAGGGATGACAGTCACGCACCTATGCATTCAAGTAATTGCTTGCAACCAGAAGAGGCGGAAAGGACCAGGATACAGCTGCTCACGAATGAAAACAATGCTGAGCAAGCTCTAACTAATCACAGAGACTAGACTTTGCTTTGTTCCTTGTCCCACATCTATGAAGAAAAATCAGGGGCAAATGCAAGGATTAGTCTGTGACAGCAATTTTCAGCAATGCATGAATATCTAGAGTCCTATCAAAGTACAAACACACTTCTGTTTGAGTGAATGGCTAAAAATTATAATTAATACCCTTTATTTTACCACTGTAAGTATAAAGAATGTTTTCACATCTAGAGATACAGAATTGTTCAGTACAGCTGTATCACACTAAAGTCTTCTGGATAAGGAAATGACCTCATACACTTCTGTTATTTTACATTCAGGCCTCTACTATGATACTGTGGAGAAGAAATAAAAAGAAATATTATTCCTTTCTTATGGAAATGATGAACATTTGAGATTCAGAACCTTATCTACCTTACATCTATTTAAAAAAATTCTTAATTTCTAGTAGTTGTGGTTAATGGATGTGGTCAATTCTAGAAGCACCTGGTTAAATATGATTAGCCTCCACAGCTCTCAGGTTTTTGGTGTCTGAGTGAGATACTGCTGAAACATTCTGGAAATTTTTGTTCTTTTTTCTCGGGTGGGTAAAAGAACTTTATTCTGAGTCTACAATATCTTTATAAAACTGTTCTCTTGGTATATTGAATTATTGTTTGCATCCTAAGCAGCAAAAGCCTGACAGATGGAAACTTGATTTACAGTCATAACTTATGAAAACAAAGAAGTTAAGAAAAATACGTCTTTTATTCCCCTGTTATTTCAAATTTAAAAGAACAAAAATACCAATTTTTTAAATCCGTTGCCTGAGTAGGAGGCTATGGTTTGTTTCATAAATAAATGTGTGAATGAAAATTTTTGAAAAATACATTCCTTTGACCTAATAGGGAATAAAACAAAGAGTTTTTGCCCTTTCCTAGCTATTTACCCTACTAAGTTAGATAGGATAATCAAAATAGTATGTGCTGTAAGGATAGGAGGGGCTTGGTGTTTGTCTGCATAAAAAATTCTTTAAAGAGGATGTTTGATAATTGAGGCTTTTCAAGATTCCCATGCTTGTCCTTGA
The DNA here is from genome assembly GCA_013398955.1 of Callaeas wilsoni. NCBI lineage: Eukaryota > Metazoa > Chordata > Aves > Passeriformes > Callaeidae > Callaeas > Callaeas wilsoni. Next base: position 159,390 of record VWPU01015230.1, read on the forward strand.
ACCTGCTATAAGAACACAACTATCCTTCGTAATCTAAATACAAGTTGGAGGTCTGTGGGTTTGTCATTTGAATGCAGAGAATACTGGATCAGGGGTAAACAGTCTCCATAGACAGCTATCTGAATTTTCTAAGGGACTGTGATTGCAGGTGTGGAGCCTCTGGTCCAAGTGCCACATATTGCTGTGCAGTGCCAGCCTGTGCCCCTCAGTCTGCTGAGATAAGTCACCGTAGGAGACAGGGCTCAGTTGGCAGGCAGTGGAGCTCATGCTTTCTTTCAAGTAACAAGTAGCTATGGCTGTGTCCTAGAAACTGTCTTTAAATGCAGTAGAAACAAGATTTTTGGGTCTTCTTCACAAAAATAGTTGTAGATGTGACATAGCCTTGAAGAGGAAATGACGAAGTTATGCTGTGAACTTCTGTTAAGTATAAAGATAAGCTTTAATGGCAGATTGATAAAAGGCTCCTATCACAGAGGTTTTCAGCATGGATGTGGCATAGTTATTTTCCCAGTAGAAATGACATCAGAAAAAAAATGCTGAAAGATTCTTTATGGCATTTAGTCTGCTGTGGAAAATATATGTGGACTATTTTAGTGCCAGTCTTGCAAGACAAGTCTTGTTTGGATATCCGGGAGGGTCTTTCAGAGGCTGGTGTGAGCTCACACATTGACTTCTAGGATAACAATCTCTCTCTCACTCTTTCCTTTAAAAATGTTGAGGGCATTACTCTCAGCTTTAACTGGGGCTTAATAGGTCATACAATATTTATTCTCTTTCCAGCATACAAAGCTAAAGCTTCAAATTCACTTATTTCCTTCAGGATGTTACATTTTAAAAAAGGAAAGATTGGTCCTCTGGCTATTTTGTCATGTAACTTAGAATGCAAAATACAATGACTGTTGCCTTTTTCTCTAATGACTTCCTCCTGTATTAAGGATTCCTTTGAATTCCCTTGGGACATCAAACCAGCAACAGGACACTGGTTATGTAGCAATAGGCTTCCTAAGCCCATTCCATTTTTTTCCAATTTATTGTATGGCCTATTGTGCTTACCAAAGACTAGGTCCTTGATAAAACAGATCAAAAGATAATAGTAACTTCAGGAGAAAGATTTTAGAAGTCATTTAGTTTATTACCCTGATAGTACAATTTTTTTTAGTATTAGCGCTTAAGTAGTTTAAGTAGTGTTCTGTGCAACCTAATTTTAAATCCCAAGCACAGGATAACACTTTCCTCCTTTACTGCTGTATGACTTAGGATATGCACACCATCAGTTGTCACTCCTATGGTCCAACACTTCATTATATAAAGAAAAATAATAAATAAGGAAAACTCCATATATTTGAAGGGAAACTTCTGCATATCAATGATTTGCAGAAGCATGCTGATTTTTATGTCGGTCACCTTGTGCTAGAAGTCAGCTACCGTCTTCTCAGTTTCTCAGAATTAATAATAGTAGTATAGTATGTCCTGAGGTAGAAGCACAATACTGAATTATGTGGGCTGTGGTTTCGGCCATTCTTTCAGGGATGCTGGAGCCTTGGAGCAGCACAGGACTCTTCTCTATCCTGAATGTTGCAATCTCTGCAGGTCTCAGACCGTCCTTGAGTTTTCTGTATGTGCCTTTCCACATAGTTCCTACTCCAAGCAGCTGGATGCTTTTCTTTCTCCTCATCCCAAACCTGAGCTCTGCCTGGTTGCAGCCACTGGAGAGGCCCAGTTTATTGGCTGTGCTCACATTGCTCACAACTGGCATGAAGGTACAGAGCAAACTATTCTGTTGACAGCTTGAGTATTTCTAGTAAACAAGAGGACCAAAAGAAGGAGCTGCAAGGTGTTAGCCATGTATGAGTGTTTCCTACATAGGGCTGCTTGCAACATGAGAAGAAGGCTGAAAACTGAAATGCTGAAGAAGATGCTGACAGCAGCTAAATTTATGAGAAAGAGGAGTCTGCATGAGTGAGAGAGGATATGGAGGAGGAGAGAGCAGAGGAGCAGGTGACTCAGGCCTGAGCATGTGACTTAACATGTGGGACAAGGTAGGTGAGGTTTGCGTGTTTCCTACTTTCTGCCTCCCTGTCTGACCACCGAGTCCTGAACTCTTCACTGTAGCAGCTGCCAAGGAAGTGACAGTGCAGCACAGAAACCTGGGTGCTTCTCAGTTTTGTTACAATAATACTCTTTAAAAAGGGGTGGAAGGAAAGTGGTAGAGAAATGTGCTTTTTTTAGCAGTGTGGCTGATTCTGAAGCCTGGACCCTGTCTCAATATCTGCATTATCAGACATAGATCTTTCAGGATCAGCAGTTTTTTCTTATTTTGCTGTTAGATCAACTTCGTCCAAAGTTCTTGTTAAACCTGTCTTTTTATTTTTCTTTTTTATTTGCTCCAGTTTCTTGCTATTTCCCTATAAGGGAATATCCTAGAAATAAATGCTCTATTTGCATACAGCCATAGTAAATCTGCTTAGTTGAAGTTTGTGACTTCCTTTTCCTCTGTATAGAAATGGAAACTGTGCTGCTCCTTTTATAATAACCCATGGCCTTGCACATGCATGCATTTGCAATTTACCATTGCTGACACAATAAATCTTTTAGCTGCTTAACTGCTCAGATTCTCCTGATTTTTCAACATCTTTTTCCTGCATACTTAAGAAAAGTATTCTTATTATGAGTAGCACGGAAAACAATTTCATGCCTGTAGTCTTTTTAATTTATAGAATCTATTCTTCTTCTTCCATTATTTCTTAGGCTTCAGCCTGTTATGTCTTCCAGAACTACCCAGAAATAGCATTACTATTTTGAAATTCATATTATCTGCCTTCTCAGTTTTTATAGATATGTGATTTGACTAAATACATTAAAAAATTGAGGCAAACCTCTGAACATTTTCTTCTAGAACTTTCAGTAGTCTTTATGTGAGAAGGAATGCCCTATTGTTTTTAAAAAGTAAATAAAATGCCTTTATGTGCCATCCTCCTTTGTACTCCTTGTTTCAATATGTTGAAGACTTCTTAGCACAGTAATTTTGTGCATTTCCCTTTTTTAGGTGTTTTTATGTTCTTAGAGTTTAATCTTCATTTTATGTAGCCAAACGTAAGTATCCTGAAGATCTTCATGGATATTCATGAGCATTTTCTATTGCTTATGGATTTAAGCAAAACCTTAAAGAAAAAAAAAGAAAAAAACCTTCTTCTACAGTAATACCAACAATTTGAATTTTTTTGTTTCATCAGGAATCTGTTTCTCTGCAATGTTTTCCTACACATTGGTCAAGACATGGAGTCTTTGTGAATCCAGACCTGGAGTTTCAGGTAGGAACAAAACAACATGAAGTTTTTATAGCAAAGCTATGAGATATGAATTTGAGTAATATGATCTTGTCACTTTGGGTCCTGGCATATATCTGATATTTTCATTTTATTGTTATGTGCAAAGGTCAAGATGACATTTCTCAGATCTTCCTACAATTCCTGTATGACTGTTGAGCCATGAGGGTGAACACTACAATTTCAGCACTTTAGTGCTGGGTCCTAAATTTCAGTGCTGTTGTTTCCTAACCTGTGCCTTATGGTGAGCTTTAAAGGAAATTCAACTCCTATGTGGATCAAAATAATAGTGTGGTACAAGATAAATAAAAGAAAGAATGTCTTTTGGTCTAGAGAGTTCTGCATCACCCAGCTAGCCTCCTGCCTTCTGAATGGAGACATAGGAAAAGTAATTCTCTTCATTTCATGTTCATTGAAGTATCAAAATGAAACTGTATCATAGCCATTTCTCCCAAAATAATGCCAAATAATTTAAATAACTTACTGAATAAACAAAAATAAAAGCTGGCTCACAGAACTCTTCCACAATTGAGTTGTTTACTATGATAACAAACAGAATAGAAGTCATAGAGGTGCAATCAATTCTTCACTGAATACTTTGGAAAAGCTGGTTCCTATCACTTTCTGCAGTGCTTAGCTTGCCTTTCAAGCACTGACTAGTCTTGATACTACTGACTATTCTATGAGACAAGGTCAGTGGTACTGGTGACTTGGTTGCTGTGGAAAGAAGTATAACCCTGTAAGAGATGATAATGAAACATTGGAAAACAGCAAAAAAATGTTTAAGCATTGTGAGAAAATTGCTAGAAGCAGTAAATGAACACTTTTAAGTGAAGAGACCTACTTAGAGCTGAATTATGGTGTGGGAATTGAATGGTGCTCATATCCAGGCTAAGGTATTGGAAAAACAGAGACATTTCAGGTACTTGAGTTAGTTTTTGCCTTCATGATACCTGAATTTACAGTATGTTGAGTGTCATAACATCCAAAGGCAAATTTTCATCAGTGAGGTTAAAAACTGTCATAAATATTCAGTATGCTGTAGGAAAAATCCAGAAATTCAGTGTTCTCTATGAAAGAAATTAACTGGGAGCCATGTAATTATTCTTGTCTCTAGGTGACTGTCAGTTTCTAATTAGAGAGGAAAAAGTTTTCATGCAAAAATATTTTGTTATCTCTGTAACTAGAAAAAATTAACTTTACATAGTCTACTACTACTGTTGCAAGTAGTGTGAAATGTTAATTTACTGAGAACTTGTAATAAAAAGAGACAATCACCCCTGAGACTTCTTGAACGTAGATTAAAAAGAGCAACAGAAGGACACAACCTAAAAGCTGAAAATAGCTGAAATTAAACAAGCACCACTTCTTAACTCTGGTGTAAAAGAGGAGATTGAAAAGTCTAGGATATCATCAGGGAGCTAATACTCTTTTAAGAGCCAGGAGCAAGAGCTGAGGGTGTTAAAAAGGTTGGCAGTGCTATGCCTGCATCAGCCCAAGTGCAGACCCATCACATCCAACAAACAGAATGGTGTAGGGCTGGGCAGAGTGATCAGGGATGGCCAAGGGGGTTCTGTGGCCAACACAGCTGCACCACTGAGGAGCATGGTCCAGGCACAGCCAGGAAGCCAAGTCAGGAGGTTAAACATGGCCAGGGTCTGCCTGAGCTGTCATGCAGCTTCCAAGCCAGGGAGGCAGAGGTGGTAAACAAGTCATTGCACAGGTCACTCTTCTTTCTCTCTTGGAAAACACACTGTTTTCCCAGCAGTTCCATTCAGGGTTGCACCATGACACAGATGACCTTGAATGCAGGCATCTAAACACTTGTGGCAGAGAGGGACAGCATTTGAGACATTGACTTTAACAGTGCCAGGCCATAAATCTGTGGTTAGTTTCCCCTCAGTATAAATAACAGTCTTGTGTTAACTAATGTTAAAGCAAAAGACTCAAGAAAGAAGAACTAGTACAGTTACAAAAACAAAAACCAGTGGAGAGATTTAATGAAGATGGTAGAGTTGTTTATCTCCTAATACCTTTGCATGTGCTACACATGGAACAGAATTTACTCTTATGTGTAAGGTTCATTGTCTTATAAACATCTCTTCCATTTTTGACTGCAGCTTCCACAATCATAAAACAGGATGGGCATAGTACTAACTCAAGTCACTCATGGATGAAATCTGAATTGGGCATGGCATGGGACCACAATTCTGTAGAACTTGTCAAATGATGTGGTAAAGAAAATAGGCAAAATCTTGTCTTTCGTTTATCAGCCAGGATAAAACTAGCCCAAAGCCTGCTTGTGCAAAACTGACCTTTTTGTGAGATTGTGATCTACCCACAATGGTTTACACCACAGCAGGACTGTGCACTTCATGGCTGCAGCTTCTTCTGGTCCAGCACCAGGAGTTCAAGAGCTAAAGGCACTGTGTTCCTAGCACTGCGGTGTAAATGCCTTTGTTATCCATGGATTCAATGCCACCAGAATCTCATCTAGATCGTCTCACTCAAACCTAGTGTTTAAACATTAATTTTATCCCACCTTGAAAGAGAAAATGTATTGACTCTTGTGCAAATGGAAAGTGTATTTAGAAAAGAGGTGGAATTTTGTTTTCATGGAGTTATGAAGTGGACTGCCTCTAGTTCACTAGTGTGAATTTGTTTTTAAAGAATGCATTGTGTCTGTTCTTTATTTTTATTTTAAAATGTTCTCTGAATTAAGTAAGATAGCAAAACTCTTTGGAATCCTTAATCTAAAAGGATGATGCAGGATGATTTCCTGCTGTGACCCATGAACCTAACATAACATGTTTGGTCTTTATAATGATGACTGAATCTCAGTGTGAAAAATACCTTGTATTTGAGCCACTCTTACACGTTTTATGCAGGCTGTAAGCAATGTAGCATGCAATACTATAAAGACATCTTTCAGAGTGAAGTGGAAAGCTGTGCTCATAAATTAAGTAGTCTTCAAACATAGCAGAAGCCCAGGCCCAGAAAAGACCTGTTAATTTTCATACGCCTGACGGTAGTGAGCAGGAAATACCCTGCTGTGCTAAGCTAATCTGTGTTGGCATTTATACCTCTATGGTGGTGCATTCACCTCCCACTCCCTTCCAGGCTGCAGGGCGATCTGAGAAATTCTTGTTAGGCCTTGGCCTTGAAAACAGCACCTGGGCTCAGCTCTTTTCAAGCTTATCAGAAACACTGTCTGTTTCCAGGGATTGTTAACAAGCTCCTGTTTTCCTTATGACCAGCCTTGGAAAATACTCCTGTGGCCTGAATGGCATAACACTCTTGTTCTCACACTGTCAAAGAAAGTGCCAATCCAAACTTGGCTGGGTTGAAACACTGCTGTGACTAAAGCCCACTGTCTTGCGACCCTATGCACAGGGGTCCAAAGCAGAGCCTTTTGAGCTCTCCTGGGCTGCAGCGGGCCTGGCACTAGCAATCTCCCTCTGAGCGGGACACCTTTTACAGCTAGCAAACCCTCAGGTTTGCTATTCCTGGAGGATCACCACCAAACCATGACATGCCCTGGGCCAATACCTCCCTCCTCAAAGCCTGATCCTTTGCCTGTTGGGAGATGCAAAAGCATCCAAAGTGAGAATTTCACTGACCTCTGAGGGGAATTTTACACAGGTACCTTGCTTGCACTGCCTATTTCTGTTTGTGCACATGCCCCTGTGAGTATGCTACAGGAAATCTGAGAGAAATACTGCTTTCTTAGATGTTTAAGTACCTTGGATATCAAAGTAATTTAGGCCTGTAAGTAAGGTTAAGTTATAGTTATAAATTTATTTAAATGCTGCTAAGCGTTGTTCTTTTTCTAAATTGTTAAACATAAGTTATAAGCTAAGCTAAGTGTTGCTAAGTGTCCTTCTTTTAAGTTGCTAACTTCGACATTGAAGTTATAGTTATAACTTAGGTTAAATGCTGTTAAGTGATATTCCTCTGTTAGATTGTTAAGGTTAAGATATAAGTTAAGTTTAAGTTATAAGCTAAATTTGGTATTAATTAAGTGTTTTTCATATGTTAAATTGGTAGGCTTACGGTATAAGTTAAAGTACTGCTAAGTTTGAGTGCTGTTAAGGTTTTAGGCCGTGTTCCTTTTTATCCTTGCCTGCACTGTCTTTTGACACACACACTCCCACACATCCACCCCTAAAGAAACACACACCCCCCTAGATAGTTCTCAGTTCATTTCTGTTTTGATTGCCTGGATATTGTTTGTTTTTGTTGTTACTTGCTTTCCATTATTGTGCCTTAGGTGTCCTGTAAGTAGTAGAGTGAGTCTTGCCAACAAAGTTGTCACGCTTTGTTGCTTAAATATAAAATCTGACTTTTGCTCATACCCTTACCAATGATTTTTTAAGCGATCTCAAACACTCTCATTTGTAACAACTTCTAAGCCTAACTCTGGATGTATGCAGTCTAGCATGGGAAATTACAAATGCTTGGATATCAAGTCACCTCAGTTTTAACATCTTAACACCTGGGAGGTCTATAAGCAATTCTAAACAATTTTTCAGCACAGACTAGAAGCTGAACTGGGAAAAGATCAGCACTAATCTCTGGAAAGGGTGCATCTATACCAGACAGTGCAGACCAGGAAGCTGTTTATATAGACGTGTATGATAAGGACCTAAGTCTTGAGCTTGTTTCCTGTTAAATTGATGAAATTCAGCATGGGGCTTGCTTTTACCTGTCTCCTAGGGAATTTTGTTCTTCAAAGGCAATAGTAGTTTCTGATAGAAATAACAATAGTACACTATAATTACAAAAGATAAGAGTAGTGAGTATGCCATAAAACAAGTAGAAACTATATATATAGGGGTGGAAAAAAGTGCGTCTGATTTGTTTTTTTGTTTTGTTTTTGTCTTCCTTTGTTGTTTTTTCTGGTTTGTTTTTGGTCTTTTAATTTTTTTTTTCCTGCTGGGGAAGAAGATTGAATGTGGCAGATTTCAAAGTTAAAGGGTATATCTTCAATGAAAAATATATATATCTACCATATTTGCACATAGAAATCCTTTCCCTACAAGCTTACAGGTGCCTGTCTCCTTTTGGCATGTATTGCAACATGTATTCTATGTCTGACCAGAAAAGTAGACTCTCAGTGGTTCTGAGGCTCTGCATAATCCAGGAAATGTGTAGAAAGTTCTGGAAAAATGCCCCGCTGTTACCTCAGTACTTTGCTGTCTGCAACCACATTCTACATACAGCACTTGAAGAAAAAACAAAACCAAAACCAAACAAAAATACACAAACAACAACAACAACAACATCAAAACAATAAAAAAATCTCTGGCTCTTATTTGTCTTCCTTTTTTAAAAGCATAGGTTGAGGGAGCGAAGAGTAAAGACTTTCTTAAATGCTTTTTTCCTTCAGACTTTTCATGCTATATTCAACTTTGTTTTATTTGCATGTTGAATAAACTTTATCAGTAGTTTTAATTCTAGATGTTATTTATCTTGACTTACTATGAAAGTTTTGGGGCTAATGAAAGTGAGGAAAGGCAATGCTTTAATGTAGTAGAAGGATAATATTTGATTTAGTTCTGCAGCCACTCAATTAACTTTAGATTGCAGCAAAGATTCTCAGAACAAATTTGAGAAGACTATGTAACAAATGTGCTCAGCAATATTAAAAAACATTCTAATTTTCTGGCTGCTGTCTTGGCCTTTTGGGGGATTTTTTTGATGGATCTGATCTTGTGTTTCTGAATTTCTATGAGGCCGAAATGTGCAGTCTTGCAAAATCCTCATGACGACTTGGAAACACATTCAAGAAGCTAATTTTTTGGCTTAGCAAAGGTTTGGGCCAGAAGCAATGCCAAAGTCACTTGCTCTGTAATCACTGTGATGATTTAACAACACCTGCAGAGTGTTTTCCTTTCTTATCAAAGAAAAATTAATAACTAGTAGCCAGTCATGGTCAGTACAGCATGTGGAAGAGTTGATGGCAGTGGTGAGGAAAGGCAGTTTTGGTTCATTTTCACAGCAGTGTGGTAGTTCTTTCTAGAGCAATTTGCTGAGAATGCAGGTCAGTTGGGGCAGAGTATGGTATGAGAGTAGATGAGATGATTTTATTAAAGGACAATGGATATCATAGTGTGGGAAGGAGTTAAACTATCAGAACAGAAACTATCAAGCTAAGGACAGCTTTTAGTAACACCGAGTGACTTCTGGGTAAGGTGCAGTAGTGACAGACCTCAGACTCCAGTGCTGCTGGCAGTCGGATTCCTGTCAATATACATCAGATTTTGAAAACAGGATCTTCCCCAAGGCATGGGAAAAATTTGAAATATATGATGGAACCAGATTGTAACATGTGTAGTATTAAACTAGTATAATCCTAACAACTGTTTTCTTCTGGAATGCAAGTGTGAGTGGTGTGTGGACAACTCACTGTTATACATAAAGAGCTGCATTGTTTGAAAATTTAATGCTGCATGGTAAAAATTTCTATTACTGATGGAAATTAGAGTAAAATAGAAATTTTAATTTGAAACATGAGATAGCTCAGAGTAGCTGCATTTATATGCTAGCAATTTGCAGAAATTTGTGTATTATAAAATACAGTGCCACATTTTTAATAAGCAAAAAATGAAATGCTTGCTAGGGCAAGTTTTTTGCTGCATAGTTCACATGCTAAAATGATACATGGCAACTTGCTTAAGAAACTCTCACCACTTGGAGATGTGATATTATGTATTTGTAAAGATTTTTTGGAGATTTTTTAAAGAAATAATTCCCAGTATCTAAATACAGCAGTTGGGTGAAAGAAGAGAAATGAGGGTTTTCTATTCCTCCTATTCAGCAAAAAACTATTTCTCCACATCACAACAAAAGGGCAAAGAACCTGTGTCCCAGATAACATTTGATTTTTCTCTTGTGTTATATGAAAGTGAACAGCAAAGCAGCAAATGCCTGATGCAAACCAACAGCACTTGGAAAGTGTTCCAGATTAGCCTAACCCTCCTGCCTAGACAAACCTCAGAAGCTGAAGAGATGAAAGTCTCCAAATGGGCACTTAATTCACTGGAATGATTGCAAGCATTTCTCAGCGAGTGTTTTCAGAGATTTCTGACATGTTCTGAAAACAGAACTGAAATTACAATAATTTGATGCCTAGGGGCTGCAGTGCAGCAGAGCTGAACAAATATGTGAGAAGGAGTACCCCTTCCCTGAAGCAGATATAATTTGTGAATTATATATCCTCCAATATGTCCTGATTTCTGTTTTTGAGCACCCCTGGGATCCCACGCAGACAGCACAGGATGATTGGCATGCAGTTTTACAGGGTGAGTGAGAATATATATATGCTCTTCATGAATTTCCCCACCTGCCACCCCCACTTAAACATGAACAAATTCTGAAGGAATCCATTAGGCTTTCCTGCTTTCTGCCCCTGGCACACTGGCCTAGCCTTGCTAAAGAAAATAGGCAGGGAGGGCAGGAGAGCAGCTGCTCCAGATGTTCTGGGGTGGGCATCTCTGAAAGAAAGCAGAAAATCAACTGCAGAAGGGGTAGCCTAGTGTATCCTCCAGATTAGTTTGTGATGCTAATACTTGATACATCTCTGTTTCAAAAGTTGCTTCGTTTTTAAAACAATCTTTGTCAGGGACCAGCTGCTGACAGAGAGGCAGGCAAAGGGAAATGTGCATCTGCAGGATGGCTTAAGCAATGACCAAGGAACAAGACCCTGAGCTTTAATTTCTTTCCTGAGTCAAGCAGTGAGGGGTGCTCCAAGATTCATCACACAGCTCTTTCTCACAATAAAGTTGTTAACACAGGAATTTCACCCAAGGCTGCATGGCTGCACTGTGGCAGAGCCAACCAGGAATATAGGCAACTAAACCCTGAGAAACAGCATGGAAGATTGCAGTGTTCCCTCCTGACAGGGCCCTGACATCCCATAGCATTTTAAAAAAACTTTGTTTCAGTTAATTTTTAAATTTAAATAGCTCCAGGCTCATGAAACTCTTAATATGATATTTCATGGGTTCTCTTTTGTAATCATCTTTCCACCAACTGGACTTTAGATTATGGACCAGGAAAACATACTGCAATTAGCAGTGTATCAGGCAGGCTATTAAAGTTGACTTCTTTCAAATGCTCACTTAGAAGTAAGCAGAATAAACACATGTTATGAAATTACATTCTCAGCAGAACATTACAACTGCAGAAAGCATTAGAAATGGAAAACTCTTAACCTTGTCTTGGCTGACTGCCTTGATTTCAGTATAACATGCCACCAGTGGAGACCTGTGATTCCCTGTCCCCATTCCTGTTGAGTCTGTTCTCCAGCTCCAAAAATGAATGTGGCAGCCACACAGTCTTCCTCTGAAACCTTCCCTTTCATACCTCCTTCTGGCACTACCTCTTCTAGCGAACCAAACAACAGAAAGGGATGAAACGGAGCAGCTGCAGTAATGGCAGTGGAGGCTTTATGGGGGTATGTGAAAGAGGCAATGCTTTCCCTTGGCCCTAATGCTCTGCTATCATATTAACTCAGTTTGGTACCATGTGAGCTTGAGACACCCACATTGGCAGAAAAGTGCAATATTGTGAGAACTGAGTGTGAAATGCTGTGAATTGTTCAGATGAGACATCTTGTAAATGGAGAAAACACCTCTTAAGTTATACTCAAATGATCTGGACAGTTCCCAAGGGCGAATTCCCATCTTTCAGTTTCCTCTCTCCTCCTCTCCCTTTTTGACCTCATGTAGTACCAAAATGACCAAGAAAGTGGAAAAGTCAGGGTTTAGAAGCATACTACACTGACTGCTCTGAGTTTTAGGGATGAACTCAGATTTGACTTGAACTGGTCAAGAAAAAATATCCCTCTTTTCCTTTACAAATGTGCTACCTATTATTATTTGATTGTGATTTTTTTAGCTTTGGGTTCTGTGGTGAAACAAGTCTGGGTTCTGACAGACCTGTCTAAGTGACATCTTCCCATTAATCCACCCAGGAGCAGATGCAGCTCTCATGTTGGTGAGCCAATCCTTGTCCTGTCGTGTCTTGTGACAAATGACAGGTGTGAGACTGCCAGCATGGCTGCAGGCAGCATGCCAACCTCTTCTCTGAGGAGTTCTGCAGGTCCAGTTGGGTGCCCTCCTTCTGGCTGGAGGGATAAAAAGGCTGGGGAGCTCATGACAGATGCAAGGAGAGAGCTAAGCACCCTCAAAGTGTTTCTGTGCTCTCTACTCCAATCGTGAGCTGCAGTTTTGAGTTACAAGCTGGAAAAGGGTAGAGGAAGGATTAATGCTAGAGTCATGGAGGCTGTGCAGACCTACAGCAGTTTGTTCATATTCCTTTTAAGTGCTGTCCTCTTGAACACATCAAATTGGGGTTAGGCCCAAAACTGTCAATTTGCCTTACCCAAACACAGCTAAATCTACTTTTACAAATATGGCAAAATATGTGCAGCCCTTTTATGCTTACGTGATATTTTTTTGCTGTGCAGAAATTAGTTGTTTGGGCTCTAGATGGCTTTATTTTCTCTGTTTTTTTTTTTTTTTTTCAGATAGGTTATGCAGCTCCACTTGCTCTATATGTGCCAGTAGTTACAGAAGAGGGAAACCATGTCAGGTGAGCGAGCTAGCTACTGTTCAGAGTGCAAGAGCTGCTCTTGGGTGGCTCTTCCTGAGATCTGGGTGCATTATGTCTCTGCAGATGTTTCATTAAGGAGTTCTGACCTCCTTTCCTCATTTCTCCAGTTTATATTTTGAACACTTTTTTATAAAAGTGAAGTTCTTGCCAGTACTACAAGGCCAATATTACGGTCTATGAGTACAAAATTTCCTATTTGTATTAAATACACATCTGAAAAGTTCTGAAAAGTAATGTATGCTGTGATTCTGAGTGAATCTTTTGTGGCAGCAACCAGAAAAAAAATGCTCAGAATCCAGGAATCCTTTTGCGATGTTTACAGTTGCCTGTTTTCAACTCATTAGGGAAAAGCGACATTTAGGGAACTTCTTGACTCTGTCCTCTGTAGCAGAGGGAATGGTGGTTTAACTTGCATTGTAAGCAATCCTAGATTTTTAAAAATAGATCAAATGTTGTCTCCCTGATAGTTACTGACTTGGCCGCTTCACTCCCTTACCAGTGAGAGGGATGCTATCAGTGCTTCAAAGTCAGGTGGGTTAGCAAGAAATCAGGAGATAAATGAGCTCTCTGACTCAGAAAGTTTTAAAAATTCCTCTGACCCTTGTGTCAAGAGAATCCGTTCTTGAGCCTGGAAAGAGCTCTCCGCGAGGAGGTGGCAGTTTAAAAACACTGAAGCTGAGCTCCTCAGACACAGCTGCTCATTACAGGCTATTTTGTTTCACAGTCTTGCCTCCAATACAGTTCAAGTTTCATGGTGATTTCAACAAGCCCTTACAAACAGCTGCTGCATTTTAACAGAAGACTCCTGCTTTCTTACGCTGCTGAGCTTTCCCTCAGAGCGACTGACAGGATGGCTAATTAAAAAAAAAAAAAAAACAAAAAAACCAAAAAACCCCCACAACATGGTATTTCATCACTTCATTTTCAGAATATGATTTTGGGACCAGTCTAAGATAATTGAACTTCCTCTTATGACACGGGGATTGACAGTATTTACAGCAACCTAATTTAAGTTTTCTCTTCCCCAAATGGATATGCTGTTAATGCTAAGTTTAAAGAAGTACTTGGATCTCCCACCAGGCTCAGTTTTCTGGTCTAGAAGACTGTTGTAAGTGGTTTTCGGGCAGCTGGTGGAAGACAACCTTGCAGTCTCAATAATAAGTTTGGTCATGTTCAACTGCTCTGAAATTTCAGTCTATTGGCAGAAATTAATGTGCACTGCAGGACTATGGATTTGTGAAGTTAAAAGTTATTTTTAGGTGCTTCTTGTGGCTGTGCTGTGCTGTGAGTAGCAGGGAAAGTTTTTGCACCTTATGATTATGACCATCCCCTCACTACTCATGTCCACCTCGCCCCTCCTGAAACTTCCGTAAAAATGAGTTAGGCTTCCTTGGTATAGGTATTTTCTGATTCATTGATTCTATTCTCAAGTCTTTCATTGTACCCAACACAAAACTTGCTCGTAGGTAAAAGAAAAGATAAAACAATATTTGGTCAACTGGATTTCCTGTCATAGATTGAAGACAGTTCAGAGGATGGCCACAGTATCATCATCTGCATTTTGTTAATGAGCCTCTTCATCTCCCTTATCTTTTCAACAACCCTTTCCCTTCCAGCTGTGACCATAGTTTCAGAAAAATAAGTCATGTTGACATTTGATGACCTGGATCATAAAACAGGAGATTTTCACAGACTCTTCGCACCCCTATAAAAGGACTTTTAGATGGTAAAACAAAATAATTCCAGATTGTTCAGTATTTTGTGTGCAAAAAGACAGAATTTTATTAAAAAATTAAATCTTTTCAGCTCCTCAGTTTTCTGACTGAAAGCAGCAGTCATGCTGTTTTATTCAATTTTCTTGAGTGCTTCCACATTCACAAAGGAGAGTGAAATGGCTGCTATCAATGGTTTAATGGTAGCCAGCAAAATCTCGATACTCTAGAAAATTTCTGCTAACTGTCCAGCCAGATGGCCCTTAATTCTACTTCTGTGGCTTTTGAGGGAAAGGATGCTGAGATCTGTAGCCAAAACAAAATTTATAGGTTTTGTCTAAGCTTCATGACATGGCCAGAGGTAAAGGATCAAGATATATTACTCACTCCTGAGGTCTGTTATTCAGTTGGTTTCTTTGTTGTTGATGTGAAGACTACAGCTGACATCAGTACGAGGCAGTTCACCCATGTGGAAGCCACGTTCATTAGGTAACCCCGGCACCAGAATCTGTATCGCTCAACAGGGGTATCCACTGAAATCCCACATCTGTGGAGAACTGCTGCATCTTCCTGTGAAGATGCAGGTCATGCCAGAAACACTGCTATCATCCAAGACAACAAAATCCAGTTAGATATTTCATTTATCCCTCCCACACACCCAGCTGTTGTTGGGCACGTCTGTAAGTGGCACACAGTGTTCCTGCAGATTGCTGAACATTGTCTTTATGACAGCAATAAGTCTAAACTGAAGCTCTTAGCTGTATCAACCTCTGATCAGGTCTGTAAAGCAGCAAGATACAATTGTGTAGGGCTGAGACTATATTTCTGCTTTGTGCTAAGAAAGAACAGACTCAATGTGTGTTTCCTACTCTAGCTGCCTGCTGTGAGGCTGTGAAAGGCTTAACCCTTCACAAGGATCCTCCACTACCTAGTGGTACTGGAAAAAAAAGTCTAGTTTATGCCAGAAGACAGTTCCCAAAGGAATGGACTGCCAGTGAAGCCAGAAATGAATTTTTATTCCAGTGTAATCATGGCCAGAAATATCATTGCTCAAAAAGGTTTAGACTAAAGTAGTTATTTGTTTAGGAAGACAGAAGAGCATTCAGTAAAAAGTATATATTTTAAATTATGTGATCTATGCACCTGCATAAGAAATATAGTATTTCTGACCCATACTTTTTGATGTGCAGTTTTGGAGTTGTAGTGCTAAGACGAACCTTCTTTGGTTTTGCTCTCCTCCTTTTTCCTGCCTCCTCCTTCTCCAAGGTCTCATGTCTGAAAGCACACAGTTACCTTTTTCTTCACTATCTCAAATATGAAGCACAGAGAAAAAGGAAGACCTCCTTAAAGATTTCGGATATCTCTTCTAAAGCAAAGCATTTAGAAACTAAAAATACACTGCTTTTCATTCTAAATGGGATTCACTTAAATTTAAAGGAAGTATTTAGTTGAATTCACACAAATTTGAAAGAAATATGTCTGGGATACCATGTTCCCTACTGGTGCCAGATGCTAAAGAGCACAAGCTGAGTGTCTAGAGATATGTGATACTGGCTGAAGCTGCCTGTGACACCAATATAGCAGGTGATAGGAGCCCACGAAAGAAACAAGCTCAGTTGTTCCATGTTTCGTTTACCATCACTGGATCTTCACATTAGTTCCTGGTTGTAGTCAACCTTGCATTTTGCTCTCCAGCCACCACAGTAATACTTCATATGAGAAGTAAAAGGCTACTCTCTACAAGGGAGACTGCAGTTAATATTTATTTTGCAGTGTGATACTTGAATTTGCTTTGCAATAGGATGCTTATTCTTACTTAGTGTGTACTACATATTTTCCTTTTATCATTAACTTATTGCAAAAAACCCCAACTCTGCAACACAAGCGGATTTGATTATACCACCTTAGCTTTCAATCACATTTGAGAGAAACTCCATTTCACTGTCAGAGAATACAATAATTAAGGCAGAACTATTTATTTTCATGTCTAATTTCACCGTATCACTAAGGTCTGATTTTTTCCTTTTGTTTTCTGTTACTGTTCACTCAGGTGTTTACCTCCAAGATTCACTGAAGTGACTGGAAGGATAGCTGATCTTTCCTCTTCCTGCAACTAATTTTGATAGCAGACAAAAGAAAGCTCCCATTTCAAGAGATCATGTAAGAGGATGTCTGTCTTCCTTATGAGTTGTAGTACTAAGCAACCCTGCCTCTTGCAGTGCTGGATGTCCTGGATTTTTTTTGGAGAAAAATAATAAAAATAAACCACCATCCACCCTATCCCTTCCTATTTCTTTTACTAAATCTCTATGAAATGAGATTCATACAGTGCCTCAAGTAAAATGTAACATATTTAAGAGAATGGGGGCTTAGTACCTGCAAAAACAGTAGCAGATGATGCAAATACAGTTCAGTTCTAGTTTTTTGGAGGGTACAGTCAATTATGTTGAAGTCAAAGCTGATCAAATTGTACAATGGTATTTTTGTTTACACCACAGGCAGCAGTTTCATTTGTTCGCAGAACACATATGATAATTAGCTTAAACAGACAGTGTGTTCAGAATTCAGGGGCATGCTGTCGTTTTGGGAAGCAAAGTACTTCGCAAATATTACAATATGTGAAGTATCAGGAAATTTGATAGAAGCTAATACATTCTCCAAGTTCTAAAATTAAACTGGCTACTTATGTACTGGGCTATGGATTTAGGAGCTATATCTGGAGTCTTTTAAGGCCAACATAAAGAAGTCAATATTTCTCCACAAAGTTATACCCAGAAATGTGTGACCACGTAACTGTGTACAAAGACTAATACTAAGTCCTGCTAGCAGCATTAAAACTTTGAAGTTTATTTACTGTGTTTAGGAAAATCAAGGTGTACTATATATTCACCAAGAATTTGGTTTATGTATTGGTATCTCTCTACAATTATTTTTCACACAGCATCATGCAGTCAATTTTTTTTTTTTTCAATCCATGGCAAATAAAAGCTGGACAGGTGCTCAGATTTAATGAACTGAGCTCTTTAGTAAAAGCTGTTGTGGAAAGAAAGTCCTAAAGAGGAAACTTGATAACTGATGTGCCAAAGTAATATTTACGAGACTTTTATATCCAGTGAAGAAATAATGCTAGCTGTTTTTTGGGAGAAGAATTTTGGTCTGTTTTAGTTCTTGCATGTATGTACATCCTCTGCATTGGAGTAACACATGTTTAGTCACTACAGAGCTGTGGATTTACTCTGCAAAATATTAAGTCACGGGCATGACTCCCAAGATGTGCACAAAAGGTTGAGAATTAAAAGTAATACCTGTACATTTTTTTTCAGTTATGTTTGTGCAATAAAATATCTGAATACATAGTTACTGAAGACATGTTTCTTGAATATAAGTGTGTAGGAGGGAACTACTTTGGTGTGGGCTTTCTCCTCCTATGAAAACACAAATTTGGGTTGTCTGGTAGAGTGGAGATGAGAGAGGAAGAAATGAAAATCTTTGACTTTGTTGTTGTCAGGCAACTGCACAATTTATGTCCCTTTCATTACCTAGCCTTCATGTCTTCTGTGATTCTGTGATCTCTAGGCAAGGGTGGGTTGAGATGTCCTACCAAAACAGGGAACATACACACACTGAAAAGCAGAATGGATAGCTAATATCCCATTATATGGAGAAGAAATCAAAGCATCAGTGGTAAATGTGGGCTGAGAGCAGAAAGTAGGCTTCTTTATGTATACAGGAGCAAATGTAGGTTTGCTTTAGTATTTCTGTGGCTAGGTAACTGTGGCCTGAAAAGCTGTGTTATAAGGTAGTCAGGGTCTGATGTATTCCAGATACCGTGGACTCCAGTTCCCAAGGAACTGACAGTACTTTCTAAGTAGTCCTGTAGTTAATGCATGAAGCATATGTTAGAAATCTATAGGCAAAAATTTTCCTTTTTTCACTCCTACACCTGCACGCATCAGTTGCCTCTGAAAGGTGGGCATGTGCGTCATTGCCACAGGTCAGCCAGGAGATTTAATTAGCAAGTGCCTGTGTATAGAAGGAGCCTTGTGGAGACATCCATCTGAGGATTCTCTGCAGGTGTAGGGAAACCAGATTTTGTTACTCAGTAGGATTCACAGTTAGTCCTGTGCTACCAATAACTGCAGCAGCAAACTACCTAGCTAGTTTTGGTAGAGGTTGCTACCAATCTCTACCAAAGTACTTTATGTATATAAAGTATGTATGTATATGTATATACTTTATGCATATAAAGTGCTTTGACCTGGGTTCCTAAAGCAGGGGGGAATGCAGAGTTATAAAATTAATCAGTCCCTTCTTTCTTCTTAAATGTGTTGCCTAATTTCAGAAAAAAACCTAACGTTGTAATAGAAAAGTAAAAATAAACATTATAGCAAAACTTCTAGGATCTTAGCAGCTGGAGAAAGAGAGGATCTCTTACTATACTGCTTGTGAAAGAGCTGTTGCAATGGCAACACCCTTGCAAGAGCTGGATCCTCAGACAATTTCTGTTGGGCAACCAATTTTGTGGTTCCTCCGCTCAAGGAAATGCTTATCTATCAGTCTTTATGAATTATGTGGAGGGTGTTGAGTGATATGTTTGGAGAAAGGTGAAGGGGTTTGAGTTTGGGGTTTTGTTGTTGGTTTTTTAATTGGCTTTGTAGAGAGTTTGGGATGTTTTATCCAGTTTTTTCCCTCCTCGTTTTTTTTTTTTTTTTTTGTTCTTTTAAGAAGATTGTGGGATCATCCTGACTGCTTTGGAATATTACACCAACTTTCTTGCAACAGAATACACATTTTAGTCTTTCAGACAAGTTTGTAACAACCAAGCTAAAAACAACTCTCTGAAGCTTGGTAAAGTTATCAGCTGTGCATGAGCCAAAAGGGTGCTGAGGTTTAGAAGCATCCATGAGAGCTCCCATTTGATTAAGCTGACATTCAGCACCTATTCATCTGCCAGACCCAGCTTTGGCCAGAAACCTCCTATTTTTTTGTCTCATACTTATACTCAAACTTGCAAGTATTTGTAAGGAATGAGACATCATCCAGACATCAGAAAAGGATTTCCCAATATTATTCTTGCCTCACTGGCAACATACTTTTAATCAACATGGACTCCTCTCTTTCCTTTTCCAGCTTCATCTATTGCTACAAGCATTTTTTTATTTACCTCTGTGGAATTCTCCAGGGAAGTTTGCCACTTGTTTGGTCTCTGTCTGCCTCTCGTCAGGGGGGAGTAACTTTGCAAGGCTGTAAGGACTGAAATTCTTGGGTGAGAGTTCCAAAGCAAATAGAGGAATTGCAGAAACTCTCAAGAATTTAGGAACAGAAGAAAAATAGCAAAGATTAAATATTCAGGTAAATTCATTCTAGAAATATATTTTCTTTCATCCTAAATCTTGCAAACAAGTTGTCTACAGTATTAGCTTTTTATTTAGCTTTCTTGATGGTAGACAGAGAACAGCCTTCAAATTCTTATGGTATTTGGTACTCATCTAGATCAGTTGCTGTGGCCGAGGAAATTATAGTGCATGTATAGAGAGACCTCAAACCTTGAAACCAAAATAATATGGAAATTGAAAAGAAAACTACATAAATAGGACCATAGAAATCCAAAGTCTTAACGTTTTCAGATTTTTTGCACTATAACTTGATAGAGTTGAAGAGGTTACTTTGGACAAAAGATATCTTGAGCCAAAAGCACTGTCTCAATATAGTGTAAAAATTGTACTAATAAAATTAATACACTGACATATTGACCTTTTTAAATAAAAAAACCCCAACCCAATCCCCCCAAAAAAACTCCAAAAAACCAAACAAGAAAGAAAGGCAGGAACTGTCATGACAAAAGCTTTTGCTATGTGAGAGTTGTCCACTTCCTTGTTTATCCTGTGTGACCCTGACTGCCAAGGTTAGGTGTCAAGGATTTGCAGGCAATGTATCTGAAAGGTTATGTCTTTTTGAAATATGATATGCAGATTCCATGTGCTTAGCAGAGAGCTGCCAAGAGATTGCTGGTAGAAATACTGGTAGAGCAGCAGGTGGCCTGTGAGCTTACGGGTCTCGTCTAGATTGAAACCTTGAAATTCCATGATACTTCCATGTGGCAAACTTGGTGGATGAGTGTCCACCATGCTTTTAAACTTGTATGTACTGAAATGCATTTGAGAGACAGTAGGAATTGCCTCACTGTGTTCAGTGACACTCTAAACACAAGACAACCCCAATCTTTTCTAACCAGAGCAAACTCATTTTGCCTTATTGTCATTACAGATCAACCACAATACTAGTAATATAGAAGAGAAAACAGAGAAGAGTGTATTGCATCTGATGTTCACACCGATTGATTTCAAGAGCCTGTTGCTTTATTATGGTGCTTTCTGTTTAGTTCTCTGGTAGATGTCACATAGTTTGAAGCAGAGTGAGCAAGGCAACTGCAAAGATGAAACTATTTGTGTAAATAAATGTGATTTTGTACAACTCAAAAAAAATCCAGAGAACTCTTCTGTTACTGAAGTGAAGGAAAAGAACTAATAATGTATAAATACCTTACATTAAGTAAAGAAAAAATACATTAAGGGAAAAAAGTAAGTTGTATTTAACTATCAGAAAGCAAAAGCACAGAATTTGATAGGGCAACTGGTGAAACTGCCAATCTTGAATGCTGCCTCCTTATGGGATTAGTCTCCTAAGTGCAGAATCATCCCACTATTCCTGGAAAAGAATTTTTTTATTTTTTCTGTTATAGAAGAACCTTTAAAGTAATTATCTTTTTGCTTCCTCTTTTAAAAATACTGTACGCTTTTTTTTTAAACACCTCTTTCTTTCCCACAAAACCAGATTGGAGACAGGAAGAGCCCAGGACTAACTTCACATGAAGTATTTAACAATGGCATTAGTTCTCGAACTGTTTCTGGCACTTGCATCATTGACCTGCTCTATGTCTGGTTTGCTTTCACACCCCACCAGAAAAATCTTCGTGGTTTTTTTATAATGTTATACTTGCACAGTGTTGCCTGATTGCAGAAGTTCAGACTGTCTCTGACTCACAGAGGAAGCAGCTAAGAACCAAGCTGCCCAGGGTTCTTCCCAGACAGTAAGACAAGAAAGAGGCTGTAGGAAAGTATGTACTTACTACTTTCTACAGGGATCTGAGCCCATTTTCCTGCTTTCTGAGGGAGAGCATCCTGCCACTGAAAGAATGAAGTTGATGAATGGGTAGCTATTATAGCATGTACCTGGAAGGAAGCAGGAGAAGAAATCTGCTTGCTGGTGCTTGCTCTAAGTATCTTTATATTTCAATCCTCTGAGGACACAGAGAAAATTAGGCAGCTAAACCTTGCAGAAATGAAAAGTATCTTTTTCCTACAAATGTCATTGCTACCCTGCTTTGGGGTTGTATCAAATGTTCCTCCCCTCTCACTTGCCTGAAAAAAAAAGGAATGTCTATTTAAGGTGCGGGTGAAGTACATCCACCCCTGATGAATTAGAAATCAAATCTCACTGAAAAGAGTGGTATTTCCTATAAATTACTTTGGATAAATAACTTCATTGTTCTCAGAGACTTCCATACCATATGAGAGTTATCTAGCAGAAATGCCAGGGTTACAACATAAACAATTTATTGCTATCAAGATTTTGTGACAGTCATCCTGGAAGTTATTTGGAACAATAATACACATGCAGCTTCAGGGAAGCTTCTGGTTCTGTTTAAGTGAATTAAATAGAGTCGTGGGAAAATGTTTCTTCATTCACAAAATCTAATCACCACACTCCTTGCTGGGCTCATTTGAGCAGCTGTTTTGTACCTAACCTTGTTGCTCAGCCTTTTGCATTTGTCATGCACTCAGCTGAACTGAGCCAGAACTGTTCAAATAACTGTGGAACTTGAGAAGTGTGCTACTCTGTAGCTCCTTGCAGGGCAAATCACATGAGTCACAGGAGGCAGAACTTCATATCCTGAACTGTGCATTCAAATGCCAGCAGTGAGTCTCTGGCCATTTCATATACACATAAGAAGGTTTGTTGTTTTTTTTTTTTTTTTTTTTTGTGTGTGTGTGTGTGAGTACCTTTCTGAATTTTGTATACTACAGCTGCAGATCTTTGAGCACAAAGCTGATGGGGAAGTAGAGGTTCACATGAGTGAAATGTGGGCAACAAAGAGATGCCCTCATGCTGCTACCAGACACCAGCCTCTTGCACTGTCTGCAGATACGGCCTATGTCCTCTCCATGGCAGATGTGGACATAGCCTTAAAGGGACAACTCAGATGTATCCATAGACCACTAACACAGAGGCTGAGGATCAAACCCTCTCTGTCCTATTTTTACCTCTCTGAAATTCATTGCAAAAATTATTTGAAAAGCCTACCTGCTTTTTGCCCATCTCTCTTCTGTTTCCCTTCAACTGAAAAGAGTATCTGCAGTTCTGGAAATGCACATATTCATGCTGCTGTATTACGGTAATTGCTTTAAATTGAAAATAAGTACAGCTGAATTACTAAATGCATTTTATAGGCTAGAGAAAACAGGGTAGAAAGGCAGGAAATATAACCCTGAATATATAAGTTCTGGAAAAGCAATCTATTTCTTATGTTCAATTTTTGTGTTCATTTTTATGCACCTGATAACCCCCAAAAATATGACCTAAATTCCTACCACTGTGCTTTCGAAAACTGAACAGCTTCCTCTGCATGTAGATTGCAACTAAAAAGTCTGAAAGGACAGAAACTCTTCCAGCTGGTCTTCCATTATTTTCCGAAGTAGCTCGGGAAATCATGGAAAAGCTGCTTCTCTGGAGACCTGACTGGGGGTGATGTCCTGAGCTCAGTGGAAGGTCTTACAGTATGGCTTACCAGGTGAATTCAATGGGCATAGATGTTTTCTGTCATGTCTGTGGAACTGGCTGGGCAGTGGTGCCAGCTGAGCAGCCTCAAGTCAGTGCAAGGGTACTGAGCCCTGCAGCAAGAAGTGCTTTCAAACATGTTGAAACCACTAGAACTGTGATGTGTTTGATCCACCATTACTAGCCACACTGACTGAAAGCTCTGTTTCAAAGAAAGCCAGTGAAACTATGTGGTTTGCTAGCACATTTCAGCCTTGGGACTGTTTTCTGAGCTTGCATGATTAGGAGTCAATCTATGAGTCTTTTGTCTCACCATCATGCAGCACAAGTGAGACTCTGAACACCAGCCAACACAGACTGGGCTAATTGACATCTCTTCTTGTGCCATCTTTTCCCTATTTTTTTTTTAAAAGTAGATTTAATATTTAACCACCTAGAAGCCAAGTTCCTAAATCTCATTGTCAAGCAGAACACTTTCCTATTTATTTATTCCCCTTGAATCCTGATAACTGGTGCTGGTGGAATGTTGTTGGTTTCTGTCTTGAAAGCAGGTCATTGTCTGAAAGAGTCCTGCTGAGCGGCACAGCGTTGTCATTGCCCACAGTGGAGAAGGAGACCCTGTGCTTTCTTCAAAGCAGTAGCCTGTCACAATGAGTGACATCTTATCACATTTCAGATGTGACAAGAAAAGCATTTTTCAGTCTATATGACCATTTAAGAAACAGAAGAATGTAGCGATACGGTGGTGTGGGAGGAAGAACAGAGGTTACACGCTGCTGCCCCACTGAGGGGCCATGGCCACCTTCAGATTGGGTGTTGCTATCTGCTCTCTTCAGTAACTGGCACTGGGCCAGTGGCCTGTCAAGTGTCCCAGGGCCACCCCCTTTCAGATCAGTCCTGGCAGCTGCGTACCAGAGATGCTGACAGAGGCAACCACAGTTCCCAGCGCTCAGCAGCTGCTGGAGGAATAAGCACAGAGCAAGCGGTTGAGGGTGTGCTGGAGCAATGGAGGGAGTGGCATGCACCCTTGAGAGGCCTCTTACTCAAAGGGCACTCACTTGTGCTAAGTGGTGTTTGCAAAAAAAAAAAAAAAAAAAGTAATTTGGAGCTCTGGTTGTTAGGATCATATTACCTAGGCTGCCAGAGTATTTTAAACTGCAGGTTAAGTTAAAACGTGATTCCAAGACAGATTTCTTGTTCCCCTACATGCATGTCAGGTTCATGTGATTATCACTGGACAGTTCTAACTCCTCCATCAGGAAAACTGATCTGCCGCACTTCATTTTGTGCAGATTTGTGATACCGAGCACAAACAGAGTTGTGTTTTGCAAGTTCCAAACTGTTCCTGAGATACATTTTTTGTTTGATTTTTGCTTGAGACCACTTGAAACCTCATCTCTTGCAATTTATATTAGCCTATGGAGGCTAGGGGCCTGCCTTTTGACAGGATAATCTAGCACAATCTCTTTCAGGTCTTCTCCATATTTCTACTAGAGTTTGGAGTTTTTTGTTAAAAAATTTTGCTTTGTTTCTGTGCGATGATCAGCCTTCATATTACTCTCACATTTTGAGATCTTCTCTATATACACATACAGTGTGTCCCTATAATTCATTGTCAGGAAATATAATTCCACAGTCTCTTACATTTCATTGATCCTCATGAATTTCATATCTGGAGTGAGGCTTCACTTAAACCTTTTCTATGCTCTAAAGCCTGTGGCTGGTCAATTTGTCTACTCAAATGTTTTAAAACTGTTATTATTCCTGGTGCTATACGATGTTTGGTCACTTATCTGGAGATGCTTTTTTGTTCAGAGAACTGCTTGGCTGTAATCCACATAGGAGAATATGCATCTCCTCTTTAGACTCAGGGTACTTTGAAATTCAGGTTAGAAAGGGAACAGTAGGTCAGAACACGCGTAGTCTTAAAAGTAGAACCTTTTAATCTAACTAAAAGCTTGTAGCTCACTTCATGTATAATTGAAAACAGTATAGATTCTTCTAAATATTTGAAGATACTAATGGGTTTAAGTGAATCTGAATGAAAGGAAAGTCAGCTTCAGTTCTCCATCTGATTTTGTTACTTGCCAGGCTAGTTTGCAACAGGTTCAAGATTGTGGCTTATGGTTTTTCTTTCACTGGCACTGTGTTGTGTATCCTTCAATGTGCAGAAAAGCTCTGCAGTCCTCTGCAGGAGAATCTTCTTCATATAAAGGCCTGAAAATTATTGATCTTATAGAGCTTCAGCTACATCACTGTAACAAAGTAATATATGGCAGTATGGTGATGCTAATTCTGGTAACTGCCTCCATTTTAGCATGTCTACATACCCTACTCCAGACCACGCTGCACCTGCTCCATCCATGTGCTGTACTGTCCAGCTGCAAGCAATTCTTGGCAGGGAATCAAGTGTCTGCATTGGGCTTGATGCTGTGCTAAGCCGTAAGTCTCGAGCAGAGTTGTATGAATTAACACAATTCTCCTATTTATTATGATCATCTTGCACACTGGGCTGCTCTTGAGAGATGGGACTTTTTGCTCAGTGCTGTGCTAATTCCCTCTACAGTGAGAGGAACCTGTTCTTGCTGGAGTGAATAAAACCCTGTGGTTTCTGGACCAAAGCTGATGTTCAGTGAGGCACTCAGGCAGGTCAGAGCTAAACCTATGCATACCTGACTGCAAAGCATCTTCTAACTGTCTCTTTTTCTTTATTCTCTCAGTCATGGAGAGAGAGAATATCTTAAAGATACTCCTTAAAAGGTTTAGAATAAAAAGGCTAATACACGTTATAGCTTAGTTTTCTCTGAATTTGAGCTAACAGATATAGGACCACATTCATAAGCCTTACCTGACAGATGTAGGATAATTCTATTATGCACATATAAAGTTCTGTGTACATATACTTCCATACAAAAAAATGGGTTAGCTTTGAGTGTGTGTAAGCTCCACCTCAGGACTATTCTGATATGGCAGTGGTTTTCCCAGGCTAGGGCTGGCTTGTACTTGGGTAACCAGGAGTGCTGGCTAAAATTTGTGTCTGTTTCTACCTGAGCATTTAGATATGCTGATGCAGGGGTGGAATTCTGAAAATGACACACATGAGTGTTAGCTCCTTCCTACCTTCCCCTCTTTATTTCATTGCTTGTCACCCCTCAGTAATTATTTTGAGTGTGGACTAAAAGGGCAAAAAGACTTTAAGGACTTTGATTTAAAACAAGAGCGGGTATGAACAAAAAGTTTGGTAGATGAAGAGAACACACTTACTAATCAGAAAACCTTCCATGGATAAAACCTATTAAGAATTTTTCATAACTTTAGTTAGGGGAAAAGAGTTTTCAAACAATTTTAATTTTTAGTATTGATAAGGGTTACAGATTTTATTCTGAATTTTAGACACATTTAACACCTTTTATTCTCTTATGCTTAGATATGCTTTTAGTGTGTGGCATATCAATTTGAATGTTTACATATGATCTGACATGGAAAGAGTCTTACAATTTGTAAAACAGGATGCTTATCACTTATCTTTGCTCTAATGATGACAGTGATTCCAACCCAGTCTGGGGAGCCATAGTTTTGAAATAGCTCACAAGGTATGGACCTCCAGAAGGCATTTAGAGCTCCTAAGCTGGATGCCAAACTTTTAGACAGTAAATCTCTTTCCATATTAGATACATCCTTATGGAGCAGCAGGAGATAAAGAAAAGCTGAGTTGCACAAGTCTGTCTGGAAAGATCTGCAGGCTCAAAATACATAACGATTTACAGAATCAAGAATTGCAGAGCATTTGCAAGCATAAAACATATGAATGTATTATTCTGATTCTGCAAAAAACCTAAGTGTAAGTAAAAATACTATTTAAATCAATGCATTTAATTTTAAGCATAGTGAACATGCCTATTTGTGATCTTACATTTCAGTCCTTCCGAGCAAGGTATGTTTGCTCGGCATCTTTAAAAAAGTAGATTAGCAACAAAGACTCCCAAGAAACTGATAAATGGAATCAGTGTCTGGAATGTAGCGAAAAGGAGGAGTTTAATAGCAACTGAAAGCTGCATTTTCCTACTGGTGAAACTAAGGCAAGAGGTGCATGAAGCTTTACAATTGCAACATGGTAAATATGCCATATGATTTGAGAAAGACTCCTTGTCATTTGTAAACAATCTTTCAAAGAAAAGTCCACATTTAAATATACAGTTTCCAAGATCTGTTGTAACAATATGTTTTCCTTTTGGTGATCACGTACATTGACAATGATAGAGCTAAAGTTTTGGAAATAAGAAGTCAGTAATGGAATTTATGGTACTACAAAAGTCAAACAAAGGAAGACTAAAAGGAGTTTAGTGTCAGCAGTAAGAAAATCAAACCAAGAGTTCTTTGTGCTGTCCTGAATAGAAGTTTATATCTGTCCTTTCATGTACTGGATCCCCATGCAGCACCTTAGTGCTTTCTGAAATCAGGTAGTACAAGAAAAAATCGTATGTGCTGAAAATGCAGATAAAATATTTTTAGTGAGCTTGAAGGTAAATTAAGATGTAGAACTGGAGTATTACATGGTGACATAATTTGGTTTTTTTTCTTTAAAAAGAAAGAAAGGAATCCAAAATAATTTGGCAGGTTGTTACAGAATGCTACTGATGGAAATAATCCTGATGCATCTCATCACTGCATAAAGCTGTGGCAATAATATTAAGTTCAGGGTCCTGAGTCCTAGTGAGTAAAAGAAATGGAGAGGTCAAAGATGACAGCTGCTCTTTCACAACAGAAATAGCCAGCTCAATACTTATAGCTAGATCTTAATTCAAATTGATAGATTGACAAGAATTTTCAAAGTAGAGCTACAGCACCCAGTTGTGCAAAAAATGGGTGTTATATATATATATTAAAAAGATGTAAACAATGAAAGAGCTAGTTCAAGCTGACAGGTGAAAAAGGAATGTATTCAAGCTACAGAAAGTGTATTTCACATTCAATGTCAAGAAAAGTATTCTAAACTAAATGCAAAAAAGGAGAAAAAAAGAATTCGAAAACTTGACTACTAAATTGCAGTATTATTAATCACTACTGGCCATATGACCACTCACAATCTCATCTAGTTAAGGACTGCACTAGAAAAGTATTAGCACTATATAATATCCACCTTTTCCTTTGGAAATGAACTCCATAAAAACAAAAGCAGATCTGCAAATACAATGCATACTGTTTGTTATTTCCAGTCACAAAATACCACAGTCTGTAAGTAAGGCACGCCAAAGGCATGCAACTGTCCTGGTCTAGGGGGAAAAATACTGCGAAGCCATCATCCTTTTCAAGGACATGAAAAGTTGGAGAAATTCTTGACCTTTTAATAAGCATGCAATACCTCTGGATGTCACTGATACATTCATTGTTTATACATTCGTAACACCAGAAAAGGAAGATCCTTTAATTTAAATAGGCCTAAAGTGTCTGCTGTTTTTCAGATTATGTATTTGGTTTGGGGAATTCTGGTTGCTGGAAAGAACAGCTCTTCTGTCTTGCCCAGCAGGGCTCTGCCCTGACTTCCTGCACTACTCTTTCCTGCCTGTCCTTGCTGACCAGAAGTCACAGTGTTTCATGGAGCAATGTGCATTTCCTTCAACGTGCAAGTTGGTTACCTCTAGGCAGACGTAGGATTACCTAGAAACAGTCAGCCACGTCTACTTGTTTAGCTGCAGATGTCACCCTTGTCAGTAAACTGGGGGAGTGGCAGACTGGACTGGCATATTTCATAAATAGCGAGTACTAAAAAATGTCTCATAAAGTCAAATAATTTCCTGTTTATAACTAGAAATTGTGAATGCAAGTTGCATGTACTAAGCATTTAAACAGACCTGGTTTTGCTACTCTGGAGCATAAACCAGGAGAAATGTCAGTCAAAACCTTTTCACCAGGGCCTACTGGTGACTATGCTTTGTGATTTATTTGTGGGTTTTTTTTGTTTGGTTGGGGCTTTTTTTGTTGTGTGGGTTTTTTTGGATTTTTTGGTTTTTTTTAATAAAGTAGGAGACCTTATTTTTATGCATGAAAATAAAGTACTATAGATACCCTACTGTTGTAACTCCAGTCTACAGCTGGCTTTTTACAGGAGATT
The DNA here is from genome assembly GCA_013398955.1 of Callaeas wilsoni. Taxonomy (NCBI): domain Eukaryota; kingdom Metazoa; phylum Chordata; class Aves; order Passeriformes; family Callaeidae; genus Callaeas; species Callaeas wilsoni. The sequence goes on from VWPU01015230.1 coordinate 188,996, forward strand.
TTGGAACTATTGCTAGAAGTGTTTTGCTAAGCTTGACTGCATAGCAGGAACCATGGGGATTACCCAAACATAATGTATACAGAACACTGTGCTGCCATCACACAACCGTGTATACTCTAAGTCTGTGTGTTAGTCATTCACTCCAGAAACACAAAGAAAAGAGTGGACAAAGTAGCAACCTAACACTTTCAAAACCCAAATAGCATTATTAGGAGACTTCTGGGTGAAAGTGATGCTTTTGTTCTGGACAAACTTACCTGGCATAGTATGATACTCTAGATTAGTAAACAGGACTTTGCCTGTGCTTTTTGCATGCCAGTAGCTTTACAAATAGTCACTTTAAAAGATCATTGCCATGGGCATTGCATAAATAATTTTATATACATAAATACATATGTATATATATATTATCTATGTGTGTGTGTGTATGTGTGTACCAATGAATGTTAAATAAAAGCCCTAAGAATATTTTAAAAACCCATAGCTTACTCTGAGACTTATTTTCTAGGATAAACTATATTTTCAATTAATCACTTCAGAAATCGAAGCTGTCAGTGACCTTTTAAAATGACTATACATATACAGCACACTGTTAGATTAATATTGATTTTTTTCCCCCTCCACTGCAAGCAAAGTTTAGACAGTTAGATTTCATATTGAGAAATAATTATTAAGCTTCAATTTAGTTTCTTAAAAGTTCATAATTAGGTCTTTTGATTGTGATCTTTTTTTTTGGTTGTTAGGTCCAAGTAATCAAGTAACTATGTGCAGAAATTAACCTTTTGATTATATTAGATTATGTACTGTAGTAGTAAAGCTTGTTTGAAGTGCATGAATAAAAAGTGAAATTACAGGAAGAACAATCTAATATAGCAATAATAGGTGCATTCACTGTGCATCTGAGAGGAGGAGGGGGGAAAAAAAGAAGAATTTTCAGTCATTTTGGCCTAAAATGTGTTCAGGTTTCCAGGATTCTGATATCAGAACCCAGATAACGCTGGCTAGAACCATAGGGCTTTACAATAAAAGCTAAAATATTGACCATATGATGGCAAAAAGTCTTTATTTTGCGGTTAACTTATTCTCTTCTAGCTACTCTCTGATGAAGTTGGTGGTGCTGTGGAGGATGATCTCCTTCTTCTTGACAAAGATCGTGATCGTTCAGCACTGTAGGCAACATGCTTATCGTAATTTTGTATCTGAGCCTCGAGGAATTCCCTCTGTTGCTGGCTGATTGTCTGGCTAATCAGTCCAGGAAGAGCTTGAATGCTACCAATTAAAGTTTCCAGTTTAGTTTCCAGAGTAACAATTCTCTTCTCAAAATCTTCACTTCTTTCATTTAAGTCAGAAATCATGTCATACATGATGTTTTGAGTCTGAAAGTAGAAGGATGTAAGTAAAGGTTTAGAGAGACCTTACAAGTATTGTAACAAGTGACACAACTCTACAAGGGTTTGTAAAAGAGGATATGAGTATCATGACAATATCTAGCCTTGTGAAATAATTTTCCCTGTAGATTAAATTACAGTAGACTAAACTTTCTAGATTTCTTGCGCAGAAATGTAATGCCTTTTAGTAGCACTTTAGATGTCAAAGTCAAAATCAATTAAAGACCAGACCTTTTTTGGAAATTCAGGTGCTTGGGAGTGCACCAGGCTAAGCTTTTTGAACAGTCAGTGTAAGCCACCAGGGGACTCAAGCTTCCACTGATGTGCTCCATCCTTCACTGCTCTTGATTCTGGTTTTAAACACCTTCAGTCGTCTAAGCAGAGCACAAATAATGTTCACTGGCTTTCTCCTTAAACGGATCAGGTTTTCTTGAATTGGCAGTAAGAGGAGGTGAGCGGATTGTTTTTGAAAAGTAGTGCAAGAAGTAAAAACTCAATTGTATGCTTTTCAACTTTTCTACTCTCCAATCTATCTGGCCTCTACAAAACACTGCTTGGATACAGCAGATATATAGAGTGTACTTTAAAATGACACAATGGTCAGTAAAAATGTAATCTGAAATGTGTTATTTCATACAGAATTGGAACGGGTTAAAAATAATGGCTGAATGTCTGCCTCTTATAGACTGAGACTTTAAATTATTTAAACTAGAGTCAAAACTGGAGGTAATTCAGTAGAAAAACTGGTTGAAATTTCTGAGACATCCAAAGGAAAGGAAAATTAATTGAATGACTGCCTGAAGGGTAAACCACTTCAGTATCAGGTGAGTGCTATAACCCATTTCTCTGCCTCCTGTTTCAGGATGCTAGCATAACCCTTGAAAGTGAAGTAGTATACACAAAATAGTATCTTAAAAATCCTTATTAGTTGCCAAAAGCATTAGACTGAATTGTATTTTCACGTAAAGTTGTCAGGTGGTTCTGTAAAGCAAGAGGGGAACGAACACTGAAGAGTTTATTCTCTGCTTTGATGCACTTGAAATTGAGGAGGATTTTGAGGTAAATGAAGAAGTGTACAAGAAATCCTTTGGAAGAGCCCATTAATGCTTCTAATGTAACCTCAAATTAAGCTCACAGTAACTGTTAAATATTAAGATCTAATGAGAAATCCAAAATACTATCAGCTCAGACCACTAGCTTTCTAGTTACTATATATTTATGAAAAATTCTAGCAACAACAAACAAGAAGCTCACAAATGAATAGCCTCTTTTACCTCAAATGATTTAAAAAAGATTTAAAAAGCCTTATGATATATTGGCAAAGTAGGCAGCTATTACTCATTATAAAACCTTAAACAAATGCAGATCTAAATTTACTTGTCCAAAATTACTGCTGCATAAGACAACGGGAACAGAAAACCAGAACCTCTAACTCCAGTCTAGAGGCTATTTACTATGGTCCTTCATGGCACAGTCACTATCACCACTGGCAAATCTCCTTACTACACAGCACTACACCACTACAGCCCACTCACAGTTCAGCATTTACCATGACCACCGCAGTCACTTCAGGAGCTCTCAGGATCAGCCTCTCAATTGTGAAGTCTTTTTCAAATGTACAGAAAAATAAATAAATATGGTACATTCAAACTTTCGTCAGGATGTTTCTTTCAGTAGGTGCTACCACAAAACACACAAATATTTTCATTTGCTACAAATAACCTTGTTAACAATATTTGCACATATAATGCATAACATTTTCACTTAAAAAGTCTTCATTTTGAAAGGATGAATGTTGAAACAACAGTAACTGCCTACTAACCTTTGCCAGGTCCACCAAAGTGTTGGCTTGATCATTCAGTTTCCTTTGTTCCATTTTTACACTTCTTAATCTAAAAAGTGGAATTTTAAGTCAGATTTTTTTTTTGTAAGAAGTCATACTAGGATTTCTAGAGAGCATGCACAAAACTTACAAGAGCAAATAACTGCATGGACAATGCCTTGACTAATTTGTGTAGAGTCAGGATCGGTCATGTGCCTGCTACAATGAGAAGCATGCTTCTTCAACACCGCAAAAAAGGAAGCAGCAAGGAAATGTGATGTCCTCGAGAATACCATTTGCCATGGTCAAAGTTGAATTCAAAAAGGAAGATAACAATTTATCCAGACTACATGAAAGAAAGCCAAAACATTCCTCAAAGCCTCAGTATCGTGACAAGTAGATATAGGAAGAAACATAGAACATCAATTTTTTGTCATCATTATTGTAGTAATCAAGAATCTTCCCATGCCTACATGACTAGATACAGGTATTAGCCCTGTTCTGTCGGAAATGGATTGGGTTAGCAGGTGTTGGAACCTGATGAACATACAGTGATAAGTGAGTTTCTCCTTACTTTAAACAGAACTTCCATCTGACCAGCAGCTAAATAACCAACATGCTTGCCAATACATTTGGTTTTCTTGGATAATTTGTGAATCTAAATATGATTACTTTTTAAGTTTACATCAGACATTATTTTTCAAAGCACTATTTAAACTACGACACTGAAAAACTATGAAAGAAGCAGCAAGGGTACATTTTTTTCTTTGATGCATACCTATATCTATCTGCATTATTATCAGTTATGCACATTCTTTGCAAGATATATACATGACCTTTGTTACACATTCCCTGAGACGAACCCCATGTTTTCCAGATTAACTACTAGAGGAGTGGTTTGTAGATTTGATTTTCATAAATAGGCAATTTCTCCACTATGATTCATTTGTTCAACATCTCATAACAGAACCATACTTGGACTTTCAATGACTCTTCTGGCTGTTCTAGAGCAGCAAATAGGGTTTGCAAAGCCAAGGGATCAATTTATAAACAATGTGTGATAAGATACCACTTCAGTCTACCAGTACGTCAAGGGCCAACCAAAATAACAATTTGGTTAGCTGTCAAATGGAAGTGAATTTGGCAGCATTTTGTGGCAGGTGGGTTGCTAATGCATTCTCTGCCCATTTCTCAGTGATGGTATTACTTGGAAAGCTAGTTTAAAGAAAGCCTTCTTGAAGGTATTCCAAAATCAGAAAGTTACGTTCAGTTCTTTAGTTTACAAGCATTTCCTTTCATATCTGGGCTAACCGGTATGAGAAAGTAAGCTGTGGAGAGTGAAACATCTTTTAAAAATATCTTTAAAATATAAATGGAAATAACTCTGTTAACGGTAGAAAATAATTGATCACATAAAACTGGAGCTTGTTACTGGAATGTCATATGCTCTTCTTCCCCTGGAAGCTTCTTTCAGAGCACAAGATAAATGCAGGCTGTGGGAATGGTGTTTTCAGAGGCTACGAGGTGGAGTTTTTCTAAAGTAAAAAATATGAAGGAGTCTCCAAAGTACAGAATTATATCATCACAGTGTCAGAACAGAATAATTATTCAAAGGAAATTATTTCACTGGAGAATGACAACCCCAGTGTTTTGGTGACCATTCTCTCATGATTTGCAGAATATATCTTTTCTGCTTTTCTTAAGATTCATTGAGTCATCTGTTTCATAGTCAGTATTTTAATTTTAAAATTCCAGGAAGCTCATTATTATTGTAGTAGTACAAGTACCAGTTGACACCAACATGATAATTCTTCATGGTAACCAACCCAACACCTATGACAGGCTGTAAGAATGTATAGGTATGGCAAGTCTTTAGCTGCAGCAGCCGGATTTAAAGAAAACCAACAGACTTTCATAGTTTAACTCATTAAGATAAAATTTTGATTTTATGAACTTCACTTATCACAGAAAAAGATCATGATTCTGGATCGCGTTTCCATGGCAGCAATCAGACCACTGAAGTTCACAAATAAAAACTCTAATTTTTGCATGCAGACAGTGGTAAATTCTGCAAGTTTAGAAAGGAACAGCTTATACAACTTACTTCCGAGCTCTATTTTCATTTTGTTGAAAAAAGACAAAACAAAAGAAAACAAAGTGTAAAATATACTAAAACAACCAAATGAGCACAGTGGGCTCGATTCAGAAGGTGGAAAGTCCTAGGGAGTTGCTACTCTTTTGATCAGTAGCTGCCTGAGGAGGAGTCTAACTCACTTGCACGCATGATAAAGGAATCTGCAATATCTTCAAGCCTTCCCATTAACTATCTGTAGATTTTCTTACAATATGTAACATGCCTTTTTATGATTTCACCTTCACCTTTTCTAGTGTGCATGAGAAGCAGAACACCCAGGCCAGCTGGAGGCATTTTAGAGCTGTGAGCGCAACTGTTATCATGATCTAGTCTGGTTTCTTTTATTAAATTGACCCTGAAATGCCACTCCTTTTATTTTTCTCTCCAGTGAAATGGTCAGAAGGTGAAGGAGGGGGACCAAACAAAACTTAAGAATCCAGAAAGACGGAAATCTGTAAGTCACTTGAGAAAAGCTCAAAGATGCAAAGGGACAAAAAATTAATTGGCATCCATCTACTCAGCTACAGGAAGAAAGCAAACTGCTAGTGCAACGTTTTCATCCATGGTGCATTCTTCAGCATATTGAAAAAATTATCTTTTGTTTGTTTTCCTAAATACAGAAGTTTTGGGGCTGTGCTGCAAAGTGGTAAAGGATAGAGAGAAATGATTAACGTAGCTGTGCAAGGTAGCTGTCACAGCCAGGAAAAAGTTACTGATGCCACCTTCTTCACTCCCCCTGATTAATTAATTTTTAAGGGAAGTGCAAAACACACTTTACATCCTGCAAAGTTCTTCTGAGCTTCAGTGATATATAAAGCTGGAGATCGAGCCTGCTGTGCTTTTTAGATTAATTTCTAAACATGTGCTCATACACACACGGACACACACAGACACACACACACACAGAGAATAAATAGCAAAGTTAAAATGTTAAAGAATAACCTTTGCAATCAAGGACTGAAGTCCAGCAAGGATGCACAAGACATGCCTTCCTCTCCCCAGAACCCCTGCCACTCCACTCCAGCTCCCAATCCTTTAAACTAAGCAAGATGGCTAAACTGCTATATAAAAATATACTTTTTATATTCGCATAAAGATGTCTTAACGTCTGTTGTCTTTTTATTCCTCAAAGTATTTCCACAATGACACAGTAACATCTAACCCTGCAAGTTTGCTAAATGTAATACATTAATCAAGGTTTACAGAATACTTCATAGCTTAAGCTTAGCTACTTACTGCTTTAAAACATTGCTATGAAAGAGAGAAAGAATGATTGTTAGTCTAAATTTACTAACAGCAAATGAGTTAACCTGGCCTTTCCTTCCTGTCTTTCCTGCAAGATGCTACATAGATGTTCTTTTCATCATGGATGCTTGCCTCACATCTCTTCACAGGTTGGCTCAGGCACAGACCTACACTCAAAAGTTATGAAACCATCAGTTTGAAATTAAACTTATCTACTTCTTCTCTGTAGCTCATGTGAACTACGTAGGCTGTACAAATGGCTGCCTCAGGCTGGACGGGGATAACAAATAGAACAGACAAACAGATCCTGACCATTTCTCAAAAGAATTCTGGTTCCTGAGGACAAAACTCTGGGGTTTTTTCCTCCCATGTAGTTCAAGGAATAGTAACCATTGTGCAATTCTGCTCATTTTGATGTGCTTCATGACAAATATATACTGCAAATTTTAGATAAATACTCATAGTTTGGCAATACCGAGGCACAGCTTACTCCTACCACCAGTTTTAGGTCTCAAGCTTGTTTTCAGACCCTCAAGTAGAGGGGAAGAACTCATTTGAGTAACACCAGAGGTGCTCATTGGTCTCACCTATTGGCATACATTCCCATTTTCTAGAACAGATGTCAGGGGTCATAGCTGACACACCAACATTTGATCTTATGCACTCAGAATACACAGTAGAGAGAGGCAACTAAATGCTGGTGGGCCATGCAATGATACTTGATGAATATTCTTTTCATTAAACACTACATACATACTCTCTTCTACTACATCATTCTGATTTTAAAATTTAAAAAAATCTACTACAAAGAAAATGGTTTTTTTTAAATTTTTTTTCTGTCTATTATAGCTTGCATGTGGAAGCAAATGCATAAAAAAAAAGACAGTCTCAGTGACAAAGAACAAAAAAAGTCTTAGATAGTTCAAGAAGCATGTGAAACTTCTAAAAGCATTAACCAGTTTATACGGACATAAGCTGCCAGCATACCTTTTTATTTTATTGTAAACAGATAATGCTGTAAAACCTTATCTTTGCCTTATTCTGAAAAAAATCAACCTCCAGAACAATCTTCTATGAAGGGAAGGGAATGGTGGGGGGAGAGAAGGGAGGGAGCAGGAAGGGACTAAGAGTGACTGAGGGAGAAGGAAACTAACAGAGAAAACACCTTGAGAGGAAAAACAAAGCAAAATAGTACTTACTGATGAATAGCTTGCAAGAATTTGCGTTGATGTTTCCTTACTTTTGCATGGTCTATTTTTTTAACCAGCTTTGTGTTTTTATAAATTAACCATGTTTCCCTGAGTACATTGGCCGCTGCATTTTTCACCTGTTTAATAAAAGAAAAACACCAGGCTGACAAAAGTAGTATTATGTTAGGTTTTCAGTTTTCCGGTATTAACTCTTCCTAAAGCTTTTGGAATGCTGTCTTTACTGTGGGAATTGGGTACCTCAAGAAGCTGCAGCACTGAGGGGAGAATGTAACAACTGGATTAAGGGGACTGCTGAGCAATTTCCTTTTTATGTAGACGTGATGTTAAGATCAAATCTTTTTGCATCCAGGAATAATTTTCCCTCTTCAAAGAGCTGGAACTCTTTGGTATTTACGGCAATATAAATTACAGTGAAGAAGTATCAATGCATTATCTGTATGCTAATTAAGTGTACTTTATAGGACCATAACATTTCTCTCTTTCTTGTTTCTATGGTTAGCACCTCTCAATTCTCTTAGCAATTTAACAGTCTTTTAAACTTCCAGAGCTGTTTCAGCACTTTTTCCCTTTCCTTTTTTTTTTTTTAGGTGGTGTTTAGTTTTTATACTTGCTTCTTTTTCAACATTTTCCAAGAAGATAAAATATGCTGTCAATTAATGTGGTCAGAGTTCTATTTAAAAAGTGCTTTGACTTTTTTTTTTTAAATGAGGCTTTCCATAAAATGTTAAAGGTAAGAGTACCTACAGTTCACTTTTTAGGCCCTCCAAAATTTTCAAGAATGCTTAAAAACACACAAATCATTTGAATGCAAATTGATTAATGGCTGAATGACTAGGTTACTTGCAAAGAAAAATTGCCCTAATGATTCATCTTTATTTTCTCTTCCTCCAGCTTTACATCATGCCAGTAACTGCAGTGTCAGAGCTAAGTCAATGGCTAAGACATTGCAGAAATGCCACGCAATAGTTTGGCCCAGCAACAGGTTCCCCCCACCTTGCACCTGTAAGTGTTGAAGAACCTTGTCCTGTCTTCAGTGAAAGCACGACCATGCTTTAGAGACCTCCTCACAATCCCTAAGTAGCCCTTGCATTTCCACAAGGTGTGGCTATCTTCAGGCTGTGAGGAAAGCTCGCCATCATCTGCATGACTTGTGACCTGATGTGCATCTCAGATTGGTTCACTTTTCATGGGCTTTGAGCTTCATGAGCTTGAAGCTATGAAAGCACCGCTTGGATAAAACATCAGACTAACACTGAGATTCATCTGAAGAACAGATGAACAAAATAAACTTCAAAAGGCATAAGTAAATAAACACCAGACACAAAATCTGGCCAATCTCTGAGACACACTTTGGGCTCAGCTGTCAGACAACACTAGAAAAGCAACTGTGTTAGGAAGGGACAAATTGTTTTCTGTGGTGTCATACTGACAAGACCTTAACCGACTGCAATAGGAATGTAAACCAACAAGCTCAGAAAGACACCTTGTGTCAGACACCCTTTAGACCAATATAAGAACTGTCTTCCCACTCATCCTTAGTCTTTCCCTGCCGTGACTCCTTAGAGGAGATACAGGCTGTTAGTGGTGAGCAGCACAGAAATGAGAGAGCCAGCACAGCCATAGCAGTGTTGTGAGAAACACAGCCTGTAGGGATAGGACAGGGCTCTCCGCAGCAGAGGACCCGTGGCAGTGCAGCGCTGCAGCGCTGCATGGAGCTGTGCCAGGGCAGCCACGCTCCTCCTCGCCTGGAGCAGAACTACTGTCTCCATCTTGGGCACTGACTTCCCTCTGCACCCATTACTAACGAGAAGCTCTGCTGAGGTCCCGTTGTGATTATAAGGACCTTTGTCTCCACATAGGCTCTTCTCAATAATGAAGACTAAACAAGTTGAGTGGACTGTACAGCTACTACTCATTTTCTTGTTCCCTCAACACTGACCTGTTTTATTTCAGCAAAGGATTTCTATCGCCTTGTTTGATGCATTTTCTTTCATTTAAAATATTTCTATAAATACCAATGATTTTTTTTTGTAAAAAATAGTCTCTTCTAAGAATAATATATACAAACATCTGTCAGGGCCCTTCAGTACTGTGTGCCACTAAATAAACCATGCATTGTGTACAAAAAGCAATTGGAAACACTGCCTTACTCACAAACTCTGAATATGTTGTTTTCTTTAGAACATCTCTCATAGCTTGAAATTCTTGGTTTTATCTGTCATTTCACCTATTTTAGCTACAAAAAATATATTTTCATATGCCACACAAAAGCTTTTGATTCCATACAATAGTCTAGTTTCACGGCACTTAACTGCTGTGGAACTAGACTATTAACTAATTAACACCAATTACCTTCCAGTTACAAGGACCCGCTATACAATATTCAAATCCTCAAAATTTGCTGACAACTTGCAGTTGCCCTCACTTTAGAGAAAGACTCAAGGCATTCAATTTCTAATCTTTCAAAATAACACCCATGATAAAGTTCAGCAGGGGTACCGAGCAGGACACTACTTAAAAACAAATGCAGAAATAAATTAATACACAGTATTCCTTTTCAGTTGTGAATATAAAGTGTGACTTACTCTTTTAGTTAGCTGGGTGTCCATCATGAAATTATGCACATGTTTTTCAGCTTTGGTAAGTTCTAACTTCCTTGCCACCACAGCTACCACCAGTGCAGTGCACCCAGCACCCTGGAAACAATAAAACAAACCCCCAAGATGTTACTACTGCATTTTGCAGAGTTTTTAGAGGAAGTTTCTCCTTTACTGTAGAAGTATGGCAGGCATCAGGTGATTCATCTCAGGTAAATACAGTGAACATGCTATATCTATTTCATTTCAGAGTAATATGAAAAGTCAGTATTTACAGGCTGGTAAACTGTCATGGCACCAAAATAATTAGTGAGCAGCATAATTTTAAAGTTCTGCTTTTTTTATTCCTGCAGGGGTTGAAAATTTGAACATATCTCATTTCTAATGCATAAACAAAGAGGGTGATAAAAACAACTTTTTAAACCCAGAATGTTAGTAACAGAGTACCCTGTTCTTAAAAATTTTCTCAAGGTTATAGCAACTGCTAAAGAGGAAATAAGATTAGATTAGTATTTAGCGCGCACACATACACACACACACACAAAAGGAAAGTTTCTTAGGATTTTCTGGGCCTAAAAATAATAGTAAAATTAGTATTTACTCACTTTAGTATATTTTCATGAGTCCTTCAGTGACCTTTTCCTATATTACTTCTGCTTATCTTATTACCTTATAAAATAGAACACATATGCAGGACCGTGTCTTCAAAACTTGGATGGAGAAAATACCAATTTTCTAATTTACGCTGTGTATTTGTATGCATATGCATGTATATACATGGACATGCATGTGCACAACAGGCTAATGACAGAAGGTGCCTGTCTCTTTGAAATGACAGTGCCTTTATCAGCATCACATATGTAAATGCTTTTTTATGGGGCAGGTGAAACGGAAAGGAGGCTAAAATGAGCCAGGCAATAAGAAGCAGTGTCAATTATACACATCTAGAGGTATCATTTACTTTACATTATTTATAAATTCTGCTGCCTTACTATTTTGTTTAAATAAACAATTTTTTACAGGTTCTTTTTAAAAAAAGTATAAATATCTCATTAAATATATGCAGCTGTGTTTAACTTGCAGGTTCATTCCAATCTAGTTCTTACTGCTCTTGTGTCAGTTACTCTCCAATATAAAGCAATCTCTCATTGCTTGAAGCTTAACACATTTTCATTCACAGAGCTTTCTTCTACTTATTCTGTGTCTCTCCCATGAATTTATTCTCTGTCCCTCACATCTGTAACTGCCTTACCCTCTCCAGAAAATCCAGATGAAATCTCAGAATTTAGCTTTCAGAATATGAAATCCATTAAGAAACACATAGAGACTGCAAAATAAATTAACTCATTGGAAACCCTTTTTCATGCAGTGTCCTTAAAAAACTGGATCTTGTCTCTCTGTGTACTTACTGAGGCACACAATGAATTTTGTGAAAGCCTTCAATTAATAATATCTTCATTTCCCTGGTAGATTGTTCCAAGAAATCCACCCAATTCCTCTCATGCACCTCATTTTCTGCAATTAGTTCTCATCTTTCATCCTCAACAGCTCTCAGCATTCCTTCAAATGAATCACTCATAATTTTGCTGCATTTCCTGCTTCTTTCCTGTCCTCAATATTAAGCCTTTGCTGTTCTCTATCTCTCTGTTGTCCAGTCTTGTGACGATTGAAGTTCATGGGAAATTACTTGAAGTTTTGCTCTCTCCATGAGTCAAAATGATGCTAGAAGTTCTTTTGCTTCTCCAGACCCCATTAACAGTTAAAAAGGAAGAAGACAGCTCACACAGCTTAAGGCTAAGCACTTCAGAAGCCCACTTCTGAAAAGTGAAGCCTTCTGAAAATAGGACTAGGCAGGAGATGCTCTAACATGTCCTACCTCCCCAGAAAACAGACAGTGCTCTTTAGGTCTTCTTCCTGTCGAGGGAAATGCTAATATGCAGAAGACTTCTCTGTATGCAAATAAATTAATAAATTACCCCACATAATAGCAAGGAAATTAAGATAAAAGTGGATATCTTTTGGTTCAGTATGTCAGGAAAACCAGGGCCAGATGTTGATTTAATGACATCACCAGAGTTCTGCCTGCTCACAGCAAGAAAGCTAGAATGGAAATGATCTTATTAATACAGATTAATAAGCTCATTTGCACTGGCACAAAACACCTGTTTAGGCCAATTTACTGTGGGAGAGAAATACTAGATGGCTCTTTCCCAGTCCCATTCAAAAAGGCTAGAGGAATGGTGGCAGGCAAAACAGTTTGGTTTGAGACGAAATCATTCCAGCCTTTGTGATTAAGTCCCAAGCTTTTTCAAAGTGGCACAGCAGCTGTAAGGGCCAAATGCTGTCAAAACCAGGAGTTTTATGTCTTACATAAAACATACTGCCTGCAGCACCACAATACTGTCACTGGCAAGCTGTGACAGTCACCTCTATGGTGCAGATGCACTGCTATCTTCCTCATCTCCAGAACAGCTTATTGTGACGGCAAGGTGTTCTAGATTCAGTTTGAACCTCTTGGTTTTGTGGTATATGATGGGATCTCAGGACATGAACATGAGCTCCTTTAGTATTTCTCCAGAAGAAGGAAGTATTATACTACCTGCATGTTTACGTTTCACAGTACTGTGAAGGGAAAAAAACATCACTCATAGCAGCTTACAACAATGACTAAAATTCCACTTAAACTACATGATGCTAATTAATATTTTATGTTACAGTGACCTGCAGTACTACCTGGCTCCCCTAAAGAGCCCAACATCCTTACAAATACTAATAAAGTGAGAATGATTCAAAATTGCAGAAATTAAATAGAGACAATATAGTTGCTTTTAAAAAAGGTAGCATTGTGTGCATGATACTTGCCATGGTTTTTGAATATGCTGATTCACAGGAAAATCAGTACGTCATCTCATACGCCCAGTTTTTTTGTTATATCAATACTATGTAATGCATTAGCTACTTATTTATTAAAATTACTCAATCTAAGTAAAAGCACTAATAATTATTTCAACTGCAGGAGAGACTTTCTAGAGAATAAAATTCTACAAAGTCTTATATTTGATTACTGCATTTTATAACTTTCAACATCATTATTTTATCCAGTTTTGAAGTAAATAAAATAAATCATTGCTTCAAGCTCTTGTTCAGGAGAATGATACATAAAATTAGGAAAATTTAAAAGGCAGGAATGTATATATTTTCAGGTATCAAAGCACTCACTCATCAATTCTATTTGGAATTCACACTCCTTAGTCAGCTGCCTGACCATCTCCTGCATTACAGAGTTATTGCAGTGTATTTTGGCTTGGTGAGCAGCCTCATTTTAAGGGCACTTAGGACAGAAATTATTACAACACATGCAGTGTAAGCAAATTGATTAAGCCAAGGCTAAGGTTTGACTACATTATTCATTTGCTCCACTTAATGGAAACAGGTAATAACAGAATTAACCACTCATTAATTTGATGGTGTTCACGTACTCTATGATCAAGCATTTGCCAGCAACCACCATTTTTAAAAGCTGATGTACCTGAATTTTTCTGTTTTCCAGAAAGCATGCACGAGCTGTATGAAATTATCTACCAAAGCATGAGAAGCCCTTAAAGATCACAGATTAAAGAATAGGCAAGATTAGGACTCCACTGATGAGCTGAGCAATGCCTATTTCCGTTTCAAAGGATTGGAAGATGAAGCACATGAATTTCATCCTGAATGCACAGTATTTCTTGCTTGATATGAAGTGTAGCATATTAGACAACATTAAAAGCAAGAAGTCTGAAAATAAACATATCCTCAGTCTTCCAGCTGAGGAAATCAACAAAGTCTGGACTTCACAGTGGCATCAGATCTCTGATGGTGATGTAGATTTGCGTTTAAGAGCAGTACAACCTTTAGCATAAGGTTCACAACCATTTACACAGGACAGAATTTGCCTTAATTGTCAATCTATTTAGCTGTTGTCCCTTACGAAAACACTTTGATGTGACTGCAAACAACTTCAGGACCTTGTTTGTATCTTTAGTTCTAAATACGCTGTTCCTGCTAAGGACAAAGAATGACAAAGTTCAAATGCTCATGCAGGCACGCAACAGTCCCTGAAAGCCATTCTCTCAAGCCCTCTTTGATGCCTAGAATCCAAAGTGAGTTTCCCTGATAGAACTGTAAGTGGAAGTATATGTCAGCATTTTACTCATATATAGTCAAGCAGTTGTTAAACACTAGGAGGATAATAATCTTCTCAGTTAAATAAGCCTAAATGATGACTGATAGTCCTTAAAAAAATGAATGCAAGGATGGATTAAATTGAGGGGGAAATATAATGTCATCAGGTATTGATATCAAGCCCTTGCTATTTGAAAAGGGAAAGAGAAGAAAGATGAAATTAATTGTATTTTAAATTACACTTTAAATTTAGCAACTGAACAAAATGCTTAAACATGACCCTCAGTAAAAAGCATGACTATTACTTGGTGTTATCTTTCACTTTACTTTCAAGCATCATAAATCACAACTTTTCCTATCTTCTGCAGAGTCTCCCCTCTTGGCACTTAGTTCTGAATTATTGCAAGCCTCCTTTCAACTGCTTTAACAAAGCAAACTATGTCTTAGACACATCAGAGATTGCTGCAAAGGTTACTTTCTTTGCCTGTCATTCTTACGATGTTACTCTGCTCTGTGTTGACGTAGTTTCTTCTCTATGGCATCGTATACAGAACATTTGCCCTCAGTTGCAATATTTTATGACTTCTCATGGATTTCAGCTCTAATAAGCTCTTTCAGACAAGATCCTTTGCATCACCTATTTACTTAGTAAAAGCTCCCTAGAAACACATATAAACCTAATGCATAGTTTTCTTTTAAAATCTTCCCCTTCCTTGTTTAGGATTTTATTTACTACAAAGCCTAGCAAAACCAGTGAAGGTACGTCAGATTCTGGTATGCCAAGATCACTTGTTCTGATGCTACATAATTCCTCCTTGTTTCCCATTTTATATGCTCTATGGGAATGGTAGACTGTTCAGCAATTTGGACTATGTATTTCTGTTCTCTTTATACAGTACTGGTATCAATAGGATCAGATGTTAAGAGTCCTGACATGCTACAGGAATATAAATAAGAATTAATAAAGGTAGTAGGTCCGTATTATCCAGTTATAGTGTGCACATCATACTAGACCTGACTTTGCCTTTTTCTTCCTTGTCAAAACTATTCGTCAATATACTTACTACATACCAGCTGAGATGCCTTTTGCAGTCCAATCACAATCCTCTGTCCTCTCTACTTTACGCAACCCACCCTGAGCTTTCCGCTGATATCAGCAGAATCATCATACCAAAGCTGACTAATTTAAAGTTACTACAGAGAATTTTACATTACAGCAAACCACAGCTGACGCAGACATGGCAGCTGGAGGAAAAAAGCTGGTGTTTCCCAAAGCACACAATGAAAATGTGGCTATGGAATCTGGATCAAGACCATGCCTTTACTACCACTCAGAAGTGCTAAGACTGAACGCTCACACTGCTGCAATACAGTGATTGCAAAACTGCAGGGTTCAGACTTCAAGTGAATTCTAGCATGTACATCTAAAATTCTTGTCAAGGCCCAGTTTTACTGGTAGCCAGAGAAGTGCTTTCAACTCTTCAACCAAGGGTTTATCTAAGGCAAATAAAGCTTAGCACTGGCTGCATTTTCAGTTAGTATTGAAAGCAGCATTTGGTCAGTAGAGAAACCCTGTAGTCTTCTCAGTAAATGCATTGTCACTTGGTTCTTTTTTTGATAAGGTTTCAAAATACCTTTACAAGACAACAGTGAATTGAGTCACTCCTGCAACCACCTGAAGGTTATATACATGCCTGGAGAGTGCTATTGGTGAGAAGGGAAGCAACACTGTGTATCAGTGTCTCCATTGAAAGTCACCTGGCATCTTTGGTTTACTGCACTGGAAGTGAAGTGCAATCTTTAGTGGTGTAGGTGTCACAAAAATGTCCTGCTATACTTGCCTGTAGCTGAAAGAAGGCAGTTGCCACATTTCTTGCTCACTTCCCTTGGGATCCACTGAGGGAGAGAGAAGGTGCGCTTTGCAGACATATGGTTCTGGTGGGAAATTTAGCTCTGCACCAAAAAAGGCACAACATTCCTCCTGCTGCTCTGCATAAAATGAAAATCCTGTAAGAATTTAAACAGGCATTTTGTTCATTTGGCTCTCTCAAAGGTGGACATACATGACCACCAAGGAAGGGGAAAAAAAAAAATTAAAAAAAATGTTGCTTGAAGTAAAAAAAAACCTCTCCAAAACAAGACAGACAGAGGTTAGGGAAATGGTGCTGTATAAATGTGGGTTTGCATTTTTCACTGTTTACTGGGAGAGATGCATAACCTTCCAAGACTGAAACAAAATAAAATGGGCAATAGGACAACAACTATGCCATCTCAGCCAAAAGCATGATCTAAAATACCTTTGCATTATTTATACTTTCATATATTCAGTATTTGCCTGGCTACTGTTGTCTTCAGTGGAGTTTGTCTGCACCACATCTAGAATTTTATTGCAATGTTTAAACTTCTGATCTATATAAGATCAGATGAGCAGATTTGTTTACTTCTAATTAGTCCATAAGGTTTTTAGCAATGTTGAAAAAATAAAAATTATGAAGAGCATCAAATGTTATGTATAAATGTGAAATTGATTAAATACTGTCACACATAAGAATGGGTAGTTACAAGTGAGGGTGAAGTAAACTTCTTGAGTAATGAAAGCTGAGTACTAGGAGAGACATCTGGGACAGCACAGGACATAATGATTTATAACATTAAGACAATATCTCTTCTACAGGGGAACCTATAAATGATTGTAGTGTTAACTCAGAGAAGCCTGACAATTGAATACGCCCTGGTGACTGGGCTTCTGGTAAACCTTCACTGGTCATAACAGCTAAAACACTCCTGCACAGTTTATCCCAAAACGTATAAAAAACTTTTTGCTGAAGTCTGATTTCATTAAATCAGCAGGCTTAACAGCCTATAAGGCTGATGGGAAATATCACGTTAATAATTCCAGATAAAAGCTACCAGTGATGTCCTTGTTCTTCACCTGTGTTGTAAATACAAAAGTTTCATGAGAATATGTGTAAAAATATACGAAAACTGCTGCACTAAATCTTAGGTTATTGCAGATGAAATTGCATTTTCTCAGAACAAAGAAGTTTTGCTGCAACAGTCATCAGCTCCAGTCATACCTACGTAAACAACAGCATGAGACAACTGCTGCTCATTCCAGCCAGGAACTAATTGCCTTTGAATTTACTGAAATGCATCCATAAGTAGACCAAAGTGGGAAACAGTTCCTGTGTCCTCTGACACTTCAAAAACTTCCCTGCTCTACTGGTACAAACTAAAGACTTCTGAAGAAGCTTTTTTCCCTTAATTTTTCTAATTTTGAAAGTCAGTGCAACCTTTCAAGACATGTTGTTTACTCAAATGGAGTAGAGCCTCTGCCATTCTCTCACCTTTCAGATTACTGCCCTCTCAGCCACTACTTCAGAGATCATGTTTTGAAGCTTCTCGACTTGATTTATGTAAATTATGTTTCTTTACTTCAGCTAGAAATTTCATTCCAACAAGCCACAGACACAAAATAATCCCTAACTATGTTCATTCTCTACAATTTTTCCATTTTTGCAATTTGTTGTGCTGGAACAACAATAGTAGAGGAGCTGGTGAATTTCTCAGCAGCCCAACTTTTAATAGTTTATCCCTAAGAATGTAGGCATTATTAACTGTCTTCTCCATATCAAATTTCTGCTCAATACATTGTCTACTTAGGCTGTACTATACTAGAAGGAACAAACACAATCTGTTCTAAATCCTGATGTCATTTATATTTATTATTGAAATACCAGAACCAATTGAATTAAATTCTAGCATATATCTGAGACATGGACCCAAGATGCTATCAATTCACATGAAAAGTTTTTCATTCTTTCTGTACTCTCAGAGAAGTAAAAACTGAGCAGTGTTCTAGATTTTTGAAACACCTTCTTATCCACAGAACTATTCACCACAGTGCTCTAACTAGAATTGATCATACCTTTTCAGCTTTTAGAGTGTAATTCAAAATACGTTCCTGTGTTTTATACCTGGTTATTTCTCCAACACACTACACAATTAAAAAATGTGAACAAAAGTTTTCATAAAATGACACAATGTTTTAGACATTATTATGCACAATTATTTATGATCTTTTTGTATATTATCCATAAATGTCTATAAAATAATTTTCATATTTGCTCAAATCTGATATTTACCTTATTTTTCTCTTTTTCAGGAAGCATCCCAGAAGACATGCAGACAATGTTAACTATGCAGTTAGAATCTACTTGTTTTTCACGTCTTTTTCTTACAATATAGCAACTATTAAATTTCAAAGATAATACAGTCCAGATTTTGCTACCAACAAAGAATAAGACAGTTAGAAACTGCTACTCTAAGTGCTATGTTCTTCTCTTAGATAGTTCTCTGTATTTCTTGGTAAGACGAGACTGTCTACAATTACCATATGAACAAACATCACAATTTAGCCTTAGATGACGAGTCCTCTATTCTTACAGAAGAAACATCTCATTCTTATCACTTTTTTCATGATTCATAGGAAAGAAACCATGATTGTTGAGAAATAAACGCAGACTTCCAAAGGACATTAAAACCTTCAACATGAGAAGATTTCAAATGAGTTCTTATTAATTTTTGATTCACCATTTTGAACTAATAAAAACTATTGTCCCAAAAGCCAGATTGTACACAATGACTGCATTGGAAGTACTCTAATTTAAAGAGTACTTCATCTACATGAGTGGTCTTCAAATACTGTAGCTAAAAGATGCCACTTAAAATTTTTGCAAGGAAAAACTCTAATTTTGTCCACACCTACTGTATAAATTTAAGAAACTTTCCTTACTTATTTGGTTCTTTCGTAGGCCTAACAATCTCTTGAAGTTCATTTCAATGACAGAAGCAAATTAAAGTGTAATTTCCACATTAGCAAAGCAGATACTTTGAAATAACATCTATTTAATTTAAAGCAAACTTCATCAAGCTATACCCAACCAACTGCATCCTGTGACAGGACAATTGCAATTCATTCATTTTATTTGTAGCAACATAGGTTTGACCTACATGTCTGCTTCTCACTGTTGGTGGGTGGCTTTGCAGGAAGATTCTGCATCATAAACTTTGCATCATACAATAAATGCACCACCTCACCACATAATGCTGGATCTAAAATGAAAAATGTCATTCTTGAAACTTGTATCAGGTCCTTGTATTTGGAGTCAGAAGAATTTATTGCCATTGTTTTATCACGTGTAACTGCAAAAGCTTACAAAGGTCCGTAAAAGTTATCCATCTCACAGTCCAAAATTACGCACCTTTCCATATCTTCTCAAACTCCTCCTTACCAATTTCTACTGACCCTCTTAAAATTTTTGCTAACTTCATTATTCTCCTTATAAAGCAAGGAAAATTTTGCAAATCACTTCAGGGCCCTAGCTGCAAAAAGCCATTAGGAAGGTGGAAGTGCCGCCTACACAAGCAGTTCCACTTAGAAACTATACCAGGGAAGTGTTCCACCTGTAGATGGGATCACCTTGCTGATAGCTGAGAGATCTGCTTGGGTGGGCACTGACAACCAGGCATGGCATCTTCAGTAGGCATAAAACACATGCAAACACAGTACTCCGACGAGCTGCACGGCATGGTGAAGATGCCACAGGTCTCCCCATTTCCTCTCTGTCTGTTCTGAGAACAGTGACAGCAGGTGGATCTGTATCCATCCATCGCACTCTTGCAGACCTACCTAATGTATACAGAGGGCAGAAGATGCATTTGCTATCGATTTATAGTCCACCTGGCCCACAGTCTACTACTGCTGCCTAGTGAACTCTCATTGGAAAAACACGGAATGGTAATTGACTTGAGGCACCCAGTTCAGTTTCACTTGCTTGACTGTAAAACATCTCTGCATTGACCCCTCTTTGTAACACGCTGTGTCAGTATTTTTATGAAAGTTTCATGTATTCAAGTGCTTTGCAAGATCAAAATGTAAATTGTTCATATTTTTCACTTTTTTGTTCACAGGGTTTGGTTTTTTCTCCTAGTTTCTCTAATACATTAATCAAATTTCTTTGCTATCTTACTCTCAACAATTCTCAAAGCATTTTTCCTTTTGCTATAACCTGAATATGTGTAAAGATTTTCCTATTTTCCAGCAGTGTGTATTTGTAGAATTTAAAAGATGTCACTTGATACCAGTGACCCAAGACAGAAGTAGTTACAACTTCAATCGCCAACACAACTTGGTGCCACCAGCAGACTGCACAAAGTCCACTTCCCAGGCTGGAGTACAAGGCAGAGTTCAGCCTGAGCACTCCCATTTCCATTGCACAGAAAGCAATTCCTGAGGCAGAAGTGGGAGGATAGACATGGCACCAGGACTCTTCCTTCATGGGAATCAAAACACCAAAGGAGGCTTCCTTGGGCCACCAGTTCTGCAAAGCCAATATGAACTCTTCAGTAGTCTGTGTAACTACTCTTGTATTCACAAGTACTTCTATTTATTCCCCCTTCCGTCCTTTTTAATAGGGACCTTACCCAAAAGCAAACATTCAGTGGTATTTGGCATTGATCACACTAATCCAACAACATATTTGCTGCTTCAGATGCTAGGGAATTACACTTTACCTCTTAAAATCAAATATACGCTTTTATTTTGCTACATCCATTCAACAATTACCCTTGTGTATCTTTTAATTAGACCATCAATTGCTCCTATTGAAATAAAAATCACTAGGTCTGTTCTTTTAGGATCTTATATTTTCCACAACAAACATTAACTAGTTACTGTACAAGTTTCAGACGAGTATTTGGTTTTAAAGGATGATATTCAAGACCTGTAAGCTTTTTGGTATTGCAGGTTAGGCTAGAAGACAGTTCATTATTATATTTACTGTGTCATACTTTGTATCGCTCAGATCCTTTATAAAAACAAAACAAAACAAAACAAAACAAAACAAAACAAAACAAAACAAAACAAAACAAAACAAAACGCAAGCCCCCCAAAACCCAGAGTAATTTCAGCATCTGACTTTTTCCCATTGCTCCATGTTTTTTTTTTCTCAAAGATTACTTTAATGTAATTAGTGGTGAGGCTTTCACTATTGTTCTACCTATCATAACACAGCAGCTACCTGGCTCATTTTTTGTTAAGAATGCTTTCCATCTCTGAAGATGTTTATCCCAAATTCATTACCATGACATCCTGATTGGAATCTTTGTTCTTTCAAAGCAGCCGCAGAATTTATATTCACTAAAAAATCCCAATCAGAGACACAAAGGTACCATCCATATATTTTACAAGTCTACCAGCTGTGAAAAAGAGATGCCAATGTGTGAAAATGGTATGTATACATCCATACTTGAGTTTTTCATGGCAGCAGTGGAAGTGACTTTATATGAGGGTTCTATCCTTATTCTGCAATCCCTGCACTGCAAGGTGGCAATAAACACTGCTTCTCCATGTCTTTTCCTAGTGAATTTATGACATGTCATTCTCTCTGGCATCAATATCCAACACAGAAAGGAGTAAAGGCAAATACCCCAGAAGATGGCAGATTTGAGCTCAGCCAACAGCCTTTAAAAAAGCCTTCTGAGCCATTCCTCTGCTTTTAGCCTGTACCTTTCAACTCCACTGCGAACTCTGTATTTAAGGAGATTGCACTTATCATTTTTTGCTAAAATATACTGGAAGTCTTTATCAATCTTTATCAATAAAGGTCAATAAACTGAAACCGATCACGTTTTTTTTAAGAAATTTCTTTTAAGCATTTGTAAAAAAATCCTTAAACATTATGAAGAAAATGCCTTTTTTACTCTCTGGATATAAAATATACACTTATTATAAACAAATATTCTACCAACCTATCTGCTCAAAAAGGGCAACGATTTGGTACCATTTGCTTTCAGCCATAATCCCAGTACAGCTGTTTTAACAGAGGTAGATACTGGAACTGCATTACTTATAATCAATGGCAAAAATTCAGAAGCAAGTATGTATCTTATTCTTGTATAGAGTACATATATGACAATCATTCAGCCTTTCTCATTCACAGGGACATTTAGACAGAAGTTGATACAAATAAGAGTGGCAGAGTCCAGAACTTGTTTACATCTAATTTACTGTAAATATGGGTAAATTTTCCCAGCATTACAATACATTGCCTTACTCCCTGCCCAACTTTGACCAAATGGTGCAGTATGAAAAATTAAAACCAGACATGAAATACACTTAATAAATATATACTGAGTATGCATGACCTAACAATTGCTGCATGGTATCAATTGTAGCAAAAGCTCCTACTGTGCAAATTGCACAACATAATTCCACTTAAAGCAATGGACTGCTATGAATAATATGTTATTAGACTTGTAAGAAATAGAGTAGAAAACTACACTCAAACAAAAGACTTATAAGAGTTTAGCCACCATCATGTCTCTTTGTGATTAATTTTAAGAAATGGAAGTCAGACCTGAAGATCCATTATTAGTACTGGTCCAACTACACATGCCCAAAGATGATCAAGATGATATGATAACTTAACATTTAATGAAAGAGTTTACTGAGATTTCTGAAGCTATGAATTATGTCGGGGTGGAATTTGTTTTTCTGTATTTCATTACACTGCTACTAAATTTTTTGCCTAAAGAAGAAGACAACTCCATTTCATTACCAGGAATGAAAGACTATGGGACTGGTCTAATCAAGTATATGCTCTACAGACCAGTAGATAAATATTTCTTTATGAATACCAAAAGTTTTTGGATTAATTGTAAATAATTAACAGCAAATGTAAGCTCATATCCAATTAACAAGTTCACTTACCATGATTCCAGTGAGTAAACAGACCCCTTTTCCACAGTATGTATTTGGTACCATATCCCCATATCCAATGGATAGAAAAGTTATTGAAATCAACCACATTGCTCCAAGGAAGTTGCTAGTAACATCCTGTTGGTCATGGTATCTGAAAAGAAGAAGAAAACAATTTCTTTATCATGAAAACATTTGTTAAACTATTGTGCTCTCAGAAAAAATTTCCTTAACTGGTCATACAACCATTTTTGTATACAATCTCATTTTAAAAGCAGCTGTAAGGAATTAAATATAACTCAAATACAATTACATCAGCAGTAAAGAATCAGAAGGTATTACAATACCATCAGTAGTAGAAATGGTTTCTAATTCAGTATTTGGTTATTATCAGTAAAAGAGCAGAAATCTCTTTGTCTTTAACAGAATCTCTTCACCAGGGGTGCAAGTCCTGGTAATACTCTGCAGTGGCATAAGACACCAGTGTACCACAGTTGCTGTCGTCTGAGGCAAATATGAGAGTCAGAAAAGTTTGTGTGCACCACCAGACAGCAGAGTACATCTTCATCTCCTTGGCCTAAATGCAAGTCTATGATCAGAAATCTAATTCTGAGTTAACACATAAACGTGGACTTAGACAACTTAAGGTCTTCCCTCTCTGTCTACAAGTTCAAGGTAAATAAAAAATAAAAAATGTATTTCTCACCATGAAAAGATGTATACCTTAAATATAGCAAAAACTCCCTTTAGTGTTAAGTCAGCTATTATGCGAAATTTCATGATGTGCCATTTGTTGACTTAGTTTCAATATTATAGTGGAACATGTCCATTTTTCCCTTCCAAAAAACCCTGAGTTCAGATTAATAATTTTATCTTCACATGACACATATACCTAATAGAAGGTGAAGACACATTTTAGGTTTAAAAACCTGTTGTCACCACTCACTCTGTGGTGGGAAAAAAAATACCTAATAGCCTAAAGTAGGTGGAATTTTGCTCCCTGGACAGAGCAGCTCTGCCAAAGAGACTATCTGCAGCAGCCACTGCAGACTCAAGGTTGCAATCACCCCCGCAGCTGCTGCGAAGCCTCAGGTTAACCAAATGCTGTTAGATTCCCCAAGGGTATTATTTTAGGCAGTCCCTAAATCCGTGTCTCACGGGGGTCACAGAGGGCCATTTATGAATTAGTTCCCAAATCCGTAAACAATCTGCTTCCCACAACTGAAATAACTGCTTCTGTTTCCTTCCTTTCCGGACTGCAGTCCCCGTGACGGACCAAGAATGCAGAGCAAGCACACAGGCACTCTCAGGAAATTCCCTATTCTCTCACTTGTATGATATTCACCATAAATGCCTGTCAAATACTATCTTCCAAGTCCCACCTATGCTCTGCTGATTACAACAACATAAAAGATGTTTGACTGTCAGAGACCACAACCATCACTCCAATCAAGGCTGTTCCACACTTCGTATTTTCCTCTCTCCTGGTGTCAGTGTTGTGTCTCACATAGTTCATACAAGCCTTTGAAGTTTTTTTGTTTTGTCAGAACAAAACTTAGAACAATGTAGAAAAAGCCCACATTTGGAGGTCCTAAGGACATAAAAAATGATAACCACAACAGCAAAAAGACTTAAAAAAAACCCGAACAGCAGACTTGATTTAACTCATGACCACAGAGCTTTGCATAGCAAACTACAATCTGACATTGTTTATTTTCTAGACTGCACTAAATGTTATGGATTTTAGTCTCCATTTAACAAACGTAGCAAGTAACAGCTGTGAAATACATGGATGCAGAGAGAGAAACATAGTTGTCCCATCCAGGAGGCAAAAAGAAAGCCTGTGTACCTATCACGCTAATCCCTACAGAGTATCAAGTAAGAGATACGATCCGTAGGGTCTGGATGAGCTTCACGAAGGGCACAGTACATTCTAAGGTTAGCAACTCAGGTAAATACTAATAAATGCTCACATAAATACTTATAATACATTTCTTTAATGCCTCTCATTGGATTTTGAACCTGGTCATTTCCATACTTCATATGACTGAAAACAGAACATTCAAAGACAACCCACTAAGTTCCAGGAATAAATAACCCATAAGGAATGCCAAAACTTCTTTCTTAAACCTTGAACAATGTGGAGAAGTGATAATGGGAGTCTTTATCCACTTACCCTCCTTTACCCATGTCAGAAAACATACATGGCAATCTACACATAGGTTCTTTAAAAAAGGTGACATAAATTTTAAAAAGCATATCAGAAGTTTTTCAAGTTTCATTGGAGACATGGAGACATTTAAGCTTCCCTAGATGAACTAGTCATTAAAGCCATCTGCATCAATATTTGTTAGCACAATTCAAGGACCTGTTTAAATGTTTCCATATTGTTAGCTCAGGCCTCCTGCATTTCCTACTCAGAATATTTCACCTAGTTATGATTTTAAGGCTATAGTTCAGCAATCAAATGTTGCATGTTTAATTTAAAAATCATCATTAGTACTCATGAATGAATTTAGTGTGACTAAGACACAAAGGCTATTCCGTGTCCTCCCTTTTGCTGCAACTGCTCAAGCACAGTAAAGCATGCAAATTACCTAATTTGCCTAATTTAATCCTTTAAAAAAACCTAAAAACTTTTTCTCTTGCAACTGTACATGGAAAGTTGAAGGGCTGACTTCTCAAGTTAAAAATCTGTAAGTAAAATTGAGACAATATAAAAAGGTATCATACTCATAATAATCCTATAATTTCTTTGTCATATTTTTAGAAAGGTGGTTTAATCTTGTCTCATATTTTTTGCAACCTCACTTAAAATTTTTGAATCTCTGTGGTTAGCAATTCTGTTAGATGTCTACATACTTTGGATTTTCATAAGACTACGGTTGTGTCAGCATAGATTTCCAAGTACTAGAAATCCAAGAACATAGATTTCCTAAGTCACTAGGCACCACTATCAACCTGAGACTCAAGCCTGAACCAGCAAAACCAGGGGAGTCTTCTGTTACCCTGTGTCCACAGTCAGGTTGAAAATTATTACACCTGTATCAAAGCAATACCTTAAGAAAGCAGTATTGCAGAATCTTATTTGTACAGTCATGGAAATGGCTAAAAATTAACACTAGAGGCATTTAAATTGCTTTGTTTTGAGGAGCGGGAAAGAAATCAACCCACTGCCTTTAGACTTGCTTTGAAAGTTATCCCAGCATTAAAAGACTGAACTTCTCCATTTATGCAGGGAATAGCAAAATGGACACAGCAGAAGTTAAACTTTCTCATGTTTTTCTGTAAGTGCAACTCTGATGTGTGGCACCAGAAGTCACCAGAAGATCTGATAAAAGCCATTCCTGCAGCTGTATCCTTCACTTCACTATTGAGATTATCCCCAGCAGAACCAATTGCCGTGGACATTATAGACAGAAGAAAAGCCAACCACACCAGCACTGGAGCAGAGCTGTCTCACTCACTGTCAGTCATCATAAACCACTACAAACATCTCCTCATTCCAGCTGGACTGTGAAAGACAGCTTGGATGTAACACATTCCAATATTCAACTGTAGTTTTCCTAAACTATCCATTCACTCTCTATCTGGGACTTCTAAAATCCAACAGGAAAACACTTTCCCATGAACAGCTAGGAAACCTGAAAGCTCAGAAATAAAGAAAACAAAAGATTTGTTGTCATTAATTTTAATTTATCCAAAGGTTTTTATTTTTATAATTTTTTTTTATTTTTAAAATTAGTCACTGCAAATAAATTAATGTAAATATCTAAAGCCCATTATTCTTAGTCAATAAAAACTTGCTTGAGAAAGATAGTGAGTCACTTGAAGATAAGAACTAGTATTTAACTATATTAAAACTGCATTTATATACAGTTTGGTTTGCTTCATTACATCCAGCCTCACATGGCTGCAGAATAAAGGGTCATTTAGAAAAGCTATGTATTCCTGAAGTGTACAAAAATCATTGGCTGAAGTCACACAGGAATAAGATTTATTTATCACACGCCTTTTCTAGTAAGGAATATGTCAGCAGGCAGGCAGTGCTGCAGCTGGAACACACTACCCACCAGGCAATCATCATCCCATGAAACACCACTATCCAGTTCTCACCAATCAGCATACATAAGTCTTGACAACACTCTACTTTAAACTAAAAATAGTTGAAGGATTATATTTGTGAAAAAACAGCATGGCTCAATTCCTTCTCAAGCCAAATTGAGTGAGAGTTTTACAACTCATCTCGGGGAAAAAAAAAAAATCTCTTAGGCAACAATATTGCAGTCGCATTGTTTGCCAAAGAAATATTACAAACTCTTTATCAAACAGCAGTGTCTTTCTTCTGCTTTCACTGTTAGTATCATGTTTTTCAGTACTGCTTCCCTTCCCTGTTTGTATGTGATGAAGTTTCACTTAACTGGTAGAACATCTGATTTTTAGCTGCACATAATTATCACACATTCACATCTGGACATCTAAGACAAATCCACCTTGAAAAAGAGATTAATAAGAAGTAATCAAGTATAACATTAAGCCTGACCACTGGTGCATTAATTCACACTTCAATTCTGTTTCTCTTGCCTCCATGAACAGCCTCTGATAACTTTGCTATCTTTAGTTTTGCCTTCTTGAACAAGTCAAGGAAAGAACTAAAAATGATTGAACAGATGACCATTTCTGTAGGGAAGAAAATTGCCTGCTTTTACCATAATCATGAAGAAAGTTGTGGCAATGGCAATTCAGGCTGGGTTTTTTTGTCAAACCTGAAAATCTTTTAGAGTATTAACAGCTGGAAAGAGGCTCATCCCATTAAATCAGAAACTTGTCAAGGCTCTGTTGAGAAACTGATTATCTAACCACTTATTAGAGCTCCCGCACAGTATCCGACCATTCTGTTACTAACTGCCTTTTTAGTCTTAGTTAGATGGTTAGTACTGGAAGCATTTTATCTGTGATGGTAACAGAGATGTCTTTGTATTCCTTCTTCCTTCCTCCTGCTTAAAAGAAAGGAAAAAAAGAAATCCGTAACAGCACATGGAAGGAACAGTGGGGCTGGCTCGAAATATGATGAAGTCAATGGAAGAAATTTTGCCTGCCTTTAATGGGCTCAGGATCAGAAGGGCAGCTTGGAAAAATGTATGCCACTCCTCATCTTTTTTCTAACATATATATTGATTTCCCCCAAATATTTATGAAGAGCAGCAAAAACGTTCTTAATGAAACGTACAAAACACCACAACAAATGCCTGCATTTCAAGCAGACTGGCTCACAACAGTAGTAGTTGTGAATCCAATCAAAAGTAATGGTTAAGAGTCAGCTGACTGGCTTGCTTCTACCATGGCCAAAAATGTTCATGATTTTTCTGCTAAGAGCATTTTCAGGCTATTTACAGAAAGCTAATAAAACCAAGATATGTGAAGTATTCTACGTAATTAGTATAAGTTATTATGTTAGCTAAAATGGATGAAAAATATAATCTAAAGAAAACAAGAGGACAGAGGAGAGAAAACAAAATTAGATGAGTGAGATAGTATGCTTAAGGAAATGTTATCATTATCTTTGAATATAAATTACAGTTTAAATATAAGGGTGAAGACATAAAATTACTAAAACCCCTAGCTGCTGTCAGATACCTACTCATCAATGCTTGAGCAACAGATAACCTACTAGTAGAGAAACAAGGATTGCTTGCCATTTTTTCTAAGGGTGCCAAGCTTTTATTTGTCCTCCACTGCTGGAGGCCTTGTCTTCACGGTGCTGTAGAGGGCTGAAATACTGATTTACCTGTATACTCATTTAGCTGCTGTGCTAAATCAGTTTATCTGTCTGCAGCTGTAGCAGATGGGAAGATTTTCCATCTTTCCAAGAGAAGCTGTCCAGCTACAAGCAAAAATGTTGCTGAAGCTCCTTAAAGGTACCTGACTTTTTTTTTTTTTTTTTTTTTTTTTTTTTTTTTTTTAACATGCTTTCAGTAATAGTGTAAGAATGTCAAGGAGAATCTGTTGAATCTGTTCTGGACGTATTGGGAAATTGTGAAAGCTTTACATTTGTCACAGACAGCAATCCCCTAAAAAGAATACAAGTAAAGACAGGAGAGCTCAGTATCAATGTATCAAAAAGTAATCCCACGAATAAAGTGGTAACTGCTGCTTCAAAAGGTCTTGACTATGTGAAAACACCAATGTGTCTTATCAAAGTCTTCAGAGCGTTTAAGGAGAATTTTTTCTTGCCTCAATTAGGAAACACACCCACCCCTCCTCAAGCCCCAGTTTTGGTACTTATCCCCCAGTACAGGCATATTCTTTACTCCCACTGTGTTCTTTTCAGCAGTTTCAAGCTATTTTGTTCTGCAGTGGCATAACTGAAGTTGTGACTTTTTGTGACTCAGCAGAATTATGAATATTCCTAAAGTTCTTGGAAAGCTGTATAAAAATCCTAAACAAACCCTTAACTCCTAGAGACCTGAATGAGCTTTGCCTACAGACACGTTTTTTAAACATATAATCTGACTGTTTTGAAAAACAATCAGGTTCACTGTGCCTAAACATGGCTCATTTTAATAAAGTTAAATGTGCACAACAGAACAGAAAGTAAGGCACATAGGAATACCTTTGTGTCTCTCAGAGGTGAAAGCTGGGACTAACAGTAGCAACTGTCAGAAAGGTTCCATGACTGATTCTTCTCATTTAAAAAAACTTACATTAATTATTCTTTGTACAAAATTTTGCTTAATCTTAAGTATTTGGTCTAACACATTTTATTACATTCAGGCCATCTTATTTCAGAAAGATCTATCTTCTTCATGTTGTAGAGCAGGTTCAGGAATTCAGCTTTTCTCAGCTCTGTTTCTTTACATTTGATAATGTTCTGTCACCAATAAAAAGAGTTTGCACGTTTCAAAGGAGTGCCTTTAGATTTTAAAAACTCAGCTCTCTAGCCTTTCCCAGTTCCTACATAAACACCTAGACTCTGCAGAAAAATTAAGCATGCTTCATATAGCTCAAGCTTTAAGAGGCAAAATCAGGATCTAATCGTTAGTATTAGTTGCTGGATCAGGAGTAGCAATCAGCACCAAAAACATATGATACGAATAAGAATCTTTATTCGTGGACTTTGGCACATGTATTACAATGTGCTCCACAATTCCATGATTATGTCACTTTTCGGTCTTCACGAAAAACACACTGGTATCTTTTCCAATGCACAGCACAATTGCTCACAGCATAAAATACCTTATTGACACAGCATTTTTGACCTCATTTTTTTGAAATGAAATATCATGTTTTAGTTTTTCATAGTCCTCTGACAGATTCTTTGGATGAAGATTTTTTTTACAGCCAAAGATTATTTTGGTGGCCTTCACCCTCTGAGCTCTCAGCTCCCAGCTTCACAGTTTGAGTAGCCTGTACCACAGCTCTGGCTAAAACCCAATGAACTCAAAGTCCTCTATAATGACATGCATGTTTAAAAATAATTCTCTTAAATTAGGCATACAAAAATTGCATAAGACCATAATTCTTCATTTTGCCAAAAGTAGTGGCATGTCCCGAAGAAGCAAAATAGCCTCTTAACTGCATCAGTATCCATACATGAAGCAACACGGAAAAAATTCTTAGTGAACAAGCAATATATCAGGCTTTCCACAAAGCACAGAAGTGAGCAGTTGATACCCTTTTGTTACTCTAGCAGCTTAGTGAGGAGAGCACTGACCATGGGGAGTGAGCTTGTTGTCAGGCTCCTCTCAAGCACAAAGCTGATTCACATCAGCATCTTCATCTCACTGTTCTACCTGTTAGGTTACAGGCTGTCAAAGTACCTCAGAACATGTTTTTGAAGCTATTTGAATTTAAAATTCAATTAAAAATGACTCTTTAATCCAGTGGAGAAACATACTGCCTGAAAGGCTTAGGACAGGAGCGGAAGAAAGGAACATGTCTGTTAAAACCTTTGACAAGCCACACTTTGAGTAAACATTAACTCTGCTCTGAAAGCACACTTCAAAAAGTAGTCCAGAAAGGACAGTGACTGCAAACACATTGACTATTAGAAATAAAATCTGAAATATCCAAGAGCTGCTCCTTCTGTAGTTCTGTATATTACCTTCATCAGAAGTTTTCTGTAAAAGAAACTACTATATATATGAATTTAATGTGATATTAAAATATATGAAAACAAAAGAAAGAAATTGAAGTGACATAAGCAAGCTTGAGGGAAAACTCCTATTTTTCAGTACTTTTTAATCTTATTTTAAAAGATATGCATGCGTATTTCCTTTCTGCAGCCATATTTTTTACACAGTCTAATCTTTAAAATTTGTCAATACAGTAAGAAGAAATTTTATTTTTAAAGTTTGCTTTAATTTTTCGAGGTCTGCAAAAGCACTGGCTATAGCTGTGTTATGATAGAAATATGCATCATTCAAAATCAAAGAGTTCCTTAATGAGCTCTACTGTGAATCATTCATTATATTCACTGGCATCTATTTCTAAACCTTCAAAAATTTTTCCTAATCTTGCATTTTACATTTCCTCTGGAGATACCGTGTTACTATTTTATACCTAAGTTCCTTTCAGAAGGAGGAAAGATTTTTTTTTTTTTAATTGAGATTATCAGAATCAACTGGTATCTAAAGATTCTGAAGTAGTTTGCTGAAAACTTTAGAAAAAAAAATTTTAGAAAGTACAAATAGAATTAATCATTACAGAGTTAAAATGAAACGTACCTCTTTTTTTTCTGACATAAAACAGCAGAACTAGGTAAAGGTTAGCCTTTTATGGGGGGAGAAAACAGGAGGAGGTGAAACTATGTAGCAAAGACTATTCTGAATTCTTCAAAAAGACTTTCTAACAAACTGAGCACTCTGAAGGCATTTTTCTCTTACGGAACTAATTTCATTTATCATCATAAAATTTACTAGTTCTGTAGCTGATATGTTGCCTTCTATAAAAAGGAATGAAGTACAAGCCTATGGTCACAAAGCCTGCTGGTGTAGGTTTTTTCATCCAAATTTCATGAGGCTATCAACAATTTTACCAACCTATGCAAGTTCTCTAATGTAACGGACATTGGGAACAGATGACTAAAATAAAATAAAATAAAATAAAATAAAATAAAATAAAATAAATAAAATAAAATAAAATGCCCATGCCAGTTCCCTTTTCTTTAGAACTGAAAAACAAAATACTGGATTCATCAAAATGTATGTTCTGGATAAAATGGAGAATAAAACTGATTTAGATAGGACAGCGCCTTAGAAGTAAACATTTTAAAAAACTAGACAGAATTTACTAAGTTTGGATCAGAGCAGATGCCTGCAGTCAGTGCAAGTTTCATTGAGCTCCTCAGAACTGGGACCAGTTTAACACTCTGTATCAGGAACACTGCTGCAGCTATATGCTTAACTTAAATCAGCCAAACTGAACTTATTGTTGATTATATTTTAATTTATTTTATAAAAAGACTGTATTTACAGTTTAGCTTCTGTAAGTCACACTGCTTAAAACGAAACAGATTTTACTGAATATTTCTAAAGATGATTCCAAACCCAAAGTCTGTGTATTTTCAGCTGAAAGTCAGCTGAAAGTCAGCTGAAAGTTGTACCAGATCTCACTAATAGTTTATCAGTGAAGTACCAGGGACTACATTAATGTCATGAAAAATTAAGTATAAAAACATAATTGTGTATTGCTATATGGGAAAAGAAACAAAGAAAGCACTTGTAACAAATATTTTTCACTTACTTTTTATGTACGAAACTTCAGCATGAGATTATCAATATTTAAGAAAAAAACTCGAGGGTTCTCCCCTTTGAAATTTTGTTCTCTTCATCAAACCAATCAGAAGGCTAGGAAAATACTTTGGAGCAAATTTTCATGATTAATGTAGAGATGTTCATTTACAGGGATTGAGAGAGGTTACCTACACAGAAGACATTCTTGTGACTCTGTTACCGTATGCCTTACAGCCCAGTGAGTTTACGTGGACAGCTACGGGGTGGACTTCTGACACAAGGTTCTCAAGGCAAATGCAAGTTGAGAGAACACCATAATTTCAGACAGGCTAGAAAAAATGCAATACAGCTACATGTAGTACTTTACTCTGGAGATGGTAATAAAGGAACATCATCCTCATTTGCTTATACAGACCTCTGCAGTGTCACATTTGAAGACAGATGTGTTGCCCACCTAAATGCAACCAAAAAGAAAAGGCTTAAGAGACCTTCACCATAATATGTTAAATATGCTAGATGCAATTATGGTTTTCTTTGCTCTATTTTAGGCCTTGACATGTTGTCACCAAATTTCTGTAATTCTGTCAGTGTGAAATCATATGAAGACTGAACCTTGTACTTTTCTCCCCCCTTTTGTCATTAAAAAGAGTAAAATCTGACTTCTTGCTTGTCAGGCAAAAAACCTTGCATTTTCAGTTTGTTTGCCATTTGCTTTCGGGACAGAATAACTTTTGTAGGGATCATCCTCATTTTAATGACAAACATTTACCAAAACCAAATGATCTTGTACTATTTTCTCTAAAGACTATGAACATGACAGAATACTTTCTACTGATAAATTTTTTTTTTTACCAAAACCATTTTGTTGCCTGATATCTTGGCCTTAATTCAAGACTTTCTGACTGCATTTTGACTGCTTTCAATGAAGCACTGAAGAAAGAAATTAATTCCGTGCTCTGAAGGAACTTGAGCAGAAGACATTTTCAGAAAAAAAAACCCAGAGATTTTCACTCTGTTTTTAATGGAGGGGAGTACTCTGGATGGTGTGGCAACAGAACTTACCTTTTGCACTATCTACATTTGAAGCATGTGTCTTAGATTCTGTATGTAGAACACGTTGGAAAAGTCCTTTAATAAACCAGAAGTTATCTAATACCTATTTATTACACCACTGGCAAATTATATGTGAATCATACAGTAGATGTGTGAGTTATCTATGTGACTTTCATGCTCCAAATCACTTCCTTGGTCAAGATTTAGACAGGCAAGCACATAACCAGGGGTCATGCCTAACTAAGGCTGTACACAATGGGCACATTTGATTTTGGGACTGCTGTCTGTAACTATACTGGCTTGCTACGAACGCTAGATTTAATTTTAACTGTTACTAATTATTCATTTTTCAGAGTGTTGAATGCTTCATAAAGGCTGTCAACATAATTAGCATTAAATTGCAACAACAAGCTGGAAGATGAAATGTTAAACAAACTTGAAATCGAATTTACAGTGTTCTCTTAGCCCTAGAGATGAGATGAGTTCACTGATGGGACAAAAACAGAGAAGGTGTAATATGCATGAGCAGGTCTAGTTCTAGCAAGAATGGTGCCCTCAGGGAGCTATTAAGCCTCTTCCTTTCACTTGTTTGACTTGCAAGACTTTACAAATACAAGAAAAATTCAATCCAGTTGAAAAAAAAGTCATAGGCATTTTTAAGAACTCCAAATATGACTGGAGGGCTACAACTTTTCTGTTATTTTAACTGTTTCAACTGTCCTGCTTCATAAACAGTATCTAAAATTACAATTTGAAAGCATCACAAAAAGTAACAAAAAAAGACTATTTTGGAGTTTTTTCCCCCTCATTTTAAACGAGTAATCAAAACTTTATTGCAGCTCAAAGACACTTTATTCCATTAGCAAAAGTCCATGACATTAAAGCATAAAAAAGTCTGAGATCTCAGCATGTTTGGTTTGGAAAAGAAAAACTAGACACTGAACTGTAGATGTTTGTCTCATTTGAGTAGAGTGTGGCCCACTTTATACCTACGCTGTGTCTCTGAAGCTACAAAACTTTCATTTTAAAAATTTATAAACAAGCATATGTTGTAGATAGATAGAGAGACAGCGAGATAGAGAGAGAGAGAGAGAGAGATAGACAGATAGACAGACAGATAGATAGATAGAAAACTTTTCCTTTAGGAATTCAACTAAATTTCAGTGTTACCTTTTAGAGAACTCAAAAACTGATGTGACTAAAAGAAAAATTATCTTTCATGTTTAAAAGAAAAACCCCTTGATTTTCTCTATATTGCATCCTTTGAGTTCCAGAAATTCAGTTGTGACTACCCTAAAGGGGGAGAGGAAAAAGAATTCCAACTATCCAGATTAAAGATGCCTGGAAAATACATGAGATCTACAGTCTTTCTTTTCCATGATGTACAGCTTCAGTCAATTTGTCCTCCAGATTCTGGAGTCCTGACTGGAGAAGTATGTGTGGAGCTCTGGTACAGCCACAAGGACTTCAGCAGGGAATGGCTTATGTATTCTGAACATCTTTGCCAAAAACATGAGAAAGAAAAATGTAGCCATGCAGAATTAACAACATTTCCTCTATTTTCATACCTCTCACCTTGCTTCTCAGAATGAGTATATCTAGATTGCATCTCTACCTGTACAACAACTTGAAACAATATAAAACATCAGCACTGCAATCACACTTTAGTAGAGTGCTTTGCTCACTAAGTTCAAGTAAATTTTGTTATTCAGAATAAGGACATCACACCAAACAATAGTAGTAAACGTAATTCTCTGCCTGACATAGACACAAAGAGCTTAAGTGACTTTGGTCAAGGTCATAACAGAATTGTAGGTTGGATGCTCTAGCTCATGCTATTTTCAACAAACAGAACACCTTCTTTGTCAGTAAATAATGCAATTTGCCACTAAAAAAACATGCACTGTTTATTGCTTTTGTGACTTTACAAATTATTTGTATATATTTAGCATACTTTTGTTGGTATACTAAAATCTTCACCCCAGTGTTCTATTCTACCAAAAATGCTACTGCCACTTACCTCAATAATAGAAGAGTGCTAGGGTTGATCCTACTAAAACCATGCTAATATTATTGTAGTCTAAATTTTTATTTTCCTTTGAAAAAAAAGAAGAAAATAAACCGATAGAATGTGTAGTTCCTGGTACAGATTGTTGTGTCTCCTGCAGACACTAGATCAGTACACAGCATCTGCTTCTTGACCTATTATCTATGCTAGATGTGATTTTCTAAAAATCAAGAGAAATCATACTCCACAACATCAGAAATACAATCACTGAAGGACAACGGTGTCCTGCTGAGGTACACTGACTGCGTCAGCAGGTCTCCTGCCTCCCAGCACACAAGGAACAAGGAAGGCAACTGATGTGATCTGCTGGCAAGGAGAAAATACCACTATAAAAGCAGTATTATCAAGAATTATCACGCATATTTTTTGTTAAATCCTTGTAGGCTTGGGAAAGGAAGAAAATTAATGCAGAAGGTATTACTGAGAGCTGACAAGTATCAAGGCGGTCAATTAACTAAATGTAACATATAATTTGCCTTTGAACACCTTGGAAAGAATCTACTGTGAAAGACTGCAATTTAACATCAAAGTTTAAACAGTCAGGGTTACAATTTTAGAAGCTCATTAGTCTGAAGGTGTATCATGATTTTCTGAAAAGATGAATGATTAAAAACACAGTTAAAAAGAAAAGACATCTGGGCATGAATACTTGATCTGAAATCTCTGTTCAGTTTTAGGGACTGTTGTATCTCTGATTTCAGACTGTGAGAAGTGTTGCCAATTACATCCACTGCATTCTTTTTAGTGTAAAACAATAAGAGGTCACCTTAAACTCAAGGAATTAGAACATCAGGTATCTTCTTTCTGAAATGCAGTGAAAAGATACTTTTTTTTTTTTTGAAGGCTACTACTTAATGTAAATATTTTGCAAAGTTGTTTTCCACATGTACTACTGCCTGCCCAAAAATGCATAGTCCAGCTCTTGAACTGACACTAGGTCATGTATATATTCTGGACAATTCTCAGGTCAAGCCAATTAAACTACAGCGTCTAAAAACTCGTAAATTCAGGTTATTCAACAACAACAAAGAATGCAGTGACTGTAGAGCACGGAATAAAGATTAATGCCATCCTCCTGCAGCTACCAAAAGCAAGCCTGAAGCTTGATGGTTGCACTCGCTAACAGCACTCACACCAGAGTACACTCCACGTTCTACCCCACGGCAAGCCCAGCAGTTGCTGTGGCATGTGTTACAAACCCATGGCCAAGTTTCTCCCTCAGGTGTACTGCAGACAACTACTGGATTCAAAACAAAGCAACTGACCCCGCTGGCACAACTGATTATAACCAAAATACCTTTCACACCCTGCTGTACTTTTTGCCAGAGCTGACCAAGGGAGCAGCTTTTCTCCTTTAGAACTCATGTCCTACATCCGCCCTGTATGTGCTAGAGAGGTGACAGCTGAAAAAAGGAAAACATGCTCAGCCAAAATCCTCTTCTCTCCTCAATCAGCATTAAGTCACAATGGGACTAAAATATTGTTTCTTCCTTCTGCATAAAATTCTTCTATTTAACTTTTATACAGCAGCTGAGGAAACAATGTATTTTGACTCTTTGATGCTTTGTTTCATTAAAAAAATATCCACACCATATGGGACAGCTAAAACAGATTGACTCATGGTTCTTTTTCTTTCTGTAAACTAAGACACGGTACTCCTGCTAGGTGTCTCCTGTGTTTATTAAAAAGATAATAGGTTTTATAGATAATAATTAGGCACTGGTTTAAGTCTTAGTAAAAAAAAAAAAAAAAGACACTTTCATATCACAGAACTGATAACTCCTAAATAATTTATCAAGAGTTATTCAATCAGCACCCCTCCTGAACATAGATTTTCATGGCAGAAGCTAACAGCTTATGAGATCACCAGGTTACAGGCTGAACCATATAGGTTTTGACAGCTGAGTCCCAAACTTTTACAGATTTTTAGTCACATTTCTGTTTAACTGTTTGCTCTACTGTGCAATGACCAGAAGCTCATTACTTTAAAACCATGTTCTTTGTATCTTTCCTAGGCTGCTGTTGGGTGTTTCCTATGAAAGAAACACCCAACCAAAGATACAAGCATGAAATAAAATCAAAGTTCAGCTGCTTTGCTCAAGCGGCAAGATACAAGTGTTTCATCATATTCTAAAATGGATATGCATGTGTTAGCAATGCCTTGGGTAATAATCACTAATTTTTGCTTTAACTAAAAGGAGCTATATCCCTTCTTCTTGAGAAGTATGGTCTACAGTTCGAGGATTCAAGGTCATTCCCAATGTGGAAAGGTAAAGTCCTAAAGAAAAAAAAAAACAAAAAACAGAGGGCCAGTCAAGCTAGTTGCTCTCACTGGAGGCTGGGAGGATCATCCATCCCTATCTAGAGAAAACATATCTGGATAAAATACCACAGCAGCATGGCAAGAGGCAGGAATGCAGCAGCACAAAGGGAGCTGTGGAGAACAGACCTTTACTGCCTAGCTCACTCCTGCATGGCCTGCAAAAGCTTTTTTGGTGTCTTACTGGGCTCGTGAGTTTCCTAATGTTTAGTCTAGTCCACTAAAATCCAGCTTAGCTTTTGGGTATTTTACTTACTAGTACGTAAAAATTGCTTTGCACTTTCATGCTGCGTATACCTTGCTTGTAGCGTCTCTTTGCACCTGTTGAAGATGCACGAATAACCTGCTGAAAAAGAGGGATCACACCACTACAGGCAAGGAAACTGAAGCACAGCTGTAGTAAGTGAAAGCCCTTGGATTGCAGAGCTGCAAGTTTTAGTATTCTAGCCTTATAGAAAATCCTGATCTTTGAAAAATTAAGTTCAGTTATCCAGTCCTACACACAACTTTCAGGTCCCAGGTTTTTAAAATCTTTCTGCCTTGTACTCCAAAACTGCCTACAACTCAAGATACTTTTAATGCAGCCAGTCTAATGAGACAAAACAAATGCTGTGAAACTACATTTGTATCTACTCAGGTTTGTAAGTATTAAGATATTCTTTAAAATAACCAATGGCCTACTTTATAATGTAATCAAACAAAATAAGCACTGCTGAACAATGTATCATTGCACTCCTATGCCTGGGACACACAATCCTGAAGTCTGGCATGTCCACAATATGAATCCCATTCACTTCATGTTAAGTGAATACATTTTTTACACTTTCAGCTGACCATGTTTGTAATAGAAGACTTCATTAACACTAATAATAATAATAGTAATAATAATAATAATAATAATAAAAAAATCTTCTGTTCTGCAGTTACAGATTTAAAAATTCTTGTTTATGTATTAGAATAGGTTTTACTGTTTTAAAGACAGCATACACTGGTTTTTATTGCTATTTTCACATTTTAAAAAGTCTTTTGCAAATCAAAGTTATTAGTAAATATTTAGTTAATTCATGGAATAAATAATTTTTTTAAAAACAATTCCCCCCTCTGAACAAAAAAACTAAACATTGCAAAACCAATTTTCAGGCCCGTATACCATTCCTGACACTGATACTTCAGTTTGTACCTAAGGCTCATGCCAACAACTTGCCATGATTTGCATGATTACACGGGCAGATGCAAACTTTTTAGTCCCATCATCAAAGGATTTTAAGCTAATGCAAGCCCACTGGCTTCCACAGATTCTGCACCACGTTTCAAACCAGGCTGTAGCCCCACAGCTCTGACATGCTCTATTTCTGTGTGTTCTTATCCTATTCAGGTGCCTGCTGCTCTGGAACATTTGGAGTACTTTTTACCTTCATTGCACCTTCCCCGTGATTAGGGACTGGGGTTTTTTTGCTGTCAAGCTTGGCAACAGAAGATACACTTAAGCCCTGTGTTGCAAGCACTGTATACAAAGTACAGTACAGAGACTTATGTTTAGTGCCAGGCTGTTCCAAGTCATCCTCAGGTGAGATTGGAGCACCGTGCTGAGCACAGTGCCTGCACACACCTGGCAGGAGCGCAACTTCACTGACCTTACCAGACAGGGGACTTGGAGGTCCCCCCACCAAACAGATAGGAACACATACTCCCCTCTGCAAGTGAGACCACAGAGGCTCTTGCCTCAGGCTTCTCCACTTGAGGCAGAGAGTACACAGGGAGAGCAAGCCAGCTAGCAGGGCATAATTCCTGCCTGGGCAGTGTTCTCAGCACAAGCTGTCAGCACAGTCAGCATCCATCTAAACGGAACAGTTCAGCTTAAACTGCTCTATCAACACATGAAGGCATCATCTTCATCTGAGCACCACGAGTCTTCAGAAGTGTTTAGCTCCCTTTTTTCCTCACAAGAAATTACTTGATTTATTAGTACTGCAGTATCAGATATATAAGTGTTATTCTTGGACACCACTGTGCTAAGCAGTGTGCAAACACAGTTCAAAGACAACCCCTGACCCAGAAGCCTGCAACCAAAATAATTCAAGATACTTGTCCAATTCACATTGCACTGATGCCTTCAATTCTCAATTAACATTCCTCAATTCAGTTAACCACTCCTGTGGAAAGCCACAGGAATTCTGCCAGTGGATTTCATTTATCACAGAACAAGGTTTAAAAAGAAATATTGGATATCAATCTGGTTTAGAGAAAAAACAACTGCAAGTAGACTCATGTTCTATTTTCTCAATCAGAAATGTTCTAAATTGATCAGCCCAAGCTCTGAACTAGTATGGTATCACTGTTTTGGGGAACACAAGTGTCAATGATGACACACACCAATACTTAACTGCTTCTAAGTGATGTTGCAAAACACTTACTATCTCAAGAACAGCTGTAGTAAAAACTATAGCCGATTTTGAACTTTTCAAGAAAAAAAACTACTCAAGCAAGAAAAATCTGCTATTAAGACAACAAATTAAAAGGGAGGAATCACAGAAAAGGAAAATAAAGATCATATAAAATATTGAAAAAGCACCTCCTCATGTTTCCCACCATAAAACCACTAATTCCCTTGAAATGTGCAATTCCACAACACTATCTATATCCTCTTATTGACCTCATAAATTTGAATTTTTAGGACTGAATTGTAAATTCCCAATAGAAGACATTCTTCAATATCTAAGGCTAGAGTTCAGTCAGCATATTGGAAGCTTATTAACAATGAAGTGATAACCATGGTCTATACTCCTCATTTTACCCAAAAGAAAACCAGTAGAAAAGCTTAAATTCACTCTTCAGGGTGCACTTTACAAAGATGCTAAATTATTGGGGCAACAAATTCTATTTTGAAGTGACAAGACATTGATTTTTGCTTCAGTATGACCCTATTTTATAAGGATTGCTTTTGGTGCACTATAGCAAATAGTTTTTACTCATTTTGAAGCAAAATATTCTGAATAGTTTAAAATGATGGTCAAAATAGGGAGGAAAAATTCAATTATCACATCTAAAAATATGAGAATCAGAATATGTAACTTTGGATCCAGCAATGAAATAATGATAAAAAAATTCCATAAATTGCTTTCTTATCTGAAAGCATTTGGAGTGTGTACAACCATTCTTACTGACCAGAACAAAGACTATTATCTTAATTATGTTTTATAGATTCAAGACTAATTAAAAAAAAAAAATCATCCTTGAAAGCAGGTAAGTACTGCCCTGTATTTTAAGTCTCTTCAGACTTTCCTGTTTAGAGAAACAGTTTTCACTTTGCTCACCATTCTTGAACTATACATGAGCTTTTCCACTTCATTCTATTCTATAACTGTTATGCATGTAAGTTCTTTGTAAATAAAAGGGAATTTAACCTAAAAAAAGTTTTCTCTTTAATTAACTAGATTAACTCTAGTTAGATTAATCTGAAAGATAGATTTTTTTTCTTTCATTAAGCAAGCAGATTTTTTTGTTGTTTGTTCTTTAACTTTTTGTCTTTTGCACTCCCTTCCTGAAAGTTGAGTCTGCTATTCTTGGACTAGAGAAATATTGATCTACTTTGGCTTGATAAATTTTTGAGAAGGAATGATTATATCCACTGTCACTTCATCAGTTATTGCTACTTTCCACATTTATAAGGATAATTCTAATAACCTAAATAAACTGAAGAGCATTCTTACTTATATTCCCCAAGTTCTTTTGCTGAGAATACACAACCAGTATTTTCATAAGGAAAGAAATTGCGACTTTAAAAGAATAGCAAACTCTACATACATTAGAATAGGTGCATCTGCTTCTTCCCTTAAATGTACACAACTGTTTTGCTTTCAAGGACCAAAAGAATAGATTATTTAGCTCTTAATCATTCTGGATACACCTAGAAAAGGAATATTTTTTTAGATCAGTTGCTCTTTTTTGGGTCTGGCTTATGTACGTCAGACATTCACCAATGTACTTCTGTGAACAGATTCCCTTGTTGCCTTCATTGTATGATAAAATAATGGATCTGATGTTCTATGTATAACTTTTGCAACAAAAAGGCAATCGGTTACATGTGGTTTTAGTTATGAATTGCTTGGAGATGTAAATATTATAAAACAGTAACCTAACATTTAAAGTTAAGCTACGCTCAGTGTGCAAAACCAGGAATTAAGACCAGCAGGCAGAGAACCATTCATTCACAGCACAGGTGCAAGTCAGGATGATGACACGTCATCATTGCTCATTGTTGTTTTGAATATTTTGCCACCGCTGGAGAAACCTGACTGCCAGTAACACATTCTGGTTTCAGTGAGCTATGAGCCAAGAGAAGGTAAAGAACCATGATAAACAGCCAGCACTGTCCGTACACAAACACTATTTGATCTGTTGACAGTCACGAGACTGAAAAAAATAAAAATCATATGTCATTGCTTCTGACCTTCTGAGCCTAAAAACAGCCTTCAAAATTAAGTATCCAGTTTGTTGTTGGTGGTTTTTGTTTTCTTGTTTGTTGGGGGTTTTGTGGGGTTTTTTGGTTGCCTTTTTTTAAACTAAGAACAAGAATCTTCACACTGGCAGTGCAGAGAATGCGAAAAGCAACTTCCATTGGAAGGTGGCCTTGTGAATATGCATGCAATGTACAACGTCAGATAAGGTCCTCAAGACAAGCAAAGAACTGAAATACATACTGAGAGGAAATTAGATAGCTAAGAAACATTTTTTCCTTCACGAATTACAACTGAAAGTGTCAGTGTATCCACTAGCTTGTATCAAATGAATCCTTAACATTTGCCTCCCAGTTGTCATGTGTGAGCTGCTTACTGGAAACTTTGTAAAGGTATCAAATTTCCAAGAAATAACAAAGACGTTTATTTGTAGGAAATAACAATGAGCGGAAAGCAGAAAAATATTTCAGCATCACACACAGATGGGATTTTGTGTATGTGTGTGTTTTTTGTTTGAGTTTGTTTTTGCTAAAACATTTTGAGAATACAGAGCAGAAACTGACAAGAGAGAGAAATGCTGACTAAAACAAACTGCTCAAATTGAACTGACTTCATTGCCAGAAGTTAAAGAGACAAACAAATAGAACAACAAATGGTGCCAAAAATGTGCTCTCTGCGGAAGAAGAAAATCCAGTTCTGTTCTCGGTTCTCCTCTGCAAATCCACAGAAATGCCAGGCATGTGATATGATCTGTTCTGGACATACAGCAGTGTAATGTGGGCATTCATGGTTCATACTGCTTGGTATACAGGCACATTATACCCATGTGGGTATTCAGAAAACAATATTGTTTCTTCCTTTCCATAAAAAAAATAACAGAT
Source organism: Callaeas wilsoni (assembly GCA_013398955.1). Lineage (NCBI taxonomy): Eukaryota > Metazoa > Chordata > Aves > Passeriformes > Callaeidae > Callaeas > Callaeas wilsoni. The sequence goes on from VWPU01015230.1 coordinate 232,828, forward strand.
CAAAAAGAGTGACTACCTCCCACACAATCTAGAAAGCCCACTTCTCACAAGAAACACTCATTCTACAGAAGAGTGAAGCAAACTTATCAGATTCTTCAATGACTTGAAGCTAAGAATACTAACTTTCTTTTTCTTGAGAAACCAAACTTTTTTATTTTAACTGATATAAACAACTGATGTCCATGCACAAATCTATTTTCAGTAACAACATATGTATGGGAAACTGCAAAAATTCATCTGCTTGTAGGGCTCATAATTCAAATATGAAAGCAACATATTCATAAGTGTTCTAGATCATATGCCTCAGAGATGTTATAAACACAAACATCTTTTGAGTTAGACCTAATAAAAAATTTAGATTTTCATTATGAAGCCTATATATGACAAATAGCAACACACCGCTACTGGCAATGAGAAGGCAGATGTTGAAACCTGTGCAATGCAATCTTCCCCTCAAAACAGACATTATGTATACAGAAACACTTCATGTTTTCCTCACCTTTACCTTCCAAATTCCCTCATCTAGACTACTCTGCATCCCTAGCAACCCATTTATACTCAGCTGGCTGTCCACCACCATTATCTGTACCACGTTCTGCCCTAATACATGACCTTAAACTGCATTCGTGGAAAATACCTTGCTCACCAACCCAAGTGTCACTTGCTATAATTAGCATTCTGGGAGCTAACTGTACAGCCATTAAGGCACTGAGAAAGACACATGTCCTGTCTTAGTTCAGTGCATATCAAGTGATCAGTCAGATGACCATTAATGCAGTGAAGTCTTTATTCAGGCAGTCAACTTGCCTGGCTCAACCCATGACCTGTCTCCACAGGTTATCTTTCAAAAGATGGATAATGATGTTCTTTCATGTTACCTTCCTCACTATGGAATGTGGGGCTTCCAAATCTCCCTTCCTATTCCCAAGATTGCCTGCAATAATAAAAACCTAACTTTGAATAGAAGAACAATCTGAGTATCAGGCTGTCACTCAGCAGCAACAGCTTTTGCTGAGCACATACAACTCCACAATAAAGGACACCGCCTACTGTGACTTCCCTTCTCACTGAGAACATGGAACAGAATGAGAATCTGTACTCTCCATTCCAAAATCCTAATATTTTAATCTATTATATCTTATCACCATCATCTTGTTTCCAATTTGGATGGTCAGTTAAATGATTTCATACACCAAAGAAATACTGCTAATGCAAACTCTTAAGTAATGCTACTGTATAACAGAAATTAGAGCATGGTGCTAGAGTGATGCAAAGAAATAGTTAACACCATCAAATTTTACTAATATAAATCACTCCTTATCAAACCAAAGCTACCAGGCTGCTGCCTAATTCCTAAGTTCTGTTAGATGTATCAAAATTCATTATGTTTTCATATATCATGTCAAGCAGAATAGAAGACACTCCTAATGACACAATTTATTTTCAGGATTATTTTGTGTACATAAAATAGTCTACTTAAAAAAAAAAAAGAATGTTCCTGTGAGTTGAAACTAAGAACAAAATCAAAAGCAGTTGGGAAAAAGTGTACCTTAGTTGTGTAAACTAAACTTTTAACTACTAAGCAATTCACGGCCATAAAGACCTTGAGAGACGTCTTCTGAGGACTACGACTTCTACACAGAACAGAAATGGTTCAGTGGCCATATCTGTCCTTTCTCATGATAAATGGCTATTGTATCTGTCTCCAACTATGCAAAAAAGGGATGTTTAACTTTAGATGGCGGAATGTTTAGAGCATTCCAATGTGTGAGATTTTGAGGTTTTCTTCTGAGAACTTTTTCTTACCATGTACTTCTATATGGGCTATGGATCTAAATCATTTTGATAGATTGACTAGTAACTGGAATCCAGGGTCAGTATCATTTTTTTGGCAAAATACTTACATATTCTCTCAAGGGAAAACTGGAGGCAAAACACACAAAACTGGCTGTGCAACTACCATGAACGTATATAAGTATCTAATTCCAAACGCCAAAATACATCCCTTTTAATGTTTCTGAAACATAAAATTAACTTTTTTTTTTTTTTTAAAAATATGAATCTTGGACCGGGCTCCACTGTCTGAAGGTAATTATGCTAGACATATACTAACCTAGTACTCACTTCTATATTTAACTTGCTTTTAGTTGCATTCTGCTGTGTTTCACTTTTAGAGTAGTCTGTGGCTATTGAGCATACTGTCCAAACTATTACAGTCAATTCAATGACAGAAACTGCAAATTAAAATGTGGAAAATCAATTACTAACTTAGCAGAGAGCTGAAGAAAATTCAGCTTTTTGCAACCCTGACTTCAGCATACCCAACCAAATAAATAATCTTCTTCCCAGGACAACAGTGATGCAGAAGTGTGTCACTTTCTAAATATAAATAAGCACACTAAGAAAATCAAAACTTTATGAGACTGTTGTCTTCACTCCCCTTGACTGGAAAATGGGTGAGGTGGTCTTTGTTTCTTTTATTTTTAGTATTAGTTATATACTATACATTTTTGGCCTGCAATCTGTATACTAACAAATAAATATGTTTTAAAAACATGTATCAGACAGTAGCAAATACTTTTCAGTAATTTTCACTGAGTTGTACTAGCTTATTTTGAATGCATGTATATAAAAACGTTAATAATAAAATTATTATTTCATCATCATCATCATCATCATCAACCAGTTATATGTAACTATGATAGCAATGGATGCTGAAGTTATTAGGAGCCACTTCACAGCTGATGGTTTGGGAAATGCCTGAGTAGACACTAAAGAATTCCTGACCAGCAATTGTATTGAAGGAAAACTGGTGGGAAGAGAAGTGAAGAATATGAGATAAAGAGAGACTTTGCAGAAGTCTGAAATAAGAACATGCTTATGAAAATACAGCTACTATAGAATGAGTCAAAATCTAGGGTACTCCTCCGCTGCCACTACAGGGACTATTCTGAAACTGTAATATGTCACTCTTAACGTAGCACTTTCAGAATATTCTCAAACTATTCGTCTAGCTGTAATATGAGGGAACAACATTGACACAAAGCAATTTTAACAATGAAACTACAAGAACATGATTGCTACAGTCATTTTATATGATTAGATATTTTTCCTTGTAACAAGTTGAAAAGTAATGCAAGGAGTAACTTAAAAAAGCTTAAAAAATAATTGTGTTTAACTGTTGACCTGAATCATCTAGATGTCACAAGTAACTCCCCTAAACTGATTCTAAAATGGACAGACATGGAAAGGGATAGGAAAAACAAAATGGTCAACAAACAGCAGCAGAAATGCCTTAAATATGTTGATGATTTTCCAGCTTAAGGAAGGAGAAATCAATTCCAGGATCTAAGAGCTGTCTGAGGCATTACATCTTTTATAGAGAATCATTCTAATTGTCTTCTTAGAGTTAACCTATCTCATATTCCTAAGCAATCCTATCCAATCAGAAGCTCATTTCTTTTTTTGTTAAAGCTATGTTTGAGAAATTCAATTTCAAGTTGTCAGCACTGATAGTCATTTATTCTGCACCTACACTGAAGTCTGTGGTAAAGGGAGGTTGGAAAACTAGCTGAAATTGAAAGTCTGACTCTCAAATGCACTTCTGATTTTCAGGGGAAGAAAGAAAGAAAGGAAGAGTTGCATTACTGAAAGTGTACTGCCTGTTCCCCTTTACTGACTTCGTTAACTCCTCAACTGCATTTTGCACTCTTTTTTTTTTTTTTCAGCACAATAATACTCAAATTACACATCCCGTCCCAAGCATTTTCACTGGCTATTTTTTCTACCTTATCCTCACTGTATTTATATTACAAAGAAAATAAATGAAAATTTGTATAAATGCAGAATATTAACAACTACTATTAAAGGCCTTTTGTGGTATCTGTCCACTGTGGTAAGTATATCAACACACTGATATCAAATTGTACTGCTACAGCAAACAGTGGGGCACAGATCTCTTTGCAGAAGTCCTTCAGATTAAAAGGCAAACCACTCCTGACAATGTTGGTCACAGACTACAACCCAACCAACACTCACATTATCAAGGACTCGGGAGCTCCATTCTAATAAATGTTTAGGCTCCCTGAATTCAGAATTTAAGAGACAAAACAGGAGTGAAAAATAGAAAGACAAAGAGAAAGAACTGAACAAAAAACCAACCTTACCTTTCACAAGCTCGGACAGTCCATGCAGCAATTATCCATAATGAGATACTAAAAACCAACAGTACAGTTCCTGGACATATTGTCATTAGAGTCTTCATAACAAAACGAGTATTGAAGTTTATCTTATTTAATGCTCCAATGCTTCTAGATGAGGCATCAGTGAAAAGTTTGCTATGCAAAAGCATAACTCTGGCAATAAGATATAGTCTTAAGAACATTGGTATAGATAAAATAATATCCACATCAGCTGTTGTTGTGGATGGAGCGTAAGAAAAGGCGAGCCGGGCTGTCCATGTGAATGTGTAATTCCCAGGTATGGGATGTATAGCACACACCAGTATTTCCAAGCAGATAAAGAAAATACGCTCATAAGTCATGGCTATTCTCCAGTCATCTGCTCCATTGTCCACCATGAACAACTGAAATAATAAAATATAAGGTTAAATTTAGTACATCATTAAAAAAATGGTGATAATTTCATTTTAAATTACCATAGTTTTCTATGCTGCCAAAGACCACTAAAAAAACAAAACAAAACATAACAAGCCATCTCAGGAAATGACATTATTACATCACTATGAAAGGAAACATAACTCTGGTTAAGACCAAAATAATTTTTTAATACACTATTTTTAAAACTGCACATGAAACAGAATTTTCATTCATTATTTACTAAGAATTTTTTTAATATTTTTTAAATTGTAATCTTTTATTTAAAAAAAAAAAGTCTGGACCCATTAAGCTTTGTCCATTCAAAATCAATTGTTTACTCTAAGTTCATAAAATTGAGAAGTATTTAACTGTTTTCTGAATATTTATCTAAATTACAAATTAAAAATATTTCCTAAGATTCCTGTTAAGCTTCAGCCAAAGTGATATTATAGCTTCTGTAGAAGTATCCAAGCTTTATTCAAGGCACCAATACCGATCAATATAAGATACAAAACTACATGAGAAAGTGCACAAAGACTCAAGAAGATATCTCATGATCAAAAATATGAAAAGTAATACCCAGCAAATATCAGAGTAACCCACTCGTAGCTGAAAATTAAATGCACATGTTGGCTGTTGCACAATTAAGGCTTTAAGCTTGTCACCCAGGAACAAAGATACTAAAACATTTCACACTGTTTAGCAAATTATGTGCCTGACAATTCAATAAATAAATAGCTAATCAAGCAGTACTTGTCACTGGTTGAGAGTAGAGACATGCAAGACCTTGCAAACAGACTTTTTTTAGAGAGGAACATAACCCATATGTACAAGGAAGATACAATTTTGGTGACAGAAGATCTTCCCATCACTTCAACCATAGTTTGAATCTAACCAAGGCTGTTCAGTAAATAGGTAAGAGGAAAAAAATGCTTTTGCGGCATCTTTAAAATTAGATTATTCAAAAATAATGAGTGAGATGGCAAAGTACACCATGTGTTTCCTAATGTAAGAAAGGTATTTTCAGCTTACTAAACACTATATACACACCAAAAACTGATTCATCTGCACTGCTCTTTGCCCCCTTCCTTCTTTCTGAAGTTTAAAAATACAAACTTGATTTTCCTGTATGTGTTTTTTAGTGATCAAAAAACCACCCTACATCCTTCTCCCAACACTTTCAGTTTTTCTTTCAGAAAAGTGCTCTATTGAAACTGTTAAGAGAAGTGATAATTACAAATTAACTTCATTGTAGTTGAAATAAGAATAAAACAAAAGAAATAAAGAAGTTAACCACAGTAAGGAACACAACAAACCAAAAATAAATTTCTGTCTTTGTAGATCTGTTTTTTATCCCTTATATCCTTTCTCTCCATCTTACCACACTGGGTGCTGGTGACAAGGTTTTGAGTCTGGGGATGGCTGCAGGGATGGGGTCAGCAAGAAGAAGTCTGGGTTGCTCTGCAGTGTACCCACTGCAGGACACAGCTGAGCTAGCCAGTGAAGCAGGTGGTGCTTCTGCGAAAGCATAGTTAAGAAAGAGCAAAACGTGACCCAGGCAGTGAGGAGTGAAAGAAAAAAATGTGAGAAAGAACACTTGAAATTCTAAGGTCAGAGAAGAAGAGGGAGGAGGTGCTCCGGGCACTGGAACAGAGAGGAACCCAAGGAGAGGAAGGACCATGATAAAGGAAGTAATTCCCTGACACCCACGGAGATGGCCACTCCAGAGCAAGCTGGATTTTTGTTGAAGAAACACTCACTTGTGGAGAGTTCACACTGCAGCAGATTCTAACTAACCCACATAAATCCCATGCTGGAGCAGATTTATCCTGAAGGGCTGCAGACCATGGAGATGATCCACAGAGTAGCACAGAAAAAGTATGAGGAGAGAGGAGTGGCAGGGAGGAACTGTCATGGACAGACTCCCATTCCCCATGCCCCCTGCACTACTCATGGAAGAGAAGATATACGAGTCAGGAATGAAGATATTGAGCCTGAGGGCAGGCAGATGGGGCAGCATATTTCTTGCCATCCTATTCTACTTCTAAATGTCAAAAAAATAAATTAATTTTCCCCAAGTTGTGCCTGTTTTGGCAGTGCCAGTAACTGGCAAGGGATCTCCTCATCTTTATTTCAACTCATAAACTTTTTCATCTTATTTTCTCTCCTTGTGCTGTTGAAGAGGGAGAGCATGGCTGGGTGGGGGTCTGACATCTGGCCAAGGTCAAGCCACCACATTTACATATAGTTCTTATCTCCACTGCAATATTTTTGAAGACAAAGTCATAAACTGTTGAATTAAGCCAAAGAAACACTCAGTGAATTCAATTTATGCTCCATGGGCACACACAGTTTCTTTTACCTGTGGTCACTCTGCAAACTACAGATACTAGGTATGTGAATTGATACTGGGAGGCCAATTTATGTCTGTCTGTCTGTCTTACCAAAACAGTGCAGGTTTGCACTTAGCAAATGGACTATTTGGTATGAAGGGCCAAACATTCAAAGTACTGTAAAGCTCCAGTGCATTTGATTCTTGTGATTAGCCTGCAAATGCTGTCAGTCAGATCACAGAAGTGTTACATCAGTCATAATGAGATCTAGGTATTTAGAACATCCAGAATACAGATTAAAAGTAACCAGCGTGACTGAAAAAAAAATATAGATAATATCAGGTATCTCAAATGCTGTGTGGGTTTACAAAGAAAAGAATAAATTTACAACAGATTTAAATATTTCAACTGTAAAATACATATTAAATACATGTCAAAGTGGCAGTCCTACGAAGTTTCAAAATCTGCTGAAAAAGGCAATGGTCTTTTCCCCTCCTTTTTTATATATGCTCTTCGTAGATTTCAAAAAGAATTCTATATGCAGAAAGGTAATTCAAGAAAAATTATACCTTCAGTACTGATTCCATTTAAAATTGAGAATACAAGACTTGAGTTAAACACAGGCATTAAAATTTGATCTTGCAATTTTTGTAGCAGATAATGTTATTTTATGACTGAGTTTTTAAAAAACATTGAGACCTCATTGTGAAATACATACTTGATAACATAGTCACCTGTCAGCAGAAGAAATACTAACATGCTACATAGAGAGAAACTTCTCTGCAGTTCTCAGTGGAACAGTTTATGCTTATGGACACAGAAGATCCTGATCAACCTCCCTTGACCTCAGCCGTGACAATTTCTTCTAAGAAAACTAATATTTTAAAATTGATAATATCTTAAGCTGTCATATAATGAGATTTAGGTGGTAAAAACATGAAAGGCAGAAAACACCAGAAGTCATAAAGGACACAGATCCAGAAAAAAACATTTCTACTTCATAACAACATTGACATTTCAAAATCCCATTTTGAGGATGATTTCATTACAATTCTTTGTCTAGGTTCAAACCGTGATGGATATCAAACACTCCAGAACACCAAGAGGCCTCAACCACATGCTGTGAATAACAAGTATGTTCAGACATAAAAAAATTACACAGAAATTAGTACAGGATTTCATGTTAAATTTTATATACCTGCAATTATGCAATCTACTTAATGCAAGCTTCACTTCTAACTTGGAAGATACAGACGTATTTGTGCATGCCTGCATGCTTGGCTATGTACATTTCCACTTTGGAACGTGAGGAACATAAATGCATGGAGAAGAGAAAGGACAGCTGAACAGCACAATTCAAAGGGTATGTATGCACACTCCTGGCTGATTTCAGTCAATCTGGCTGTAATAACCATGCATTAATTACAAGATACTACTCCTCATCTGAATGGAGAATGATGCTAGCAATAAAAAGAGAATGTAATAAAAGAGTGATCAAACCTTCCCGTAGATTTGAGTCCTGCACTTCACAGAGAAGGACAAACTTCAGTCAAGGTCACAGATGTTATGCCTATTCATAGCTTTCAGTTTTTTTGTAGCTACTCAGTGTTAAAATCTAATGCAAGTACTTAATCAGTGTACTGCAAGGTTCTTCAAATACAGAACTCTCATATACTTTTACTACGTCTCCACTTCGTGTGAAAAATTCTGAAGTTATTTTCACCTGGAATTATGTAATGTATTTCTAGCAGGTTGTATGTGAATTTAAGACATAGAATCAATCTTTAACTTCAAATAAACCTGGTATAGGTAATGCCACACTTTAAAAACATAAAATATGACAGATATTTATATAGATAAGTATGCGTACATTTACATAACACTTGTGTGTTACATAGTTACATTCATGTAACACCAGACAAAAAAACCAGAAAGGCATTCTTAAATAGACAGATGGTACACAATGACAAATTTGATCAGAGACTCCCTGACGGAGAGAAACAAAAGGAGAGAAGGTAATTTTCTAAATGTTGATGAATGCAAATAACAAGGAAACTAGTCATGTTTTTAAAATGCCTTTACAGGCAAAAGAACAAATCTGAGAACTGTATCACTACCCTGCTGTATTAATGTATCCCCACATAATACTGTGGGGATACATTCATACAGGAGTAAAAGGGAAGCAATAAACAGTGATAAAGTGGCATCAGCTGTAGTGCTGGAAGCATTCCTTGGAGAAAGGAAATCAACTTTACTTACAAGCAAATTGTTGCAATTGTTTAATTTAAGAATCCAAATTAAAAACAGTTAAATACTGGAATCACTTAAATCTTATTAAAGAAGTGATAGCACTCTGATTTAGAGTAGCAAAATAGAGCCTCTGGAACTGATGACTTACTAGAATTTTTGACCTGATATTTTTCTACAGTGTGTAGTACACAAAATATCATTTACACAACTAAAAAAAGAAAATCATTATGGAAGATGAAGAAGATACTGTTTTTGTCTCACTACTCCAAAAAGCCAAGTTACAGTCCCACAGCACCTCATTAAGTAAAAATGATTTAAAGCCACTTTCAAGTCATGATGGGAGATTGCCATCTTAAGCCCTTAGCACAGTTCCTCTAACTAGGAGATGGAAATTACTTTCTTACATCATCAGAAGGCATGTAATCAAATGGTCGGTAAGTTACTCAAATGCCTGCTGACCTTGGAGAGCCTACAGGACTTCCTGGAAGTTGCTGTACTCCTCATCCTAAATACAATGCCCCAGATCAGAGATGTTAGTGGGTTTAATATATATGTAAAGTCATGATGCATCAAAGTCCTTCTGCACATACAAAGCATAGAAGGCAAATAATATGTTTTTTCACAAAATGACATGAGGGATTGGCTATCTTATATTTGCCAGAATGTTTCTCACGTGCAGATTTAAAACCAAACTTTCTAGTAGGTTGCTGGAAATTGACCTGCAAGGTCTAGCTATCTACCAAATGAAACACGCTTAGCTCACTTGAGTGAAGAAGCCAGACTGCTCTATTACTCATACGTGTACACATGCATACACACATGTATTCCCCTCCCAGCTATAAATATCCCAATTTGAACAGAAGATTTTAAAAGTCTGGTAATTAGTTTTAGCACAAAAATTAGGATTTGCATAGCAAATTTAAATTTGAAATCTCTCTGCAAAATTAGTTTTTTATAATGGTTAATATTTTGCTATACATAAATCATGTATGTATAGCAAACTTCAAGTTAATGTGTCATGGAGGCTAAACAGGCACAAAATACTTATCTCAAATACTCGATTTAAATATTATCATCTCAGGAAGGGATGTGGAAAAGAGGCTCAGAGCATTTATAGTCTTTGTGAATTATATTTTCAGAAGCGCAGTACCGAAAGCTTCACATTAAAATACATCAGAAGAGTACTTCTTGGTTACTCTGGCAGGTCACATGCAACCCCAACCATTTGAAAAAACAGATGTGTGTTAAAAAATGCTCTTACAAGGTTTATCTGTGTCTTTTTTTTAATATCTATCCCTCAGACCATCATTTAAAAAAATAGAGATCTTTCAGAAAGAAAGGAATTTAGACTCAATGAATAACATAGGGTTAAATTCTGCATGAGCATACGAAGTTAAATTCCACCTACCCATATTTCCCTTCTGGTTTAATCCACATGCTGACAGTATTCTTTTTAGCTTTCTCTCTCTAAAGATATTCAGAAGCATTCCTCAATATTCTTAAATGGTACTGGACAGATTTTCAGCTGTATTCTTCATCCTAAACTATAAAATAGTTTAACACCCCCTCCTCCCCCCCAGCAGCCTACAATGCCAAAAGACTATTACAGAACTACCAATCGCTGGGACGTACATAATTTCTTTTCATATAAGTCTCTCCATAAACATATATGCGCTCCAGGCATCCAAAGAAGGTGGGACACTCCTGAAAATGTCATTACTTTCTATGCAGGTAATAGTATTAAGAATCAAAATCCAAGGCCTACAAAGGAAAAAAAAATAGAAAAGACATTCCAGGACATCAGGATTACTTTCCCAATGCTACCGAGAAGAACCCCTTGAAAAAAGCATAATTATGGATTGAGCTAAGAAGTCATCAAAAGCTTATAAATATATAAAAAAATCAAAGTAATTAGATAATGAGCTTACTATTACTAATAGATTGTAAACAAAATTAATATAAAACCAATTTTTTTTCGACTTTCATTATTAAACAGATATTTCACAAGACAATTTCCTAGTGTAATTCTGTTTGGAGTCTTGCTTGAACAATCACAGCTGAGCTTCCTCAGATCTGTAATCAACAGAGAGATATTTAATTACATGAATTTTTATGAACCTTTGAACAAATCAGAGCTCCACAGATAAAAGTCCACCACTCAGGGTGACTATACTCATTTGAGATATTCAGCAGAATAACCACTATGTGACTCAACTGAATTGACTGAAACAGGAGTTTTAACTAGTCAATGTCTGTGAAAGGCATTCCTTCATTTTAACAGTATTCTTAATTTAATAGCTATTTCATTATACCAACGTTTCAGATCCTACCCTCTCTGCTGCTTAAAACAATCAAAACAAGCTCCTTAAGTTACTATGTGTAGAAGGCTTCCATCCAGCATCAGAAATTTCCAAAAACTCTTGTGCCTGGCTTTGAAAATCAATAATGTCCTCCAGGCAGATACAGAAGCAGCATGATTTAACAAAGCTCTGAACATCACTTAAGTGCACGAAGAATAACAGAGAAGGAACAAAACTGGGGCGGTGGCTGATACACCTGAAGGCCATGCTGCATTTCGGTGAGACCTTGATAGGCTGGAGAGTTGGCTACGGAAACTTAATGAGGCAAGTGTAGGGTGTTGCACCTGGGGAGGAATAACCCCAAGTAGCAGCACAGGTTGGGGCTGACCTACTGGAGAGAAGCTCTGTGGAGAAGGATCTGGAAGTCTTGGTGGATGACAAGTTGACCATGAGCTGGCAGTGCCCTTGGAGCCAGGAGGGCCAGTGGTGTCCTGGGGTCCATCAAGAAAAGTGTGGCCAGCAGGTCAATAGGGAGGTGATCCTGACCCTCTACTTGGTCCTAGGGAGGCCACATCTGGAGTGCTGTGTCCAGTTCTGGGCTCCTCAGTGCAACAGAGACAAGCAGCTACTGGAGAACGTCCAGAAGAGGCCACAAAATGATGAGGGGTCTGGAGAATCTCTAAGGACTGAGCAAGGTTATCTGGATGTAGCCAGCCCTTAAGAAACTTACGAGTAACCTAACCTAGCCACACCACACCTTGTTCTGAGATCAGCTTCCATCACCTGCCAACGTGCAGTGCCCTGTGCTTTTGCTGGCCTGCTCTGGTGCACTCTCCCTGCTAAAAGAGTGCACCAAAACTGTGCCAGCTTTATTACATCTAAAAGGGAATGTTGCAAAGCAAATGGATTGCTTAGATCTACTTTCACAAATATAAAAAAAGACCACACTGAACCAACAACCATGCTAATAAAATAATCTCTAAGAATATCAACAAAAGAAATCTCTTCAAAAATTTCTCCTGGTCTTTTAGGTCTTCTTCAACCACTACACTGAACTTGGTGGTACAAGGATGGAAACACTGGTATCAAAGTAAAAGACGATTTTAGCTTTCCACTGGAGCAGTAGTTCCAAAAATTTTTAGATGAAGAAAAAAGCACATCTGCCTACAAAATAACTGTGCCATTTTGCAGAACTAACTTTTAGAATGTATTTATCAAGAAACGTAGCAGTCTGTGCTATGTTTTTCTCCATTTTGAGTACCTCAGAAACACAGTAATTCTACAATCTCCTTGCAGATGCAAAAGTCGTTGGGAAGAAATCTACATTTCAATATATTTAAATTATTAATTTAAAATAATTATTTTCCAATTCTTCATTTAGGATTTGTTCTTCTTCATTCAGTACTAAAAATAGTTTGTTCTATGGATCACTGCATGAAGAAAACACCATCTCCCAAAATGACTGCCATCTGCCACTGCAAGGGAAGCCTCACTCTCTTCAGGGATGATCAGCTTCATTACTACTGGGAATACTGGAACCAATTAAAAAAAAAAAGGACATATTTTCTGAAGAAATTGGCAATATTTTTGCAAGGGAGACAGAAGTTAAAGGAAGAAACACTGAATCTGAGGCTAAATAAGATGAGCTAACTCATTCATTCTGCCAAAGGAGCACAATAGCAACTCTAAACTTAGGAACTTGTTTTTAGGAAATGATGGGTATCAACACATCATATACACAAGGATCTGTCTTCTCAGTTCCACCTCTAGTGTTTACATATTACATAAATACTTCAGGTATGTGAGAAAGTTTGAGTGCTGGGGTTTTTTTAAACTGGCTACATTTTTATTTAAATGACAATGGATGAGTACACATCAGCACCACAGGAATCTGAAGTCCCTATAAGTGTTTTTACTGTCTTGGAAACACAGCTTAACACAGAATTTCATTCAAGTGTATGTTATAAACAAGTACAAATATAGAAATATAAAATCCAAGTATTGTCCTAACCCTGACTACTAAAATAAGAGAAAGTACATTGTGCAGAAGGAAGAGCAGAATGGAGTTAGAAGTACTTGTGTATTTAAAAATCCTAATAAACATAGTCACACACTAACTCCAAGTGTTTAGAGGCATTTGGTCTTATTCAAATGTCTCCGAAATTCATCCTGGCAAGCAAAATTTTGAGGGGGCAGCAATAAAGAAGGTATGTACTTAATACCTTTTACTCATGAACGGCTAAAGTGGGCTTCTGGCTAAACCATATAGCAAAGTCTTCAAACTGCTCCAAAGATCAACTTAATATATCTTTAAGTAGGGCAGTTTTCAATATCAAGTTAAATAAACATAGGCGCAAGTTTCTCAGTATTTACTTGTACTTCTTAATAGGTAAAATACCGTTTTACTTGATCACTACTAATTATGAGAACACCTGCTTCCTCAGGGAAAAAAAATTGTCTTAGTATCCGTCTTAGTACACAAAGCTCTTTTTGCTGCCCAAAAATTATTTGAATGTTACAGCTTAATCAAATCTCTCTGGTTTACTGCAGCTCTCAGGTAAAAGATGCTCTGTTCTCAAAGCAACTGGTTTTTTTAATATCTCTGGAAACCAAATACATGAAACATGTTTGCACTGACTGCAGTAAATCTCCTTATCGTCCACAATTTAAACATAAAATTGCTGTTCAAAATGTTTCAGAAAGCTTTATTTTCACAATCCTTGTGCTCAATGGGACATACCATAGCAGCAAAAATTCTGATGTCCAGCAGTTAACATAGGATGTTAGCCACCACATACATAAAAAAGGCACCGGTGAAATGCAAGAATTAAAAATTTTGGATTAGCTGACATCTCTGATCCCATGCTGCATATAAAAAAAAACCCTGTCCCCTCTTTTCCTTCCCAGTGCTGAATGGTGGGGAAAAATGGCCTGACAGCTGACAGCCACACTGTTAAGTTTCTCATCTGACTCCAATGCATCCCATTCTGTTGCTGGGAGGTAGATAAATGTCTATTTATATATGGCTGGACATGAAGAGAACCGAACATTTTCCTATCTGATAACTGAATCTGAAAATCAGACTGGCCATGGGTAGTCTTGTATCAACATCTTTTAAAAACATTGTGCCATTAAACTGTCTTAAAACTATACTGAAACTGAACTGGCAATACATCAGGTATACACTTGTCTATTCTACCACATAAAGTTTTAATTATTCTAAACCATCATACTGCAAAAATTACAACAGAATGCAAATTACCGGCTTTTACCATGAAGCCTAATCCTGAATAAGAGCAAAAGAATGGGGTGGTCTTAGTGTGAATCCACTTTACCCACGACATCATTCAGATAAGGATCATGTTCTGTAGTCGCTCCCATGGGGTACCTTTTCAGTTACACTTGAATTTGGATGGATGAGAATTTCTGCTATATCAGTCCACTTCTTATGTAGAGCCCAACAAAAATTCATGGGTAGTATACTACAAAGGAATTTACAAAAAAAGAACCCACTACAATCTGGCTATAGCAGCTGCATGGTCAAAACTGAATTTTATTCCTACTGCAGAGAAATGGCCAAGGGGGAGCAGGTTAAGAGAACTTTAGCTTATTCATAAATCAGTGTCTGTTCAAGAGCTTTCAAGTCTTCCTGAAAAAATATTTTAATGACAACAAAGGTGTTGAGGATCAAATCATTAACACATACTAAGGATGCTCTAAACTGAAATGCTCTAAAGATCCCTCTAATATAGATCCTCACAAATACAGATCCTCTTCTGAAGTAAATTGTGCATGACTGGTGTAAAACTGATAACTAATACTGTATCAGAAACACAGTGAGAATAATTTTGATGAAAATGTCATTAAACTTAGATGCTATGAGTGAATGCTCAGTATCATTATTTCTAAAACTTTTTATTATTTGTTTAGGTAGGAGCCAATATATTTTGTGCGGTCAAGCCACACCTGGACATTCAGTCTTTCTCCAGGCTCCCAGACTGAATTCAGATTTCTTATGTATGCGGATTTTACTTGTATTTATCTATTTATTTATTTACACTGTGGGTGCAATGGTGCAGTCTGAATCAAAGTTACTGTGTCAATTTTATTTTTAATTAAAGACATGTCTTATTCTCTGGCTGCAACAGATCATATTCTTAAAAGCATAACAACTGTCACAAAACAAGAAATACAATTCACCAACTACAATGAATCTTTGTTCTGTTAAGTGACTGAAAATAAAGCATTGCTTTATAATGCATTACTCCAGTGAAAGACATTACCATGAGAGGTCAGTTATAGGGAAGGTGCAAATGACAGTGTATACCTGTAGTAATGCTACAGAACTTGCAGAGCTATGAAAGAAGGAATAAGCAATTTTAATAAGGATAAAATGCTTCATAAAGAATAGTATCTCATTAGAACATATTGTGGAGCACTGCATTCATTTTACACGGCAGTTTTTGGGACATCTGGTAAAGGAGGCATATAATTCTTGAAAATTATAGGCATAGATGGATGGCAATTACAGTGTCTTATTTACACGACAAATGACTGATCTGAGCACAAGACTACGAGATAGGCAAGCCTGAGCTTCAAATCTAGCTATGATATCATCCCCAGACAACTTCCACAGCACCTGAACTCTTAGTCTGGGTGTTCCCTTTTGTAAAAACATCCTTTAAGTGACAAAAAAAATGTGAGGAATTGTCCAGGTAATTGCCTTTTACAACGACATACTTTTACAATACAAATACTTGTTATAATAGCTTTTCCTTCTTTTCAGGCTATCTTACACCTACTCATCGAACCAGAGAACAGACGTATACCTGTTTATGGAAGACACACAGTTACACTCTGAAATATTACAATGAACATTAATTTTTGCAGAATACAGATAAGAAAGCTCACAAAGCTCTTTACCCACAGGTGAAAATAAAATCTATAGATATGAGCCCACATATATTTACTTCTCAATTATTTTTTATTTCAAATATACCCTTTTACAAGCGGGGGTTTTGCAAGATGAATTATACTTGAGTTACACCTATACAGCCTCTTAACACTCTGTTTTTGACCCTCATGGCTCCTGCAGCCTTCAGCAACTTTGTGACTGTATTCAATTAGAATTCCATAAGCAGTTCTGTTGGTCAGTCATGTAACAGAGAACCCAGCTCTCCCCTACACATCAAGATAACTCTATAGTATTAATATAGATAAAAGTTTAGAAGCCGCCACTTTGACACAAGGTTTTGTTTTAATATGTTTCTGTAGGGCAAAAATAAAAATCCAGAGTACATTACTCTTAAAAAGATTAAGAGCAAGGCTTTAAAATGTAAAGTTATTTGAGGCTTATCCTTTTGCTTTTCTCTATACAGAACACACAAGAATGTTTCCATCCATCATGAAAAGGTTTGGAACTTCCTCAAAAGGAATTTAATTTCAGAAGATTGGTTTGTCTCCAATAAAATGAAAGAGATAAGGAAGCACCTTAGAATATGCAAACCTTGCTCTTCAGAACCCATTCCTCTCACCCCTTCATGGAATATATAATATTCACATGCTTTTATAAAATGTCAGTATGAAACTATGCTTATTAAGGACATGTCCTTCACATAGATGAAGGGCACAGTTGCCAGGGACTGTTCAAGAGGGAAGAAATGAATGAATCAGTATGTCAGAAATGTGTGATACTCTGCAACTATGAAAATATTTATGCATTATATTAACTAAACACTTTTGTTTGCAAAAGCCTGGGTTCAGACACACCAGTTTAAAGTATAAAATGTTCATGTTTGACTGCTGCCTATACAAAATAATTATTTCTAAGCTGTAAAGCACGTTCTCATGACAGTTTGTTCTGATCTTCTGACAGACACATGAAGAAATTTCTTAATGTGGCTGTCATTAAAATAATGGGACAAGGTCAATTTACACAACTGGATCAAGAATACATCATATTTCTCTATGAAGAATAATCACACTAAGGGATCTATATTTGTGAGTATCTAAATTAATTGGATCTTTAGAGCATTTCAATTTAGAGCACTTATTATGCGTTAAGGATTTGATCCTCAATTATTTCACTGTGTATTTCTCATATCACATTTACTGAACAGAAGTTTTTCCATTCACATTTTTCAATGTAATGTCATTTATGTTATTAAATAAAATAAAAAGCATAAGAAAAATTAAATTCTATTTGTGTGTATGTGTTATCACGATAAGCAACTTTTCTCTTTTCCATAGAACAGAGCTGTGAAAACTTCCTCACAAAATTCCTGAATACTTTATAGTTTATTCTCAGTTCATAAAAGAAATTTTTTACACTGACCAGTATTTCCAGCTTACCTGAAGGCTAGTTACAAGATTAATTGCAGCCTCTTCTCTTAGTGGTAATTTACATCTTAAAAGGAGCTTCATAGGCTCAGAGCGATATTTTATCCTCTAGTAAGGTAAGGCGACAACTTTCATTATCAAGGGTGAAAACAGCTGATTGAAAGAGAACCTTTTAATTCTCCAAAGTCCAAAACAGCAGCCATTCCTGTTCTGATCTTCGCTCAAAACAGACGTCAAATACGTCTTAAATCAAACACAAAGCCCAAGATACTACATTTAGCAGATCACATACAAATCAGAACCAAAACCAAAAAAGCCCTAATGTACACTTGTCAGTTCTGGCTCACTTTCACTTAAAGTCAGGCAAAAAAGAGCTGCAGTCAAGTACCTGATAGAATGTCCTCATCTGAAGGTCCCACAACTGAAAGCTCTGACATGTACAATAGTTTCACATTAAGATGGGCATGCAGAATGCCTCTAATACTGCAGACAAGAGTATCTGTTCATTTCAGCTAAGCTACACAATTTATACAAATTCAGAATCTGACCTCTGGTTGTGAATGTTCTCCATGCTCTCTCTCCTCCAACAGGGGCAGTGACATACCTTTTCACACCTCATAATGCATTGCTATGTCTTGATAAACTTCTTACAGCCTCATTAATAAATGCTCAGAACAGTACCAGATATGAATAGATAATCCTAGGTACAGCTAGACCAACCACTCAGTGTGCTGACCACCAGGTACTACCTCCTCCTATGATCTAATGAAGCCTGTCGGAAACAGAGGCATAGCATGTTTAACTTTACTGCCCTTTCCAAGGCTGATCACCATTAAAGGATATTCGAGCCTGCCTTTCATGCCATATGCATTGCAGTGCTGCATTTCAGAGACAACAGGCACCTGCAGTGTTTCCTACATCAATAGGACCTGCAGATATAAACTGTCAAAAATATACTGAACAGAACTGAAATTGTTTTCAAAAAAATACTCTACAGTGTTAACTTGACAGAAATGCTGTTAATTTGTCAAATACGGTGTCCTTGCATTCCTGTGTGATTTTCTGCTGTCATTACGGATGTGAAATGTGTATTAAACTTAATTGGTATAGGGGAATTTTTGAATCTGCACATGAAGTTACTGTATCCTTGAACAACTGCCACACAATGAGTTTTGTTGTTGCTTGACTCAAAATCTATTAGAATAATTAGAGAAAAAAAAAATCACTAATTCTCAAGAGATTTCAGATTAGGCTAAGTAACACTCTATTTCTTGATTTGCATCAGCTTTTCATCAGACTTGCTCTCTGTGCTCTTAGTCTAACTCATTCATTTCTTAAGCTAAAGATTTATTGTGTGAGCTATTCCTGATGCTTCAATACATCTAAGCAAAGACAAGCTGGACTCCACACAAAGTCATAAGATTGTCAGCAAGACAATGAAATGCACATGTACCATTCCAGTGAAGGCAAAATGATAACATGGATAAAAACAAATAAATAACAGACAAATAAAAAAATAAATAAGTTAGTCCGTAGAATAAGCATTACCTCTTATGACAAGAAGTAAGGGAGCTTAACTGTTCACAAGCCCTCAATTTATACCGCAAAACTTTCCAATGAATCCAGTAAGACGATGAAACTCCCACAAACTGTGTTTATTACCATCACGCATTATGGGATGTATTTGCACAATAAACAGGTATTATGTTTTAATACCATTCTTTTCTGTTACCTGATAGCACTTGTTCCATCTTTTTAAGTTTTCAGGCACAGGGAAAAGAAGATGCTTGATTCTTCAGGAAGACATTTGGGCTCTCAGTCATGGTAATTTTAGAGAAAGCTAATGAAGACTGAAAATGTTTCACTCCAAATCTATCAGTTACATAGCATGTTATTTTCCCACCACTTCAGAACCATCTAGGGACTGACAGTTCTGTTTCCCTGCAGCCCTGGGAGGCTCAGCTGTGAAAGCAATAGCTTAACCTTAACCTTGGAGTTTGCAAGCCTTTCCATGGGTGTTCTACCAAAGTATGAAATAGCAATACATTTTAAAAGTGGTTAGATACCTCAGCTGAAGCACACACACACACACCACCACACGATTTCTATTTGCTTTAACAAATACCAACAACTTTCATGTTTCTGCATGGGTGCTAGCATCCGTATCAGGGAGAAGGAAAAGAGGCTCAGATGCTGTCTGAGACAGCACAGGTTAGCAATACTCAGGTTACTATTATTCAGGACAGGCAGTATGTTTATTTACCGAAAGGATACACTAAACATTCCAGCATTAAAGAAGTGTTCCAGTGGATATACTCTTCCACTGAACAACATCTCTCAAGACATACTAGGCTAGGTTGTGAATGCCCAACAAAAGACATTAAAGACCTCCAACCGGCAGTCTCACAGACTTTTGATTTTAATCCTTTTGCTCTTAATAATACAAGAAAGTGTCAGTAGGAGTTCAGGGGTGCATAGTTAAAAAGCATTTCTATCTCCAACCATACTAGAGATAGGCACAGAGGTCTATTTTTTAATAAATGTAGAAAAACTGCAGCTTTACCATGTAAACTGCCACCCAAAACTTTCTTAAATTCCATTTTATTTATGGATCAAATTCCACTAGAGAAATGTGGAATGGAACAGTAAGTTCTAAAGAATACAATTTTAATTATGTTACATACTGCCTCTGCTTTAATTATGTAAAATAGTATTAAGTAACAAACTGTTTATGCATGAAGTGGATAATTAGTACATCAAAAATTATTATGATAATTGGGTAATGTTGTCTTTTTAGCTCTTTCCTCCTTCACCTCTTCAAACTCTCAACTGGAGTAACAGTCAGAGAAATACCTGTTCTAGGCTGGGATAATAATGAATTACATTTTTCCCATTGATCTTTCAAACACAAAGCACTTTTTCTAAAGAACTGAATCAACAACTGCACAGGCCCGGAGAGAGAGTAATGCATATTTATTTCATTATCTCCCAAGTGTAATGTTTTTAAAAACATTATAGGCATGACAAAAATGGAACAAAAAGTGAAGACACATTTTGGGGTTACCACTAGCCTCAACTCGAACTCTGTTACTGTTGTTCATTAGGATTTTTTTCTAGAAGGAGGAAGGATGTGAAGCAAACTTGCTCACAATTTCTTATCCTCTTTTCTGGAAACGATAATGTAAGCAATGAACTAACATTTGAACCCAACTGTTTTCAACTGACTTTCATTGTATTCTTAACACTAACGCACATTTATTAAAATTCATAACCACTCACATTTATATTCCTAGAGTTATACAGAAAAACGAATACAGTGCCATCACTGAAAACATATTTGTTGAAAATATTTAAACTTTTCCAGTATTTCACAAGACTACTCAGCATCCCTACAGTTCGCCTTGTCTAAATACTGCAGTTACCACCCTTGTGGAGACGTTGGTCTGACAGATGCAGAGCTCTGTGCAAGTTCCTGGGAAGGCCCGGAGAAAGCCGCGCAGGTTCCAGGTGCCGATGGCGAGGCGCACACCGCGCCCGGCGGGACGCGCCGCCCGGGTCGGGCGCTCCGCGCGGAGCTGTCTGCGGTGCTGAACCGGCGGCCGCCGCACCGCCCGGCCGCACCCGAGGGGCTCCAGCTGCCCAGCGCACATCCACCACGGTCCCACCGCGGGAAAAGACGGAAAGAAAACTCAGCTGTCTGACGTTGCTGTACCACTTCTCGTCTTGGGGAGAATCTTGGCAAACCTTTATAAACTTCCCTTCCAACTCCCTCAAAAAAGCAGCAAGTCTGGGGCAGGTAAACTCTAGAGACTGGTTTAACTGGCTGACTTTTCAAAACAAAACATACAAGCAATGTCACTTCAATAGAAGACTAAAGCCACCTGCTACGCTGCTAGGCACTGTCCCATGGACATCCTTGCAGCATGGCTGTTTGATCTTCCTACCAATAAATCAAGGTCAAAGGCTACTGAAAAGAACAAAACAGTTGATTTCCACTTGCCAGCATTTTAGGTCACCGGAGTTTCTCAGTCAGTATTCATCCTACAATCAGTAACAATTGCTAAACTGTCAGCTCCTTATTTCCTAACATTTTTTTGCCTCATGCTTTGTAGAAAAATCTACTTATGCTTAGGTTGGTTTGCTCCCACCAGAGCATGAAAGACACCACAGCCACAAGCTGAATACAGTGACCTTCTTCAGTTCTATGGAACAAATTTTCCTCTCTCAATGAATTCTTGCTTATTTACACTATAACAAAGATTTAAGTATGTTTCAGATAATAATCAGAAAGGAATGTTCCAACGGGAACAGGACTGACAAATAGCTGGTGCAAAATGTCGTCCAGGACACAACCAAACATCTGTGGGCTCTGTTCTACAGATCTTATGCATTCTTCTGCACAGAGCAGAACGTTTGCTTGAGTTAAAGACACGTCTGCCTTCAGAAAACAGTCCGCTTTAAAGTTTATTTAAAAACCATTACATTATCAGGGTTACACAGTATTTTCTTTTGCCTGGAGAACATTATGTGCATTACGCACTAAGCCAAGGGATCTTAAAGATTTTTTTTTCCAGGTGTCTGGTGCAACATAAATTTTATGACCACAGAATTGACATAGCCTTTGCCCTGCACTATCATCATCTAATTTTTTAAAAGTCAAGTGTATGCAGAAAAACATACTATGCTTAAATTCAAAAGTGAGCAGATATCTAATAGCTACGGAGGGTAGTACTCCCTTTCCTTCCAATAAACTCCTCGAAACAGAGAACTTCTTTTCATTTTTGATGTGAACAACAGAACTTCTTGAAGCTTCAGCTTCTCCAGGCACTGTCCTGACTACTGCAGTTTCTGGTGTCTCTCATTCTAAAACACAGGGTGCTGCTGGTTTACAGGAAGGTATACCTGTGTTCCGTACCGTTCAGCAGCACTGAAAACTACATTAACAGTGATTAAGTCATATGATTGCACAACTTCTTCCATGTAGTTGCATATATGAGGAAGTTCTTTAAAACAATCAGTTAAAAAAAAACCAAAACTGAATGACAGGTTTTTTTATATATTGTTTTCTGATCCGTAAGGGATCTGATTATGAAGACAATGAAAATTTTTAACTCTTTAACTGAAAAAGCTCAACAGACAATTCAATCTTGGAGTAACCACTTAATATAAGCTAGTGGACCTGCACGGACCTACAATTATTTTGTTGTCTTCCATAAAATTTTCAGTTTAAAGTTTCTGGAAAATGCATAGAATATTTTAAATATTTAGAAAGGGCTTGTTTTCAGCTCTGCTGTTTATGCCTGAAGCAACATTTGTGGGAAGATACACCAGAGAAGGCTCCCGCACTTCAGTAGTGCTACTTATTTATTTTTATACTGATAAAGAAACCTGTTCATCAGTACTCCTGTAGTTTATAAATTTGCTCTCTCTCTAGAAAACTTGTTTATTCAATACATATCATTAAACAGCTTTCAATATCTTTGAAATTAATGCAGAAAAACTGGGTTCTGAGCCAGAAAAAGAAGTTTTGCATGTGCAAAGACTGTACAACAGGATTCAATTTGGCAAAAAGCTTTCATGACATAATACTTCTCAAACACTACCCTAAGTAGGAGACTATGTACCATTTCAGGTTGAAACTACAGCATACATCTGCACAGAAGACGAACTGTACTACACAATTCTTAATTTTTTTTTTTTTTAATTTAACTGACTTGTACCAGTGACGAAGTCTTCACTGCCCTTGAAATCTGACATTTCAGTCTTCAGCTCGAGGACTCTCTAATCTGAAAATGCGAAAGCACTATATCTATGAGTAAGGTATTTTTCCCTTCAAAACTTTGAATTCTGTCTGTTGTACAGTTCAGTTGAGCTGAAATGCTACATTTTAATTTCTTAGTCAAAAAAATTACAACTGAAATTAGGACTAAGCCACTTGGACAGAACCTGTGACAGTATCTGTGAGACTTATTCTACAGCTTTGGCCATTATGTTTTTCATACCTTTAGCCCTATCCTACCTGACACTTTTCTCTGGGCACATTTCTAGACACTGCAGCATTAAATAAAACAAGTCAAACATGAATCTTCTCCCTCCTTTTAAACACTTTTCTAGAGTATACTCCCATCTCAGACAGCTCACTGAAGGTTACATACCTTGCACAGTGAAGACCATTAATCTTGCCGTCAAGAGAAAACGCACAGCATGAAATTTAGTCATTGGGAAATAAAAGACTATTGCTGTACATCTGCTATAAAAGACAACAGGCACATCACCTAGAAAGCATCTTATAACCTCAGGGTTAAGCAATAGTATAGCATAACTGCAGGCAACAGTCCCTAGCAGGCAGAGCTTCCTGGCTCCTCTCTGCCCCTCGTTTGGTGCGCGTCTCCAGGGCTGAGGTCCGTTCACCAACTTCGGCAGGCTTGCAGAGACCACGTTTGCTTTCTGAAGCAGCAGGACGTGTCCAGTACTTACCACCAGTGCTCCCCCGGACAAACCGCCTCGCACCCCCGCCTAAGCCAGCAATGCTCCCTGACCCACAAAAGGAAACGTTACCTGGATTTCTCTTGCGTGGTACACGATGATGAGCCCGAGCAGGATAATCGTGGAGAGGCTAATAAGGCATTTCAGAGCGAGGGAATACAGAGACTCCTGCAAGAGAAAGACACCGCCGTTCCTCAGAGACCCCATGCGCGGGGGCCGCTCCGCGCCACTGCCACCCCGGCCCGAGGAGGCGGCCGGCGGCACCGCGCCACCGGACAGTGGGGACACCGCGCGACGGGGACGGGGCGCGGGCCGCGGGCGGCGGGACCGGCTGCCGCCCGAGCTGGTACCTTGGTGTAGGCGCCCCAGGAGAGTTCGGTCTCGATGACCATGACGACAATGCCGAACATGCCGAAGATGAGCGCGTAGTCGCTGAGGCGCTTGCGCTTCTCGAAGAGAGCCCGGCGGTGTCCCAGCTTGTAGCCGATGTTCTGGTTCTTCTTCTTGCTGGACTTGCCCCCGCCGTTGTTGGTGCTGCCCGTGCCGGGGCCGGGGCCGGCGGAGCTGTACAGCGCCAGGTTGTTGGAGTTGTTGTGTTCGGGCTTGGAGACCACGATCTCCGGGGCGGCGGGGCTGCCGGCGGCGGGGGCAGAGCCGGCGGCGGCGGCGGCGGCAGGGCTGGCGAGCGGCGCCTGGAGCGGCTGCGACTCGGAGTCCAGGTCGTGCAGGTTCCTGCGGGACGAGCTCAGGTTGCTGAGCGGCCGCATGACGCCTCCGTTGTACCTGCAGCTGCTCATGGCTATTTCGGTGAAGGGGTTGCTCTCCCGGCGCTGCTGCTGCTGGTGATGGTGGTGGTGATGGTGATGGTGATGATGATGGTGAGTGCTGCTGCTGCTGACACTGCTGCTGGGGCTGGCTGCCTGCTGCTGCTGCAGGCTATGGCACTGGTGGTACTGGGAATATTGGTGAGGCTCTCTGGACGCGCCAGCATGGCTGGACGGGGTGAACTCGCTGACGTTCAGCTGGCTGCCGTGCCGGGAGGAGGCGGCGGAAGACAGCGGCGAGGAGAGCGTCCGAAAGGCGCCCGAAAGCGGCGAGGAGGCGCGGAGCAGCAGGGGCAGGTTATCCCCCGCGGCTGCCGCAGCAGCCCCGTAGTAGGCGCAGTTGTTGCACTGGAGGCACGGGCTCTGCTGCTGCTGCTGCTGGAGGAGGCTCTGCTTGTCCTGGCCGTGCTGCTGGCAGTGCGGCGGCGCCGGCGGGCGCTGCTGCTGCTGCTGCTGCTGCTGCTGCTGTTGCTGCTGCTGCTGCTGCTCGGGGCCGAAGCCCGCCGGGAAGTGGCGCGGCGGGTCCATGCCGGGGCCGTTAAAGCCGCAGGAGGACCGGGCGGTGGTGCACCCTGCGCAATGCGTGACGGTCGGCAGGGGAGCGTCCTGCTGCCGCCACGACGGGCCCATCCCGGCTCCCGTAGAATCCAGCCGCCGCGTCCGATTGGTCGGGCGCACCAAAACAACGGGCATCACGTCACCTGGCGGGGGCGGAACGGCCGCGCCGTCAGCGGGGGGCGCGGGGCCCCGCCC